>CAJRST010041110.1:4536405-4708131 GCA_907169785.1 Menidia menidia
AGCAGGTGTTTATGTGCTCTCAAGGGTGTGCACTGGGCGTGCACCAGTATGAGCCTGGCTCCTTGAGAGTGAGAATGTCCGTATCACAAGTTTCCACATGATAATGTTGGGCGTGTGCATCACTGATACCATGACACATCCAACTTTTTGGTGCTTGATTATCAACGCATTAAACCCATCTCTTTTATTTTTTATTTTTTGTCTCATAAGGTCATCCCACAATCCCAATCTCAGAGATTACTTCTATGTAAAGCGTCGTTAAACAGCATTGGTCCAGAGAGGGGGTTGTATAAGTAAATCAATAACTGCTGTTAAGATATGTCGTCGCCAAGTTGTTTTGATAAAGCCAAACTACAAATAGAATGGTAAATGAAAGTATGCTTTCCGCAGCTAAACCTCACAAAGCCATGAATGCAGTTTCTTAGCTGTGACCACAATCTTTTCCTAAGAAGTGTGGACGTAAGCAGACGCAGAAAAAGTCTCTATAAAAGTTGATGAAATCATTCACTGAGTTTATTGATCATTTGCTTATCCCATTTCTACTTGGTCCCTGGAACCCAACCTTAATATTCTCGTGGAAACCCTGACTGAAGGGTGTATCGATGAGCAGATGGACTACGATAAAGTTCCAAAAGCTCTGTAAACATGTCTGACCATCACTTCTTCTTGGCTGAATAAGAAAACGTACCTATTTTGGACTTAAGACTGACCCCGAGAGACAACAAAAGCTCCCAGAAATAATGATTACAACTATGGAATTGCCAGATATTGGAGTGATTTTAGAAACTCTCGTGAATCAGATGGTCTTCTTCAGAAATGCTGTTTTTTTGGGTGCACAAAATCTGGAAGGCCAGCACAAAAAAAGGAGACAAAGAATTCTGGGCAAAGCAATGGAGGGATGCAAGCCTTTAAAGGTTGGGTACAGGTCAGTTCCTTTGCAGGTGTCTCAACATGCTGGTCATCACAAGGGCCAGTGGGCCTGGACAAGAGCTTTATAGGTGGGGTGTCATATTTCTCATCATGGATGCTGAAAGACCTAAAACATCTTAAGACTCAAAGAAAAATACATTCTGATGAAATATCAATACTAAGCGTATCCTTGTTTTTCTATAAAGCAATTATTACTTTGCTGTAGTCAAAAAGATTTATTGAACAAATGCTGATTGCTCATTTTAAACTGTCAAGCAGACCTGGAATTTCAATTTGGAAATATAAAGTTGAAAGAAAGAAAGAAAAACTCAGAGATTCCTTGGTCTTTTCAAGAATGTGTGATATTTTAGACAGAAGGTGGTACTGGAAACACACAGTGACAAGCACACGTGAACTCATCATGGACCGATTATTTAGAGCTAAATTGTGCTCAGCTGTATGGGTGAGCAGGGCTTATCTTTCTTATTTATTTAACCTCTGGTTAACCAGTAAAATATCACAGAGACCGATATCATAAACAACTGTTTTCTGTGGCGGTGGGATAGAACAAGGGATCGACTTTACCTCTGGACTGTGCCTGAGGGAGTGGCATTGAAAGAAAGAGAAGTGTGTGTGTGTGTGTGTGTGTGTGTGACACAGAGAGCTTTGCTTTCACGCCTTGCTGAGTGGTGAAAGAGTATCTGTCACAGAGGACAAGGCAAAAGACAGAGCGTAAAAGTAAGGCAAAAAGAAAGAAGCACATGGAAATGGACATGGGAAGAGAGAGCAGGGGAAGAAGAGCTGATCGAGAAAAGAGTTGGCTGAAAGCAGCTTCTGTCTTCTGTCCCACCCCCTGAGTGTCTTCCCCTCCTCTCTCTCTGGACGGGAGGGAAAGGGGAAAAAAAAAGAAAAAGGAGTGCAGAAAGAGAGACAGAGAGGGAGCTCAGCCATGCTTGCTCTTTAGCGCAGGACTCAGGAATTCCAGGATCTTTGGAGTTGTGGGCAAACACACTTACAATCAAATATTGCTTTTCTTGTGGTTGCTTAAATCACAGCAAGACTCAGAAAAGGACTGAATAAAATTCACAGAATTAAAAACAGAGTGTAGCCCTCAACAGCCCTTTGGACTATGTGACCAAGACGGCACCTGCCAAGGGGAAAATGACTCAGAGGCACTGAGGACTGGAACGGGACACGGGCAGAGGAAGCAGCTGCTGATAAAGGTGAGCTTACGCTTTTGACTTTACCAAAAGCACTATATCAGGTAATAACATTTCTCAAAGTGTAATTGATTTAGGGAAACTGTGCGTTTGACTTTGGAACAAAGTGATGTGTAGATGTGTGTTTGCCATAATCTCTATTTTCAAAATAGTTCCTGGTAGGTGAGACTTAAAATAATCAGAAAAATAGTCTCCTGATATGCTGACGCTTGTGAATGCCCTATACAGGTTTATGCTGTAATGGGTTGTCCACATGTACAGAACATCTGTCAGCTCTGTTGTATTTTTTTGTTGCTTCATATCTGTGCTATTCATTAAGGGGGTTTCTATGAGTAACAGAAATTCACAGGAAATATACAAGTGAGAGCATTTTGTGGTTTTGTGAATGGATTTGATCATTTGGTGATTCATCTGAGCATAAAGGCGGGCAGTTAGCATGCTGGCAGGAACATGTGTCTTGGATGTTTTGTTTCCTGATTTTTTTCAGTTTTTTTTTTCCCTGTGGCTTTCAGCTGGCGTTGATATAAAACACAGGACTCATTTTTTAATGTTACTGCATCATAGATTCCAGCAAGGCATTTGTCAAAGACTGAGTCATTTAGACCTAAAAATAAATATATTTTTTAGTTTTATAGATCATAAATTGGTAGTTTTGCCTCTTCACACCTGCTTTTAGTCTGTCATCTCTTCCTCTAACCTTCACCCTAAGACACTTTCACTTTTGCTCTCTAATCTTATTTACTTCAGCCTTTTCAGTGGCTTTGCACCAGTCTCACAAATAATGACAAAGGCTTATCCCGGGCCACACTGCTCTGCCCTCAGCCTCTCTCCCACCCCTCTCATCTTTCTTCCTCATCAGTATCTCTCCAACTCTTCACCAACCTACACGTATAAAGCTTTGTGGATCTGTCCTCCTTTATGTACTTTGGCTCTTTCTTCCTCATCCTTCCTGTCAGTCAGAAGATCCCTGGCTTTGTGCGCAGATGGGTGTGTACGGGTTTCCTGACCTACAGGTTTGTATTTTGTCTGTCATTTCATGTATTCAGTCCTGTAATCCATGGACTCACTGGTCTTTATAGCCCCTCCACCCCAAAGTCATCTTAACCTGCACAGTAACCCTGCCATTACCATACCGTTGAGCCCACACATTAACCCTTACTTTACATCAGAGCTGTTGGTCTGACACAATAACCAAAGGACAGTTTTTGAACAATCTGTGATATTGTGAATTGTAAGCAAAATCATTTGTGATTTATAAAAGTCACACAAATTACTTCTAACTTGACGTAAAACATGCCTTGATAGCTTTAAAAGGTGGTATGTAAGCCTCCGATGATAAAACTTTTGTTTTAAAGTCTCTTCAGATCAGAAATGTGTTATTGTGACCATTAAATAAAAACACGTTTCAGGTATTTTTGGGCTACATGCAGACCACCGCAGGTAAACGAAGGTGGAAATATACATTTCTTCAAACAGATGGAAGTTGTTGGTATGTGAAATATGTAATAGAAAAATGAGCTTGTTTTCAGTTGGAGGATGGTTTCTGCAGTTTTACAGATGTTCTCGTCGTAAAAGTGGTCTCGGGGGGGGAAATGTTTAGTTGGTTGCAATTACTTTTTTTTTGTTTTAATAACAGACTGTATGAAGAATTGATTTGGCTAGTAGATGTGGGAAAAAATGCCGATGCTTCTCAAAGTACAATACCACTGATGGTTGGTGGGTACCGTCCCAAAATATTCCTCCAATAGAAAGCCTCATCTTCTTCCAGAATGTTTTATATCAGTCAGTTATTGCCACATGTTTTTATGGTGTCATTAGATGAGAGCCCTTTTGGTGTTTGGTGTGCTTGTGGTCCTTTTGAAAATAATTGCACGATTAGTGGGAGAAGGACCGGCTTGACATGCCTTTGAGTCACTGGGAGTCATACACTGAACAACAGAAGGTTAATGCCACAGTGGCCTTTAAACACAAGCACATTGAAGGGAGGAGTCTTTGGAAAAGAGTTTTTTAAAATATTTTTTTCCCTCTACAGTTTTGCTTTAACTTGTAATGGAAAAAAATGGACACGCAATGACTCAGTGACTAAATTGAGAAAAGTAAATGATTTTTTATCACAACAATGAAAAATCAGAGGCTTAAGCTGTGAAGCATTGTAAAACTTTGCCCCTGTGCTGTGGTTCAGAACAACAACATCGGTCTTAAGCACCATACTGATGTATTGCTTTTAATTTTACAATAGGAAAAGTGACTTTTCGGTTTACTACAGTGTATGCTGATGTGTTTGTTGTTCATGCTGGGCTTTTCGGCTAACGGGACCGGTACTGTAGTGATCAGCATGCCACTGCATGCACATTTGTAATTATTTCAGCAGACACAGATCATAGCAGGACAACACAAAACAATTGAAACTATATTTTTTATCTCTTTTTCTTTACTTCCAATTGTGTCTCAAAGAATAGAAAGTGTGAATGTTGGAGCCTGGTCTGTCAAGCTAAAATGGTGCTAAACTTTACAGAAATGTTGTTGTTGTTGTGCCATTTTGTCAGTGTTTGTTGATGAGGTGGATCCACTTTGTGCATATTTTGCACAAGGTGCATAAGGTGGCATTTGCAGACACATCTGCTGTCTAAATTTTGTTTCTCCTGAGCTTCTACATGGCTAATTCTGGTAAGTTGATTATTCTTCATTCAGCGTTGTTTCTGTTGGGATACTCTCGATAATTACTCTCGCATCCTCCGATTTCCAAAAACAGCATTGACTTTGTGTTGGTGGATTTCTCCTCAGACACATGGCTTTAGCGGGTCAGAAAGCGCACACTCAGTGTAATCGCTTTGACCACGTGGTGACAGGCAGGACTCACTCACGTGTGCAGTCATTTTACATTAAAGAGCAACAAAGTGGACATTTATTTAACACAGCATCTACTGGGGTTTCAAGGTGGGTTCACCGATTGCCTTGTGATGAACAGACCACCAAGGTGACGCTGCGGTAAAAGTGGCTGTAGACGGATCCACTGTCACGCCTCGAAACCCATTAACCCCTCACTCAAACCTTCCAAGGTGGAAAAACGCATTGACCTTTCCCTTAATCCTTTCCTCAGACTGCAAAACGTCCACAAGTTCAGTAGAAAGATGGAAACAAATGCACACAGAAGAAAAAAGAACCTATAAAGCAAAAAGCAGAAATACTGAATGTGTATAATAGCCAGACGATAAAAATGGACATAGTGGTGTTGGTCTATCTCTTTCTTAGTTGTCTGATTGCAGAGAGCCGGCTGCGATGTCAGTTTTCCTTTGTTTGAAATATTTAATGAATGTCTCTGCTCTCTTAAAATATTGACTTTTTCCCCTATAGCCAGAGGGGACAGAAGGAACAGGAGGTTGTTATCCCATTCAAATAAAAAGCAAAAGGATGTTAGCATCAAACTTTCATCAGTTTCTTTTTATTATTTATTTTTGGTTTTCTTTTTTGAACCTTCTGATTTACTTTATTTGGAAGCCACAGCTAATGAAAGATATAATTGGAGTGAGATGATGTGTGTGTGTGTCTCAGCATTTGAAATGCTAAATGAGTATAGATTCTATTAATAAAATGCTAAAACTTTGTGTTCAGAGTTCCGAACTTCAAAAGTTTAAATACAATAAGTTTAAATACAGTGCTTCTCTAACATTTCCTGCAATTTTTATCGCACAACACTAAAAAAAACACTCAACACTTGCTTTTGCTTCAATTGTTGTTAATAGCACAATTGATACTTTAATGGAGATCCCAACTTATAATAGTACCATCTCAGTATGAATTTGAACTAGAAAGCTATTTATCACACAGCACATTTATCTGGAGTTTTAAGGTGAAATATGGACAGTATGATGGATGTTGTATCAATTTTTATTGAAAACCAATCAACCACGTGTGCACATTAACTCAGTCAATATTTGCAGGTATAAAGGAAGTTAGAACATCAGAGTCGGTGGTTTGAAAGCGTCATTTGATATGTGCGGATAACCTGAGCCACTGGATGGATGGATGACAAAAGGGTTGAGCCGGAGGTCAGAAGGGAGTTTTCGGAATTCATCACTTTGTTTCATGGGATTAAATTATGTTGGTGATGCTGGGATGAATGTTCAGTTTCAAAGTTTTAATGTGTGATCTTATCAAAGAGAGTACACACAAATTGAGAAGCGAAAATGATGTTGCTCAGTAAAAGATGCAAAACGTCTTCCTACACATAACTTTTGTGAATATATGACTTGCTAACAAGTTACATAAACAGTGTTGTTAAGGCTCTAGCCGGTGTACAAATTAAAAATTGATTTTCACTTGAGGCGTTTAAAAGATGAGTGGAACCATATTGTAGTTTATGTCTATAAATTCAATAATCAAATGGTTGTTAGCTGTCAGATAAACGAAAGAAGTTATGTCAAATAATGTTGGAGTTTGTTTTCTTCTCATTGAATAAGTGAGGTCAAGAGGGGAAAAATGTTCTGCCCCAAACCCAGATGTTGCATTAAAGATTAGTCTACTTGTAAAAAAACCTTTTTCTAACTGAAAAAAGGTCGCTTCTTTCGCATAATATGGCTGAAAGAGTGTGTTTTAGTTATCAGGAATATCGATTCCGCCATGCTTTTACCACAGTATCAGTTACACAGAGACCTGTTTGAGGACCGCCCCCTGCTTCAGTTTGGACTCAATGGAGCGTGGCACATACATCAGTTTGATTTATCCAGCCAGAAGTTAACTGATGGATTTTGTACTCAGGTTGGGGTTCATTAACACCTAAGAATAGTAAAATAAATAGGTACAAATAATCAAAGAAAATCATTGTTTATTTGAGCATCAATAGATCCAAATAGTGTATAAAGTAGGAAACATTTTTACATGTCTGCAGAGTGTCACATAATTCTGTTAACCCTGTGAACACTGTGCAATATTGTGCATAATGAAAAATAATCAGCAATGTTGTTTGATATCAACACTAATGAAAAATATCAATTCAACACAGTTTTATTGTTCTAGTGTTTTATAAATAAGAAATATTTCTCTTGGCACCAAGATGCTCCTCTCAAACATAGTCTCTTCAATCCCTTAACGCCTATTTGAACTTGTCTCTTCCTTCAGCCTTCCTGTCTTCTACTCTCCCTCCCTGTAAAGTTACTGTCCTTTTTTATTTCTTCTGTCCTTCTTGAATGCTCCGGCTTGATCAGTTGCTGGTGCCGAACCGTCTCCCTTTTGCCAGACTGACCTTTAATTGCACTTTCAGTTTGTGTGGCTGTGTGCATTATATGCACGCCCGGGAGTTTAGACCTCAGCCAGGCCCCGTCCCGTCACCTTCAGCACTGATGTGGTGATGAAGGTGAGAGCGAATTAGTGGCTTTGCACAAAAAAGATGGAAAAATAACGAGATTCCCGCCATATCTGTCACACAGATACAAACACACACACACACACACCCTGTGTAAGTGTCTCAGGGGAGTGCTTGAGGGGCTTATGCAGAGGATTTTGCTGTTCTGCAGTGTGCCTGTCAGATACGGCCGGAGACGCAGGCCTGCCTGGTGACACGCCACTGAGCGTGTGCACTGTAGCTTCTTCTCCTTCTTCTTCCCTCTTTAACCTGTCACTCAAGTACCTGCCACCCTTTACTTCAACTAGTCATGATAGCACACACATGGGCTGTCTGGCATCTCATCTTAAACGCACACACACACACACTCCTATTGGGATTTTGAAGATGGATCCACTCGCTCTTAATGAGAATCCCAATGGTGAGCCTCCACCAGACTGATTTGATTGTTTCTATCAGCGTATTAAAGGCTTGTTGTGTGAAGGAAAACCATTAGCTCTGCCTAGCTTTGAACCTTTTAATTTAAACTTGTTTTCAACCTTTTTGTCTCCACTGCTCCCCTGTTTTCATTTCTTTGCCTCTCTGTATTTGATCCTCTATTCCCCTCCTTCTCCCTTTACTCCCAGGACAGCCCTACGTCTTTTTTCCCCTGTCTCCTTTATACAACCAGGCTTTTTACCCCCTCCTCTTCTTCCTCTCTTTGCCCTCCCTCCCATCTTATTACCACCTGTAATCCTGCTTACTGCAGTTCTACAGCTGCTCACTATCACAGATGGAAAAAGACAAAGAATTAAAGGAAGAGAATGTTTTGATATTATTTACATTAGTCATGCCTCATATTCTTATGATACATTTGGCAGAAACTATCCACAGTTGTGATTTCTTGCGTTATCTGGTAAAAACATCCAGCATCTCATTTTCCTCCATTCATTGCTTTCCTTCCATTTATGTATCCTCCAGTTAGTTTCCAGTTTCCAGCTTTTGGGGGTACATCCTTAATAGAACATGGGTTTGTCAGATTTAAATGATAATCTTACCAGCAGGAATAATTTGAGCATCACTTACTGACTTCATACACCCATTGGACTCAGGGTCTTCCCATAAAGCATAAGCGGACAAACCGCTCCACCTGCTGAACTGCACACAGCATTTTTCATAATTGCCATCCTCCCACCATCCATGAAAACCTTTTCCTGATAAGGCCTTTTGGCCTTGTCCTGTCTCATCCCGTCCCCACACTGCCATCCCGCATCTAGCACCACCCTCTTTATCAGCACCATCCCCCCTCCCAGCCTCTTGGCAGCTCCTCCAGGCAAGCTAATTGACTCAGTCCCAGGAGGGGGGGAGATCATGCCACGTTTCTAATTTGGCTTCTCCTCCTCTAGATAAAAGCTGCATCCCTCCATCCTTAAACCCCCCTATTCCTTGAAGTCTGCAGCATCTATCAATCTCTGCCCTCGTACAGAATTTACATTTGTTTTTCTCTAATTATTTTGCTGTCGAGGAAACTAACATGTGGATAATAATTAATTTATGTTTGTTTGGAACAAGACCTTTTCTTTTGTACACCTTTTTCCCAAAACTGCCTGACTACATGACAGTCATCCCAAAATTCAGACATTGTAGACAAGTGAATACATGAAAGGACACACACACACGTACACACACACACGCGTGTGCACCACACACATACTTACAAATCACAGCACCCTGCCTTGGCTCACCATGGGGTTCACCTTCAGAGAGCCTCCATCTTTACAAACTACACCTGGGGTTTTTTAATGGGCATGGTCTGTGTGCACGTTAGTTTTTAGTGTGTAAAAACCAAGCTTCAATGCACTAACAAGCAGAGATTTTCGGAGAACAAAGACGTTTGGTTGGTTATCTTTAGAATCAACCGAAACAATTGGATTTCCTTAGTGCTGACATTTCTACATCAAACAAATTAAACATGTATTTCTGCTAATTTGAATATGGTAATGTATTTGTCCTTCAATCTACTGCAAAGTGCATGCATGCATGTATTCAATGACCAGTATAAATTATGTGGATTCTAGATGGTAAGTAAGTACCCTACCCATTTAACAATGGTACAATGATGGCATTGAACAAAGCAGGACATTTTAAACACAATGACTCATATTGAAATTGAAATAGACACACACACACTGACACACACAACCTTGACGAATCATTTAAGAAGGATCGCTCGTATGAAGCTGTCTATTCAGAAAATTACATTTTCAGATGACGGATAAGTATTTTAGTTTGAGGTTTGGGTCGCCTGATCTTGTGGAAAGGACATTTAACAAGCTAGTATACAGATTTGGAAAAAAGCTTGAGACATACTCTATCTAAAAAGTGTTTTGGGCATGGATTGGCTCATTCATACTCAGTGTGACCTGAAATCATGTTAAATCATGAGCTTGACAGACTATAGACTAACAAAAATCTCCAATTAGAGATGTAGTTTATAAAATTGCCATCTTACATAGTGAGTGAGTATGTTTTAATGATTTTTAAACCAATTTTAGAAAACGCTGGGTCAGTTGTGTCTGAGTTTGTCTGTCAGCTAGACTGCATCGCTTTACTGTTCTGTTTTATGAATATTTGGAACTTCAGCTTCACCAAATTTCTTTATGCCTGAAAACAGCCATTACAACCAATCTGAAGCGTTGTCTGAATTTTTTCATTTTGATATGACCTTTTTACCCTCATGCAGCTGGGCCATCAGTTAGGTTGTGACGGGGATGTGAATGACCTGATGTCATATTTGGAAAAGCATGAGGAAATAGATCCTACATGACTTCTTTTCCTAATGGACATCCGCATACATCTTGGGGGTGTGGGGAGTATAACAGCTAAGTCAAAGCTTAATCATGCTAAGTGCAAAGTCAAGCAAATGAAAGTGTAAAAAAGCTTGACCGTGACAGGGCATAGGATGATTCCTGTTTCACCGATGACTTTGCACCATGCATTTTCTTTTACTTGCAAACCTACTTTTTCTATGGATTTAACATCTCATTAAATGCCAAACACCAATAAACAAATGCAGCCTTGAATTATATCGATGTTCAGACACTGGATCGTCTTTAATGTGGCTGCTTACTAAAAATGGAAAAGAGAGTTGGCTGGTGTCTAATGTGAGGCTGAGGGGGCTTCAAACAGCAGCCTTTCATGCCTCAAACCCCATATGTTTGTACACTGCCATTATGTCCCTCATTAGCCCTAGCTCTGTATGTGCATGCCTTTTAATCAGCATGTTAAATCTAAATGTTGGTAAAAAAAGTTGCAAAAGTCTTATGCTACCACCTTTCATTGAATTTTCCACATGCATAAACTTAGCATTTTTATAGCTATGTTTGTATTGTTGAGAAATGTGCCTGATAGATTACTTAAATGCTAAATGTGACAGCTTATAGTTGTACATAAAACAATCGAAGAGCAGAAGGAAGAGGAAGGATGAGATTTGGTGCTGATCAAAACAGTGATGAATTAATGTGAAATATGCTTCAGCAGATTTTTGGTCACGTTGTTTCTCTCTTCGTTGGGACCAGGTGTAAAACAAACAAAGAGAAATTAAAACAATACCCAACAAAAACACATCAACCAATTCTACAGACTCCTCCTAGAAAAAGAGAAAAACAGCAAAAAAAAACCCGAACAAAATGAAAAAGACATTTCAGAAAACACAAGATAAAATAAGAAGAAAAAAATAACATGCCCATTATTTTTTGCTTCAGTTATGTTTTCTACAACATTTTCAAATGCGGGATGTCTGGAAAGATTCAGAGGGCCAGGAGACAGCTGCAAACAGTGTGTAATAAAGAAGGTCATAAAATAATTATTTGCACTTAATTATTGATACGTTCAGAAGAAGAAATACCTACCTGAGGCCAATACACACTAGTGGTCCTCCATCATTCATTCCTTCTTCTTCATTCACTGTTTTCTTTCTGTTTTCAGCCACATAAAACTTTTAATGAGACCGTCTTGTGACTGAGTGTCTGCTTTTGTTTTGGTCAAGATTGTATGAGCAAAAAAAAGGTTTGATTTTTGTGGACAGAAATGGACAGGCTTAAACATGATGTATGCAACAAATATCCCTAAATATGAACGTTTCTTCTCCGCTCTTAAAGCGATTCAGCCAGCTTTTTGAGAATGAAACTCAAAAAGGGGGTAACAAGGCAAGATGTGACATGTCACGTTTCCCTAGCATACCTGGAAAAGATGGACACAAATCTTATTCAGTACTGTCCGAAGTCCTTTATGTAGACAAATAAGAAGAACATTAGTGTGAATTTTTTCATCGATCAGGCAAAAATAACTTATAGTAATCTTAACAGTACTGGGATATCTTATATCTATGAAAAAAGGGGAAAAAAGCACCACACTAAAACCGTGTCGTCAGTCCTGAAGGCGCTGCTGTGTGGAAGTGTGGGTTTAACAGCAGGGAATAACGACTTGCTGACGCACTGATACTTTTCTTTAACAGCCAGCAAAAAAAAACATGTGAAGCACAGTTATTAGCCAGGCAAACGACGTGTCAATGAAAGCCAATGAACCGCGGCATGTAAAAGTTAAACCATGTCTGTCCCATGTGGTGTGTTATGATCTCTCGGTGAGCCGGATGTGAGGTCCTGTCATCCATTCTCTGTGTGAACTCTGATACTTTAAAGGTATCGTAAATTTGTTGGTTAATTGCTGCAGCACTGAGATATTTTCTACCTAAAATGGCATTTTTGGATATCTTGGATATGACTCAATATCTCCTATGACATTCAGTGAATAGTGATCAATTGCTATTCTAAATCACACCATTGATATCTCTCCTCACCAAATGCACCAGTCAGCGATAAAGTGATGTGTTCCTTCACCTTACTGGAACTGCTTGCCTCAGCTATCTCAGTATATTTCTTTAAATTTTTTAGCTTGTGCAAGTTTTTATCTCAGTGGTTTCTCAACAAGCATTAAAAAGTAGTCAGGATTGGTTCCTGCAGTTTTAAAAAATATGGGCATGATATCATACCTTTCTGAGAAATGTTATTGCAATCATAACTAATTTTTCACATTGAAAAAAACAAAAAAACAAGTGATTTAAAAAAAAAGGAAACTTTAAGACAATCATAAAACCACTGCATCACAAGCCTGTCAGCTATGAAGTGTCAGAAAAATAAAGTAGCATTGGTTGAAAGGTTCGAGCCAAAGAGGAAAAAGTAAAGAGAAGAAGAGATAAGTGGAAGTAAAAAGAGTCAGACAGACTGAATCTACCCCTTTATTTAGTTTGTGGCCTCTCATCCTCCTCTCTGATCTTTTTTCCATTCAGACATGAAATAGTCATTAGGTGTAGTGCTAATTTAGCACAGCCGTCTTTGCACGTTAGCTAATGTACATCAAACAGTCGGGCATGTGTGGGTCTGCGTGTGCGTTACGTGTGTTCATGTATACAGTATGTTGAACCCTCTATATGCAGGTCTCTGTGTGTCAGGATTCATAAGTGTGTGGTTTTATCAGGTCTACAGTTTTGGAGCACAAGTGTGTTTTCGCGTCAGACAGTTGGCATGACATGGTTTTCTGTTCTCTGGTCGACAGGTGCTAAATAATAAACGCACTAGGAACAAGTAGGGGCTGAGAAGCAGACCAGAGATATATAAAGTGGAGACAAGGACAGGCAAGAATACAAGGCAGGGTTGAGAGGAGGAGGGGAAGATGGAAACAAGGAAAAGAAGAAAAAATAATGTATAGAGAAAGGTACAGACTGTTCAAATTGAACTCCAAACATCAATTTGTCCTCTCAGTGTCCTCTTTTGTTTTTCGTAAAAAAAATACTTCATTCCCTTTATAAGTTGATGTTGATGAGCAGTGTGAGCAGCAGTAGGACTCATGACAAAGCATGGACAGAGCAGAGATAAGAAAAGGAGGTAAAAGCATAACCGTTGGGGATTAAGATGGTTTGATAGCTCTTTTACTTATGACTTATGACTTACGTAATGACGAAAGAAACAATGATGAAGTGATGTGTTCCTCTCAGCATCATGAGGAGTTTATAATGACAGTGTGTCAACTGGAGGTGTCAGCTATCTGCCAGGGTTCAGTTTCATTGATTCAACCACATCTGAGACAGCTGTACTCAGAGGCCCTTTGGTAACTCTAGACCCAGCGCACACACAGACTTTGAGGCACACACCTGGGCAGAATGAAACCCGCCCCCAGGCCAGCTCTAACTGGGACAGCAGTAAGTAGAGGAGGAAGCCAAGAAAAACTACAGGAGCACAGAAATACTAGAGACCTGTCTTGACCTGGTCAAGACTACCAGTTTGGTTTGGTTTAGTTTTGACTTAGACACTAATGACTGGTACAAATATATGTATAGTTGTTATTACGGAATACGTATAAGCTATTGATTAAAGTAGAGGAAATATGCAGTCAAAGCAATCCTAAAAGCCCCATACATTTTAGACATGAAACATTCTTAATGAGAACTCTGCTCTGTATTGGGTGAAGTGAGAAATATAGCATTTCCTGCAGTGGTGCATTAAGCTGGGGTTAGACAAATATACAGATACTGAAACTGATAAGTATTGTAATCCACCATAGATCATATTTGAAAGCATTGCACTGATCTAATCACTTAAATTCAGTCAATTGTGCGCCATTTTGTTTAAATATTTATTTCAGGAAATATTGAATCAAATCACAGTACGTGGGAATGTTTTTTCCTCTGTTTCAAAACCATGAAATAAACTGTTCAACTGCTGGCTTTATTTGAGAAAATAAACAAAAACATAATAAAAACTAAAATCAGATAAAGGATTTCTTTCTGGTTGGGCAAACACAGTCCGCTAAATGAAAACACACACACGTCCTCCTCCCTGTTTTCCCTGATGAGCACCCTGTGATGAGACGGTAGCATAGATCAGGCTGAGGAAAAATATTTATTAGAAATGCTTTTGTTAATAGTGTCTCTTGAACTGAGAATGTAGGCTGTCCAGCAAAAGCATCCAGACATGGAGCACAGTGGAGGCTGGTAATGGAGCTTTGTGCAGACAGAATGAATGCTGTGTGTATGTATTGACAGTTTGTGTTTGTGTGTGTGTGTGTGTGTGTGTGTGTGTGTGTCAAATGGCTGAGTGGGCTGAGCACTGAGGCGGACTTTGGACAATTAAAAGAATTCCTGACTGCATTCTTTCTGCCTTGGAAAAAACTCCCATACGTATGGACTGTGGAGCGAACCGAGGCAGTGATGGCACAGGAGACACTTGATATCCTCTAATCCGCTCCCCCGTGTGCATGAATCACTTCGCTATGACAGCACCACACACGGTGAAGCATATTACCTTCTTGCTGCTTACGGAGCACAATTAGTGTGTGATTCCGGCATTCCTCTGTGAATGTTCACATCAACCTCGCTTTAGTAGCTGTGTGTTTGTGTGTGCCACGCTTGCATGCGAGGACTCCCTTCAACTGTTATTAAAAGGGGATTTTAGATCCCTGCACAGTGAAAAGTGTCTGTCATTACACACACACGCTCATCATACTCAGCCCCATCCTACACTTCCTGTGGTGATGCTGAGTTTCGTCAATGTATATCAGTATCAGTATCAGTATCAGTACTCAATATCAGTATCGATGTTCCAGCACGTGGTTTTTAGCTTTGTGTGTTTTCGTATGATGCCTTTGCATCAAACCTTCTTTTGCTGGAACTTCTCGTCTCCCTCATGATTTCAAACATGTTGACACTTATGGTAATGAAGTGAGCTGAGGATAAGGGGATTTGTTACCAATCCCATCTGTCATCTTCCTAAGTGGTCTCAAATCCCAGCTTGCACTGTTGGATTATATACTAGTTCTTCTGAAAGGATAATGAGCTGTAGTATGACTGAAGCCATTTACAGGTGGAAGGATTTGCTTTTTTACTGCTTAAATTGGCTAAATTCTAACTGAAACCAGCTAATATCCCCAAAGGTAACGATGTGGAGGAAACCAGGAGAGTACAGAGAAGGACATTTTTACATAATGTGACCATATAAAGCAATGCTGCCTGTTTGATCATTTAAGTCTTCGTTTTACACGCTGGGAAATACATTCAGTTGTAGCAGAAAAGATTTCCGCTTACTTGAAACTGATCACACTCCTGGGTGATATCTCTAGTGGTGCAGCTTTTCCAAAGACAACTTAACTTTACACATGCTGTCACTTTAGAAATCAGATGAGCCAGAGCTGTTTCGGATTTGTCAGAAATCCCATCTCTCATCTTCTTAAGTTTCCTCAAATTCAAATCTGATGATCCTCGCTGAAGTATTTCCATTTTTCAGCTGTTTTGGTTAATTTCTGTTGTAGTGGAAGATGTGCAGACTTTATAAGTGCTAAAACTGTTCCACTCTAAAACTGATTGAAAAGTTTTATATTTATCAGCTTTGAAAAATGTTATGAGGATTATTTGACAGCATAATGAAGTTTGTGAACCTTTTTCATATGAGGCATCAGGGATAACCATTCATGACCATGAGAAAACTCCAGTAATAGGAGGGCTGTGGTTTAATATCAGATGCACTTAAAAAGAATTCTTATCGGGTGTGTTTGGAATGGAATGGATCAAGCACCATTTCACAATGCGATGCCACACTCTGATCTTCAGTTTGCCTACAAAGGCTGGTGCTCATTGTTAGCATTCCTCAAGAAGACCAAAGGGACAGTTGGGCTACATTAGCCTCTAACGTCCCCGTTCCGTCTCATCATGGCATCTGAATCATGTTTGCAGAACTTATGGGACATATTAAAACATGTAATGTTTCCTCCTCATACATTTGCTGCTCATTTGAATATTTCATTGAATGGTGTTTAACTATTCAAGTATAACCTTATGACCCATTAGTTATCCATGCAACATCTATTCTCTTTACATTATTAAGCTGTCTTATCCACCAAGCTTTGCATTTGAGAGACAGTCTGCCTGCTTCTATGTTCCCAATATTCCAGGTCAAGTGGAGTGTTCGCTCAGTTTTTCCCCAGAAGAGCAAGAAATCAGGGACATAAGCCACAGCGAAAGTGAGCTGGCATACTGAACTGGTTAATTGGCTAATTAACTCTATAAAGCCCCTATCAAAGAGCCAATTAGCATGGGACACATGCAGTTTGACATGGCCAATTAGTGGCGGTGTTCAGACTCAACTTGTTAAGTATGACTTCGTGAAGTGTGTTGATTAATGAGGAGGGGTAAATGAGAGGAGCAGTGGAATGGTGAACTTGCACAGCTTGATCTTAAGTACCAGATACTACATACAAGCTTCCAAGTATAAAGTTATATTTAGATTTATCTCAAATAAGGGTGTTTTTAATTTATAAGTTATGTGCAATTGTAGTTTTATCAAAGCCTTTTTTCCTTAGTCTGTATCTGGAAAACCTTGGTTTTCTTTATTTTGCTGATGCTCTTTATTACTTCCCGCCATTTAGGGCTTAGTTGCATTGAGAGGGACAGAGTTTTATTTTAAAGGGAACTGAGGGATTCCCCTTCAGTTTTAGTTCCCTAGATGTCTGGGATAAGAATTGTACTAACTCTCATTGCTGACATTAATCAAATTTATTGAAGGGAGATATAAAATGAGCTCACAGAGTGGCGGTTCAGTGCCAGCGCCACATGTCAGTTAAATTTGGAGATTATACTGGCTCATTTATCATTTATACTTTTCCATAAAAAAAACACTAGGATGCCAGAATAATGATTATTTACACAGCCCACAAGTGCAACAATCAGGTGCAGATATGGCTGTGCTTGATAAAATGAAGATGTCAGAATTTCACTCACGGCACAGGCAATAAAGCGAGTCTTAAAGTAGAAGTATGAAACCCAGCCATTAAAACTGTCTGGCGTACAGATTAATGTGCAGTCTATACCAGCTGGTGGAGAGAACTAGAAATCCAGACATTTACAACGTAAAGTAAAACATCAGACTGTTTCTTTAACTGGTGTAATTATGTGACATTCCAAAGGGGACGCTGGTATTTGTCTGCCAGAGAGCCAAAGACTGGCAGAGCAGCAAGAGGTGTTAGCATGAGGAACGGAATGGGGGGTACGGTTAAGGTTGGGGGGGTGTGTGATGATTTATGAGCATACAGTATGTTCCTTTCCTCAGGTCCTGTCTTCTTGTTTTTCTTCTGTTTTTACCATCCGTCTGCTCTCGGTTCCTTCTTCCATCTCCATGACCTTATCATCTCCCCTCTGTCTACAGTGCGTACGTTGTTTGATTAACCTAATGGGTCTTGAGCTCAGACTCTTATTGAAACCTTGATGAGAATTCACAGTAGCTCCATTATGTTGCCCATGAGCCCCCTCAAAAGCGGCGCCAGAGATCAAGTTACAGATGACAACAGTGATCAGAATTTCAGTCATACTGAGGAATCTTGATTCAAAGCAATGAAGTCTTTTCTTTAAAAAAAGAGATTCATTGAATGAATTATTTCACCACTTTGACAAATTTGATATTGAATTTCTTCATTGCAGTTTTGGTACTTTTAAAGATTCGTTAAGATATCTTTTTGTCATAAGGAATAAAGACCGTTGATGAACGTTTAACCAAAATGTTGGTTGGTGGTCGAACTTTTCAAGTTCTTAGGGCACTTGACAAATTTCTATGGGTGTAATCATCAGTTGTTTTTGGAATAGCCCTAACCCTAACCCTGCCTGTACATACAGGGAAACATTCCTTATTTTAGGCATTTGCTCTTTCAACCACTAGAGGTCTCATATTCTTTGAATATAATTACTGGCAATATCTGTCTTTAAGAACATATGCCACATGGACACATTTTGGGGAGGAAACAGTCTGTAAGGCTGAATAAGAATAGTTACTTATGCACTGTAGTTAGGTACTGTAATGTTATCACACATCTTTATCTTGCTAGTAAGTGGGAAATAATGCATACTTTATGTTTATGTTTATGTTTCTTTGATTTCCCGAATGTCCTATTCTCTTCATTTGTTCTGGTTTACTTGTTACCTTTAAAATACATTAAACTATAAGTGATATCTGTCAGGAAAAAATTAGATTTTATCAGTATTCATAGAATCTTAAAGATCTTTGGGTCTCGGACAAATTTCCCCATTGGATCTTTGTGGCAGGTGTGGTTTGTTTATCCAGCTTTAGGCAAGAGTGCAAATACAACTGGATGTCAGCGTGGGCTGATCTCATGGCGTCTGATGCATATCCCATCTGAGGATTTGTTTGGCAAGAGGCAGCAGAAGAATATGAAGGAGGCAAAAATAATTAACCATGATGAACACACAGTCTGCATTTATATTCAGACAATTGAGATCTTTTAAATGACCTTTTAAAGCCCTTTTATTTTATTTATTTTACTTAGAGACTAACGGAAAGATTGAGGTAATTAAATTTGAATTTTAGAAGGAAAGGGAAGGAAGAAGAGAAACAAAGTAGAACGAAGAGCAGGAAACAGTTAAAGAAAATACACAAAATCAGGGCATTTCGGTTGAAAATGAACAAGTCTTCTCTCAGCTGCCCTCTGCAGCGCCGTGCTCTTGTGGTTGTGGATGAATGCCAAACTCTGCCTCTACTTTTGATTAGGCTAGTGTGTGCGTGTGACTTCCTCAACTAGCGAACACCTCAAATTCACAACTCCCTCATTTTTTCCTCGAACCAGTGCTTGGTGAAGCCCCGACCACATGTTTACAGTGTGGAAGGGCACCACCTATTTTACGATCCTTCGTCAAACATAAAGCAGGAGAGGCAGTTTGCTGCGAGGCTGCGCTGACCAACGGGCTGCAGGGTTCAGTGTGCTGGCACTGACACGTGGGACTTCTCCCATCCTGCAGCTGTCTTACATTATGAATCAAACCACCGCAGATACACTCTTGTGAGACCCAGAGAGTGTGGCACAAAAAATAGCAACCTGCCAGCAGTACAGTCCTTTTTATAGGATACTCATGCACAAAAACTCCTTATTTTTAGTGGGAGGCTCTATGTAAAAACCCTAACATATTGAACAAAGGGGAATCAAATAAGAAACAATGATTATTCAACACATTGTTCTCTTTACATGACAAATGTTTGGTTCAAAAGAAGAACGAGCACAGAATGCTTACTCATTATTTGTTCAAGAATCCGTTGTTATTTCTTTGATATTTTTGGTCAGGCTCTGGCTAACCACTGGCAACGTTATCTCAGTGTCTCAATGTACTCAACCCATACAAGGGTTATCTAAGGTCAGCACTCATTTAATGTGTGAATTTCACATTTAGTTGTGTAATCGTAAGACATGCAAAACAACACTCAGATTTTGCAACCCCAAAATGGATTTGCAAAGAAATGGCAACTTTCATGCAGAGGAGGTTGGACATATTACCAGGATGAGACAGAAAAATAAGTTTTCTGTCATTCGATTGATGTTTAAGAAGGCCTATTTGAATCAAAGCCACAATTTAGTTTTAAAGCTTATTGACTGCTGGAAATGTTAGTCTGTTTGTGTCCACATGACACAAAACAGCAACTGAAAATAAAAAGGAATAGTGAAAGTGAACTTAGTATTAAGAAAAACCTGATCTTCTTCATAAATGCAATTTCTGGCACAATTTTATGGCACTAAATAATACACAAAATAAGTAGGTTGAAGGTAAGGGAAAAACTTATTAAATATGCCAAATAGTTTTTCTTTAGAAGAGCATGTCCAAAACACATTAAATCAAATCCTTTCCAATGGGAAGCACAACAGATTTAGGTTTTGGATCGCATTGAGGCTAAAATGGAAAATTGAGAGACACAAGCAAATTGAGGAAAGAAAAGAAACACTTGAGAGAGACAAAAATATTTAAATCTGACATCACCTATCAAAGAGATTTAATATGATAAATGGTAAAAGCACAGATGCCAAAGGGGAATATGAGGTTGAAGGGAACTGTGGCAAGCAGATGAACGTGCAGCAAGACATAGAAAATATCAGAGGGAGAATCCCACTAATGATGAACAGATGTGTGAGATGAGTCTCATAGATCTTAGTTCGTTTTTATGCTGAGCATGGTCAGCTGCACACACGCACAAAGGGAAAACTCGCTTTAGCAAGTTATCTTCGTTTGACTTACTGTCAAATGAATCTTCTGTTTCAGGCTCTGAAATAGGATGCTCAGAAAAGTTTTTAATAAGATCATTTACATCAGTTTTAATGAGATCGATACAAAAAACAGACAAAAAAGCTAGCAGTTAAATTTAATGAATAAGATGTTTATAAGATGTTTTCAATTTGAATGTCATGACATGCAACAATTATGGCTATTAAAAGGGTTAGCATGCAACTTTAAAGATTGAATTAACATTGCATATTGAGCATTTTTTCATTAGAATATATGAAAATGATACAATTTTAAGCCTTTTGTTTATCAAGGGTTTGAGTTACCTGCAGGCTTCCATCATTTTGACTGAATTTAAAAATTCTAATTGGCTAGAAAAAATGGTTCTTCCATTCATTATTACTGTATGAATGCGGTACTCTTTCCCGAATAGTGTACACAGTATAAAAACAGAAGGATGTGGTCTATCAAAATGAGGAAGTGGGAATGTTTTACAGCTGCCAGGAATGTATCGATTATCTCCTCTTCGGAAATAAACATTTTCCTTCAATATCAACAGCTACAGATAACCTTGTAAGCAAAAGCTCATTGTCTTTGAAGGGAGAGTCCCGATAATGCCACTGCGTTTAAACTTTCATTTTCTTTCTTGAAACAGACCAAAAGATGACAAAAAGGAAGCCATTCTCGCAGTTTCAATACCCGGCATTTAATCTGTGGATTGATTAGTAGTAATGCTGCCAAATTAAGTTTATTATAAACAAAAGAAATGTAACATTGATTAATCATCCAATGGATGGTGCTCAATCAAACACAGATGTGTTGCAGCTGCTGTATTCTGCTCTGAGAGAGAATACAGTTTATTCGAGAGAACAGTGGCCTGCATGATCAACAAGTTTACTCTGCAGAGCAAGCTGAGTGGACCGATGACGTGTTTGGCAATTAATCTTTTTAAGAGCTAATATAAAAGTGGTAACAGCACGTTTGTGTGTGTGTAACTTGACTGAAATCTACAGAGCATTAGTTTGATCCATCCAATTAGGAACAGAGAGTTTGTACAGTCTCTTCTAGGTCCTAAATTGGACACACAGTACTCACTTGTTGATATTGACTTTGAAAATAACTGGTACCTTCTATTTGTCAGCTGTTACCTGCAGATAGAAGCATTTTACATCTTTTATTTGCTTGGTTATATATAATGTCAATTTAACAAGAGTATGCGGTTTTTCAGCATTCAGAGTTTTGAGTGTCAGGACACAGCAAAACACCACCTGATCATTTTAAAATGAGACAAGGCAGCCCAAGCAAACAAGAACAAATAGCATATTAAAACACGTCATAATTCAAGCAAAATAGAGACAGAGACGATATGAGATTAAATAAACTTTGTAGCACATTGAATATTAAATATTGAAGTTGATGATGGTGCATTTTGAAAAAGTCTTCAGAATTTCTCCACTCTTAAAAACAATGCCACCACATCTTAGATTGCACAGCTGCATGCACATAAATCACAGGATTTTTGGAATGATGTCCTTCACAGACAAGATGAGAAAGGGAATGATTGGTCCTGATGCGTGGTGCCATGTTTGCTTAAAACCAAGCACATTGTATTAGCAAAACACCTCATACCAGCTGTCAGATCAGTGATGGATGGCTGATAATTTGGGCTCAAAGTCTGAACACTTTACAGAAATTGAGTCTACCATGAACTCTTATGTATTCCAAAGAATTTTAGCGTGAGGCTATTGGCTTGACTGTCAAACTCCATCCAACATTGGGTCAACAGAACTATGAAAAAAAATTAAATCTTCAACAGAAAAGAATCAACGCACTTCAAAGGTTGAACAATAGTATTCTGATTGGTTATTTTAACTATGGGCTAATTCCAGGAATTGATCCTCAAACTTTTTGTCCCTGTTGAATATCACTCTTTGTTCCTTTCTTATTTCCTTCCTTCTCCGAGTATTTTGCACTGTGTAATTTCAACAGCTTTGTCTATTTTTCCCCATGACACGTTGGCTCCAAAAGGGGGGTGGAAGTAGAGGACCAGCTGAGCCAAAACAGTGGGTTTGGTCAAGGCAGTCTATTACTCAGAACACTCTAATCTTCCTCCACTTGGCCGACTACCTGTAACCTCAAACGGGGTGGATGGAATGAGCCTGGACACACAGGCTGTGGTGGAGAGATGAGTTAATTTCTGTATACCAATGGATTAACTATTTTACAGAGTTTAGGACTAAATAATGGATTACCAGGTCATGCTTTAAATTAGCCACAGCACAGTATTTCCATACATTTTAGTCTGGTAGGTGAGACTTGGCCAACAAATGAGGAATAAAAGCCCACTCCTTTTGTCATCAGGCCATGCGAAGATGATAAACTAATATACAAATACATACTCAATATCATTTAGTCTACAGCATTAGTAAAGCCTCCTGTTTGCCAGCTGCGACATCTTGAATTGATGTGCTGGCCTAGAGCAGACCAGGTTCCTGTTTTTGCTGCAGCTGGCGTCAGATGAAAATAAAGGACTGTACATATTTCCTTCAAGAACATAAATTCCAGATTTTTTTTTTTTTTGCGTTACTAAATTTTTATGTGTGAATGTGTTTGTTCTGTGTGATTTGGGGGGAGATGTTAATGACAGCTGTTGCTGCTGTTAAAATGAGGTGATTTCCCAGGTTACCTTGGTAACGCAAAATCACACCCTCTGCAATCTACTTCTAAGGTGTGCGTTTGTGTGTGTCTGTGCAAAGCAGCTGAGAGGCTCCTATTTATTCTGCTTTGTGTCTGGGTTCAATATGGACCCAACTGTTCCTAAATGGCCTTACCATTTCCCTTAGTTTTGGAAGTCTGTGTTTCCTGATTGGAATATTTTAAATTGTATAAAATTGGAAACATTTTGATTTCTTCTTCTTGACAGTCAAATTTTTTATGTGATTAAACGTTTTTGTGCTTTTGCAGGTCAAGTATGAACTATTGAAAGCAACACATCAGTTGTTCACCATTTACAGGAGAATGAATGTAAAATATATGTTTTAACCCAGTATCCCGGTTTTCTTTTTCCAGATACATACTTCACATTTAAACCACAACAAAACTACACGTTTAAGTTAAGTTCACTTTGTGACATGTCTATTAGATTTAGGATTGTGGTTAGGGTTAGGGTCTGAATACTCACTGACCATGAAAACAAGGAAAGCATTTTCAGGAGATGTGGGTACTGATGTGTAAACCTGTTAGAGTCAGGGTTAGTTCAGTTGTTGGTTGTTCAGTGTCTATTATCTTTCATTTTTATTTGTCTGACTTTGGCTATATCAACTGAGAAAAATAAATATTCTAGTCTCTCTGCGCCTTTTGTCCCTGGAATGAGAAACACGTTTATGTTTGTTTGTGTGTGTTTGTGTATAGTTATTGTATATCCTTCTAGATTTGTCTTTGAAAAATGCTATTGTGGAAGAAGAGATGTCCCTCCAATTCAGTGCTGGTATACCAATTACATATAATCTCACTTTCAGCTCATCCATCATGGCACCTCTCCTCTCATGATTTATGTCATCCTCCTTTTTCATTCTCCCCACTTTAACCATATTAAATTGATGGTTTATTGTGGGGAATTTTGGTCCCCCAGACACACACCTGTGGTGCATGTGTGTGCACATGTGGGCCTATCAGCTAAAGGTGTGTTTGTCAGCATCTGTTTTGAACTCTAAAAGTGAAATTACAAATTATGGTTACGCTCAAGTCAGACCGTCTCTTTAGGTGAGTGTGGGTGTCGCTATGGATTCCTTGCAGTGAGTGGCTGCATTTTTTGCATGCCTCACTTCGGAAAAGTTATTGTGAGGGTTTTAGGCAGTATGTGAAAGTTTACTTTAGGGTTTTGACGTGTGGAAGGGATGAAAAAAGCAGTCATTTTCTGAAATCAGCGTGATAAATTCCTGTTGATTTGTTTTGACACAAAGGTGGAAAGAGAATGTAGAATTTTTTTAACTTTGCAACCCGGATTCAAAATGTTGTGCATGTGCACAGATGAATGATAACATAATAATTCAGTACCTTCAGCACTTCTTGTGTTTAGGTGACTTTACAGTAATAACGGAAAACAGTATTTTGATTGTTACAAGATCAATCTTTATTTTAAAAACATAACCATAACCCAATCTTAACTGTTGTAGTTGTTTGTGATGTTTTGCTTTGAGTCTGTGTTGGTCCACACTGCAGTGGGTCCTGTCCAACAGTGTGTAGGCCTTGTTTCACCTGTATTTGGCACATTTTGTTACGTACAGTCACCTGTGTGAGCGGCCAATGTACTGGTGAAATCTGTTCTGTGCTTAGCATGTGTCAGATGTGTCAGAAATCTAGTGTTTCAATAGCACCTTGAGGGAAATTGTGTACCTACATGTGTACATTTGTGTAGGTGTGGTATTAATCTTCAAGGTTGCTGAGAGCAGCCTGTCTGATTGGATGAGTGCCCATCAGGATCAGTTGGGCCTGTTCACTGCCATCCCGTCTTAGGTCCTAAGGAGGCAGCACAGCAATGTGAGTGTGTGTTTGTCTTCACATGCACCCAATGCATCTTAGTCCAGCACTATTAGTTATGGCTAAATGTTAAGAACACAAACAATGCAGCAGAAGGAGCTACTGATGGATATTCTACACCTTCTTCTGTGACAACTGGCCACCGGAGCTACAACTGGTCTGTTTGCAGCTGTTTCCATAGGTGCTATATGCTATATGAGCGGGCTTGATATCAATTTTCTTTTAGACACAACTGTCCACAAAAAGTCATACAATTGATTGGAATTACAATCTGAATGTACTGACATCCTTGTAATTAACACTATGTTGACACACAAACTTTATGATGGTGGTCTGAATGAATTCCTGCCACATCTTTGATAAAAACTAAGCAATATGATTGGGGTCCATTAATATTGTGTAAGGTCTGATACTGATTTAATGGTCTTGAGTAGTGCTCTATAAAATCAAAACTTCATATGCAACCTAATAAGATCTTTAACTTTGGTTTAGATAACTGTGAAAACTTTATCGGTTGACCAAGATGAGGTAATGTTTTCATCAAAGGGAATTGACCATGTTACATTTCATGTTCTAAATATCAATAACCAACACCATATATAAAAGTAGGCTTTTGCTTGATTCAGCATGAAAAACTAATAGATGCATTAGGTTTATTTGAGTTTACTTTATGTGTGTGGGCCCAGGTTTATAGACAGTTTTTTAGTAGGTGATTTCCGTGGTTTTTGTCTTTTATCTGACTTCCTTGTGATCCACGCTATGTTTGATTAGAGTGGAGTTCAGAATTACAGGTCCCTTTGTAGTAGATTTGGCTCAGAACCTGCATAGGTCGTATCATGTCAGAAAATAAGAACTTGAACTCGAAGTTATTGTGATTATTAGAGTAAAACAAGCAAAAACAATAGTTTTTACAGAGGTGCAACACACCGAAACAGAAACACACTTTCGTTACGCTCTGCTCAGCCAACCAGGCTTTATAGTGGTGGGAACAAGTGCAGCCATGTGCGTTCTACAGAAAAATGCTGCCGCTATGGGTGTGTGTAAATGTATATTTGTGTGAAAGCCACACAGTTGTGGTCATGCAAGGTGCTATAATCCACTCAGTGACCTATAGAACCTGCTTCATCAGAGTATGTGCAAATGTGTCACCAAAGCCATGCATTTGTTTGAAGGTGGTCTTATCCACTCAACGACCCCCTGAACCAGATGGTGTGTGACTGCATGCCTTTGAGAGTGTGTGCGGGTGGGATTCCCAAATCTGAGCCTCCTGGCACCGCAGTCAGTTTCTATGTACATCCACGCACCCGCCCTGGCTGCCCTCCTGACACGCCAATCCAACAATCCCTCAACCCCTCCTCCAGCCTCCATCCTTTCAGTTGGGTGTGATCACATCAAAGGGAAACAGGGAGGATTACAGGTTTCTGTGCCCCAAGGGGTCTCAGGCAAGAGCCCTCTCCCTCTCTCTAACTGTCGCACAAACACACCCCTTTTCATTCCTGCCACTCTCCCTTAGGGCCCCCATAATCCCTGTGGTGTCAAGAGGTCAAGGGACCGTGTCACTGACGACCCATCAGGACCAATGTGCAATGTGGGTAGTTAGACTGGCTGGATGTGAGTTGAAAGTCTATTCATGTTCCTCTGTCGTTAATATTTATTTTCTTCCTGTTCCTTAACTGTCCGCTCTGTACCCACTGGCTACTTCGTCATAAAAAAAATCACTAAATCCTGTTATTATGAGCAAGATCATTTAAAAACCACTGACCCAGATGGGCAGAAATACAGCAAAACAAAAACAGAAGACTGAGTACATCCAGGAGTGTTAACAGGTGGATGACATTATGACGCAAATAGAAAACGAAAAGTCGTTTAACTCAGGAAAAAGCAGAATTAGGACAATTGATGAGTGTGAGAGATAAACCAGTTTTGCTTTGTCATTCATGTATAGACAACAAAACTTCAACAGAAATGCTTCGCAATCAACTGCCAAAGATAACAGCTAAAAATGCTTTTTGAGATATTTGATTTAAAAAAGGTCGCAAAGCATTTGTGCTCTCAGTTTCTATAATTTTTTAAAGCAGAGATCAATTACAGAAGTTGAGGGTAGAAAGTAAAACCTTGAACTGATACATTTCCAGATGACTGGAAAATGAAAATTCCATGTCCTCATTTCCCAACAATTGCGGCATAAAGAGTGTTGGAGCTCACTGAGCGATGAGACACAGGTTGACAGTGAAACACAATGATGGAAAGTTCAGATAAACATGACACAAAAGGGCATCCTTAGTTTTAAAAACCAAAGGATTTTCAAAAACAGCGTCTTAAATAAACCCAGACACTACAACAAGTCTTTATTTTTGTGAACATAATCAAAACATCCTAGTTTGTCATTGACACTCTCTGTTAAAGGCAGAACTTCATTACTTGCATTCAAAACCACATACATCCATGGATGAGATTAGCATACCATAGCAGCATAAAGACTGGCTTTATAGCCATTATGACACATGTGATCCACTTAGTGCTGGAGTTTGTTTTACGTTTGGATGGTTTGTTTCATCTGCAGACGTCTGTAAGCCACACAGAAAAGTTCCTGTTGTGTGATTTCATTCCACTAATTTTATAGACGTGGCATCCAGACCCTGATAGCTCTGCAACTGTTGAACAAATGTCCTGGCAAGTATCTCATTGTCAGATACACTTATTGGGGATATTGAGTGTGCTGTAAATGCATGTCGTTCCAGTCTATTGTTGCCTTCTTTCCTTTTCAAGACTCTGCATCTGTCCACCAGGATTTGTCAGAACATTCTTCATCAGGGTGCAGCAACCATAGGACGATCTTATGCGCCGCATTCAAAAAACATTTTTGACTGCAGAGAGGACTTCCCAGGTTTTCAAGCCTCTGAACTTGATTTTATCGGAAATAATCCTCACCATTTTCTTGACAACGTGATCACATGACAATAGGTCAAATCAGGCCACGCACTGACTGAGGTTCTCAGCTCCATTGCAAAGTTACAGCCATGAATTCTGAGAATAAAATACTGAAAAGAAAGCTTAGAGTCAACATTTCGGTGAGGGGCTCTCTTCCAAAAGCAACACTCATGTCAGTAGGTTTGCATTTTAAAGTAAGTACGGTATTATCACGTTCAAAGAAGTATGGCCTCCAAACACTTTTTAAAAAAATGATCCTGGATGTCTGTTTTAGCCAGTCATTGCCACTTTAGCATTACTAGAATACTCATACAAAGCATACTTAATGCCACAAAAAAAATCTAAATACTTAATGGGCCTAATGTTGAGTGGGGCCAAGGTTTTAGAAGCCAAAATCCAGTCTGTCTTTGTTTTCTTCTAACACACGCAGAGGGTAGCTGAGCCTCTTGGCAGCCTCCATTGTGCCGCAACACTCAGGTTAGTGTTACAGTAGCGGCCCGGCAGACTGCTTCCCTGTTAAAGAAAGGCTATTGAATTTCTATGTATGCATGTCCATGAAGTGGAAAAAACAGGAGTGTTGTCAGAGGACTGATATCATTGTCAGAGTGGATCTCTGTGTTGCATTGAAGTATTTGCCAGGGAAAAACTCTTGCCATTTTATGTTTTTTAAGAAACCCAATACATTCTAATTCCCAACGCATGACAACCTGCCCCTAGACTAAAAGCTTTTCATGTCAGGGAATCCCTTCAATGTCACAGGGTAATGCGAGTGTGAAAGTACTAAATGAGTGACTTTCTTCTTAATATCACTTTACTTTGTTTAGTTTAAGGAAGCTTCACAGTTAGAACTTTTAGGTGATACTTTCACTTTGGGAAGTAACAAGAAATATTCAATCATAATATCCATCTTATTGGGTAAATATATATGTAACTTCCATGTTATTGTGGGAAGGCATCAGAGTATAACGTACTTCTTTGCAAGTTAAAAGTTTACTGAAGTGCAAATGGTGTTTATTAATGCACAAGTTTGTATAACTAATAACAGGACACTTGTAAGAAAGTGACTTGTGCTGTTATGAGTTAAAATTGCTTCCAAGAATACGATTCCTGTTTGGAAAAACATAATTTATTGTCGTTGACTTACATCCAAGACACCTTCCTCACAAACATATGTCACAGTGTCAGACACACAGTGCATTTTCAGACATGTAGAATAGCAGAATTATTTGTATATACACACACTTATTGTTATTGTTATGTTATTGCAACATTGGTTACATAATATTAAATATAGAATGTACAACAATTCACATTTACATTCCTGAACCAAAGTCATGCGTGTCACAAATTTACGATACTCATTTCAGATACTCTATTCTTATATTTAATGATTCTTCTTATTCATGAAATAAGCCTGTTTTTTAGTGTTTTTTAGGTCTTGGATGAGAATTCCTGCATAATCCGGATTTTGCACATTTTAACTACGCAATCGGGTACAAAAGAAATCTTCTAAAGATAAACTGAATGACATCACCACAGCTAAAAGACCACTCTTATACTCACATAATTGGTATTTCTTAAACAGTCTAAAATAAGCACAGTAATTAGAGCTACCATGTGAGCATTCTTGCCCTTCTGATTATGCAATGTGAAGCGTATGACAAAGCACAACAAAGTCTCACTATCCGTTTACCAAACACAACCCAGCTGACCCATTTTAGCTGGGCAAATCCCTCTGTTTTAAGACTGTTAAGGCTAGTATCTCTTATTGTTGAGAATTTAATTTCGTAACTCTTAAATGAATTAATGAGGTAAAAATATGACCACAGGGGGGCTCTGCATGGAGTCATTGGTCTGATGGTCATCACCCTGCGAGCTAAAGATCATCTCAGTTCAGTGACTTGTAATGAAATGAAGATTCAGTGGAGGGCTATTAGGACACCAAGCCCCCATCTGTTTCAATGGCACAGAGGCTTGGGCTGAGACAAAAGCTTTTGTCAGCACCACGGAGCTTACTCTGCGGCCTGTAGAGACATCAGACTGGTTTATGACAGACAGGTCAGCAGGGGGCAGGCAGTGGGCCGGGACGTACATATAGCTTTAATTGTGCACACGCCCGAAGTCGATGAAAGTGTTTCAAGACCTGAATATAAGTGAGCATTGTGTGAAAAATGCCAGCAAACCTGGAGACAACGAGCAGCCTTCTTTTGGTGAACCCCCTAATGTGAGACCTGTGACCCAGTGAGAGTGGCTCTGTGGACGGATGTGTGAGTGAGGGTTGCCAGGCGCAGTGCGGCACCTGTTACTGGAATGAGAACTGAAGAAGAAACAGACAAACAACACAATACTGCCGTGATTGTAACATTATCTTGTACTGCGGATCCATGATTAATGTATTATTATGACATCAAAAGAATGGAACCCATTAAAGGACTTTTCGACACAATGAGTAGATTTATTTTCCAATGTCCCTTCATAGGAAACACTGGAACTTGCTACATTGACATTAATTCCATTAGTTGACCAAAAAAATAGGAGTGATCGTAATCATACGAAATGAAAAGACCGTTTCTGACAATAGCTGTTAGGTAAGAGAAATCAACAATCGCTCACTGGGTAGAAATAAGAGATTTTGCTCTAATTGTTGTGTGTCTGATGCCATCATAGACAGGGCGCCTGCAGACATAATCGACTTTGTTTACATTTCTTTTCTTCCAAACTTAGCTTTTCTAGATCTCTGTGCCTTTGAATACTCTATTCAAAGCAACAGTCAAGGATATTTTTAGCCGCTTTCCCCTGACTCTGATTACTGATTCTTTAGCTTAAAATGTACGTTTTCTTTTCTCCACATCACTTTCAAGTGTTGTCAGACAAACATTTATCCGCCTTTTCTATGCTTGCCGTGTATTTATGTAGACAGAAGCTGGCATCATGAATGGCTGACCCATACTTCAACTCTGATATGTGCACAGGATGATGTAAACCCTCATTTTCTATAAATGTATGCCAATTACCCTCTTACTGTACTGACAGTAGCTTATCAGCCGATATGGTGTCAGTGTAACTCATTCTTTCATATCTCAAAAATCTGTTTCTGTCTATGTGTGTAGAGATTTCTATCTAAACGTTTGCGTTATCTTGATCCATCAATATACAAAGTCTTTTGAAGCCTGTCATGAGTCGGCCAGAGTAAGTGTCGAGTCACGTCTCCCAGCAGTCCCAGCCTGGCTGTGAGCCTCAGGTGATGGGAGCTGGACCCTGGCTTACTCAGTTCTCTGTGTGTCACACTGTGGTTCATGGAAAATTATGCTCGCAATCTTTGCCAGACAACGTAAGCTGGAGATGGACTGATGCGCATCTCTTTTTCTTTCAAAAGCCAGGCGAAGAGAGGCACATCCAGTCAAAACGATGTGGAGTTTGAATTCTGAAAAACAAAGGAAAATAGGCACACAAACGAATGTGTTTCCAGATCGAGGTTTTCCAGTCCCGTGCCGCTGAGCCATTCCACTGGCCGCAGAGAAATGACACGATCAAAAGTAACCCCGCCAACAATAGAAAACATCAGGGAAACTGTGACGATGATGAGTTGGATAAGTTTCTTTTTTCTTTTTCTTTTTTTTTTTTGGACTTTCGAAAGAATTTCCATTGTTTTTCTGATAATTGGGATAAGATGGCACCATAAATGTCGTCTTTTTACTGCAGCTGCTGTCCTGTTCTCAAGAATGCTTTGGCTAGCAGACAGTCTGCTCCTCCAGACCAGAGCTTTATGCCTTCAGCAGAGGTTGATTAGGGTTATCGCTTGCAACAATAAACTGAAAAGAAGGAATCCTTCCTTTCAGGTACCTGCACAAATATACAGTGGCATTTCCACAGATACCGTGAACAACACACAGCACGTCTCCGGCCCTTTCCACGCCTCTCCTCTTCATCTCCCACCTTTTCCTCCTCTTTTCAACTCCTCCCTCCCTCCTTCCCTCCCTCCCCGTCCCTCCCCTCTTGAATTAAGTCCATTCTTTCAGCTTGCTCTCCCTCTAAGCGTTTCTGCTCCGCTCAGCTCCTGTGAAAACTGTGTGCGTGTTTAAACTCCTCGCGTGTGTGTGCTAAGAAGAGTTTCATGTGTGTGCGCAGGGCTGTGTGTTTTTCTAAGTGGAGCTGAAGTGCAGCCGTTCATCAGTGGAGCTGACTGCAGACAGGGGAATACTCAGATCTCACTGTGCTGCTTTCTAACTCACACACCAGCTGCTTATTGGACTTTTTGTAAAGACTCACTGGACTCTTTTTTTTTTCTTTTGCACCAAACTGGGACTCCACCGCTGCTCTTTTTTGCCTTCCAGATTACATTCCCATCACTGGAATTACAGATATTTCATTTCACAGAATTCCAATGCTGTGAAGTTAGTTTTATTTCTCATTTTTTTCCCAAGAAGTCAAATTTTAAGACTCGTCCAGAACTTTTTCATTCTGTTTCCTTGAATGCAGAAATTTAAACCTCAATAATGGGCGCTTTGCAAGTGAGTTTCCAGGACTGTGTGAATGTGTTATGGTGTGCACACAGCTAGGAGTTTTGACTCTCGTTTCCTTTTTCCATTGCTATGGAAAGCTATGAGATGCTGAACAGGAACAGAGTGGTATTGTCACAATGAAAGCTTTCCATGCTGCCAGAGGCATGTTGGGCTCAGGTGCACACTGATCCAAACCCGGAATGTTCTGAGCTCTTGTGGTCTCTGTGAAACAGGGAGGAAGGTGAGTTGAAATGGTTCATTCACACACATATGGATTACTGTTCCAATACCTAAAGTATTATGTGTATCATATGTGGATTTAAATGCAGTTTGGTGACACAGTGCAAAGTTGTATTGTTTGTAACACTAAAAAATCTGTGCAGTTTGCACAGGTTGAAGAAAGGAAAGAAACAACTTACTAATTAAACTAATGAGTCATTAAGTTCCTTTTTCATTTGGCCTGCTAGTTGAAATCTGTCCTGTTGTTTTATTCAGATGAGTGAGTTGTCTTTCCCCTGAGAGCACTTTGGAGCAGGTCCAGTCAGGAGACTAGATGCAGTTCTGTAAGGTCTTGACTCACTGCTACTTCTAGTTTTAACAGAGCCAAATGGCTGGCTACCAGTGACCAGCTCGCTTCCCTCGCCATCGTGGCTCCTTCACTGTCTGTCTCTATTTTCCAACTTCATTGTCCCAGACAAGAGATTTAACTGAATGACCAAGGCAAGTTTGTTTTTTCCATCAGCATTTTAAAAATGTTTGCTTGCTTGGAAAGTTCAATGAGGCAACTGGACCTGAAAAACAAACAGAAATAATCTTATTACCATACGTCAAAATTATTGTTGCGTAGTCTTCTGTCCACTGTTATCAGGTATATCTGATTGTGTATAACAGGGTTTTGAGCTCATTTTTTACCAATGAATGATTCAAAAGGTCTTAGATGCCAAACTTTTCCTAAACTGTATCAAATATGATACATACGGCATTAAAGGGTTAATTGAGCACGACTCAGCAGATTTAATTTCCAGTTGTAATATTTCTGTTTTCCCATTCACACTTTCAATCCTAAACATAATTCATCCAAATTAAACAAACGCTAGCCACGAGCTTGCTGGATGGGAAACTTTCCCTTCGCGATGCTGAGCCAGATGGCTCCCAACCAGCAACCAGCAGAGTGCTACAGCCTCCCCGGCTCCCTCATTCACTGGGTCTCTTTCAGAACAACCAGGGTCTCTGCCTTGATTTGTCTCACTTTTTTTTTGTTTAACTTTGTTTCAACTTAAATCCTATAAACACCGGTTGTCACTTCTGGCTTAAGCTGCTTTACTTTGCATGTTATGTGTGTAAAGCCGTCATTCACCAACGTGCCAAGCCGTGCCCCGACATTCTTTTTGGGGGTAGCATTGCACTGTGGAGATGCTTTCTAGATTTTGAGCTGCACTTGAAGAAATCTTGGCTTTGCACTTTTCAGTGCATTTGTGTTTAAACCCGGCTTCACTTTTGCTCCAGCTTTTTTGAAAATATTTAATTAATAGATAACATTTATGGCTCATTCATATCAGAATGATACCTGTAAACATCACTGAATTGCGTTTTTAATCTCGCCATTGGTGGTCTGTCTTTATCTTGGTTTTATACTTCAGTTTTTAGGGGAAATGAGGCACTGTTCACCTCACTGCCTCCCTGAGTAAAACAAAACTTTGTCTTGCTTCGAACCAACAATGTTATCTCAAGGTTGAAAACTCTCGCCTTGTACATGCTTGTTGCATTCTTCTACTCCCCTCTAGAGATTGCGTGGAAAAGTGTGCAGCATGTTGACGATGCTGACGACGCCATGCCCCCTTGCTTCACCTGCCACTAAGGCTTCCTGTACTGAGTACATGAGCTGAATCAAAACTGTGCTGTAAAGAATGTGGCTGCAGAGTGATTTTCTCAAAAAAGCCAATGTAGGAATGTAGTAAGAGTTTTACCCACGGTCTCTATGCCCAGCACACTTGTAAAGCTGTGCATGTGTAGACACAGCTTCTCTAACGTTGACCATCAGAGGGTGGGAAGACTAAATTCTTCTTTAAGAGTAAAATAGCTCTCTTTTCAAACCTAAAACCTAAATCACCTATGTGACAACTACATTTAACAAGTGATAAAACATTTTTCATACCTTCATATTGTTATACATCTTTGTACATGACTGCAAAATTGCCCGGTCCAATGTTAAGCATATTGTGGGTTTTTCAGTTTAAAATACACAAGACTGAAGGCAGACACTTAAAAGCTTTTCCAGTAATTCCCATCATCACACATTGTTTCAGTTTTAAGCTTCAACCCTCAATAGTTGATGCTTTCTTTGCAGTGGTTAGTAGCAGTCTGCTTTACCAGGCTTTGTCTCCACTGACTTCCTCTCCATGTGTCATTTACTGTAGCAGGCCAAAGTCACCAGAGAAAGGAGTGTAAGCGAAATCAACTAAAGAGTAAAGATTGTTCCCCCAAAGACAGCATTGACGTTGTAAAAGGAATTCTATCAAGTGATATTTTTACCCAGGAACACCCAGGACCTAATACAATTTTGTACTAACATGTAACCAAGGCGACCTGCACAATGGTGGCATGAGGGTGACAGTCCAAGTGAACAAAGGATCAATTTTAGTCCAAAAGGTGTTTGGATTTAGAACTATCCAAGTGATGTCACTGATTGAAACACCCTTCCTCTTTCTGAGGTTTTGTGGCTTGCTGAAGGAAACGTTTGAGAATGGAGTCAGCTCTGGTGTGTAAAAGTCAGTCATATTTCTCCCTTACAGTCCATAAGGGGGTTGTTTTATAGGTTGTTATAATGGTTGTGTTAGCAAGCAACCTTAATGGTGGATTTTAGGACCCATAAATCAATACACGTGCTTTCTCATTGTCCTCTCCAGTCTCGTTCTTCTTCCTTCCCCTGACCTAATCTTATTTAAGTTAAACATATGATAGATGAAATAATTAATCCAATCTCCCCACTTTAGCACAGTTATTTTCTGTTATTCACACCCTCCTATTGGCCCCTGTTCTTTGCCCCACTATCTCCTGCCAATCAAAGCAGTGCAAAAGCCAGCAGTTACCTGCTGTTTCAGTCATCTTGCTCTGCAAAGCTCAGAGCCCTTCATCATCCCCTCTATCTCAATCTTATTCTTTCTCCTCATCCACCCATCCCTCTCGCCTTTCACTGCTCTGCAGCGAGGCTTAGACTCGTTGGTCAGAAGCCAGGGAAACTCTTTTCTCTCCGCAGGCAAAACAATTGGCTCCTTTCTCTGCATCACCTCTCGCCTCACTCGTTTTCTTCTCTATGCCGGCCGCCTTCCATCAAATTGCCATTCTTTTTCGTGGGACTGTATGCATGTAGGCATGCTGCAGGGTTTAAGTGCTTAAATGTCTACATCTTGTGCTTTCAGAGGCTCCCTCTGCTTACGCTCTCACTCGCTCCTTTTTGTTTTTCCCAGCCTTTTCAATGTTTTTTTTTCTTCCCCTGCATTCTTTTCACCGCATTCTAAAAATTCTCCCTCTTTTACCCATTATTTCTATGTGTATACTGCTTCATTCATATTCTTTCTCAGCTATAACGTATCATCGGCCCCTTGATAATTAGTTAAGTTGTAGTCTCTCTGTTCACAGTCTCCGATCGGGGCCTCATCCTTTTCATCTTCCCTGTGTCATCATTACCTTCCCCTTTCCTTCCACCAAATATATTTGACTCTCACTCTTCCCATCTGGCCTGACATGGGATGGGGAAGTGGCTAAACTTTTATATCTATCAATTTAATCCTGCACACAGAGTAGTAGAGCTGCACTCTAAGGCCCATCTCACATTGAAGGCGGGCTGCTTTGTCTGCCTGTCTCTATTTAGGCTTCTTTTTGACAGGCTTGGCCCCATGTCCCCCCATGAATCTCTCTATGCCTTTATTTTTAATCCACTCCCTATTGGCATGCTGGTGCTCCGTGTTTATTGAAGCTGAAATGAATGCAAGTGTCAGCGGGCCCAGTGGGTTAAAAAAAAAAAATTAAAATACATTATGAAACATGGAAGATGTTGCATATGCGGGAGCGAGACTCTGTTTACAAATCTAAGTGCTGACAGGGATACATTTGTAGATGAGAATATAAGCACCCTGCTCTCACTCTGCAATTAGATGAGGATGTGTGAGGAACAGTAGTGGTCCCTTTCAACTCATGATCATAGATGTAAAAAACACTGCAGCGCACAGTTAGCGGAGCCTCAGAGGGATGAAGGAGCTGGTCGTTTTATAGCAGCCTACAGAGGTGTAAGAGTTTTGCTGCCGCCCCGTCACTCACTCTGACTGTGACGTGAACGGTGCAAGCTTGTGCTGGAGCGTGTCTCCGTTCAGCTGAGGAGAGTGCTGACGTCCTCTCCCTTGAAATGCTGCAACATCTTTGCAGCTCAGTGCAGAACCTTTACCGTGTATACACGCTCTGCCTCTCTCTCTCTATGTCTGTCTGAGCCTCACACTAAAACACAACATTGACTGCATGTGTTATCACTTCATTACTGGCGGGAGACTTTTTCTTTTGTATTTTTTTTTTGCATGAATCATTCCATGTCTATAAAAGTAACCTCTGGCCTTTTCGGATTCTGAAATAAGAGATGGAAGGTTGTGCTCCGGCCAGTGCTTGCATGTACACTTTTGTCCATTCATGTGTGTTTACATACTGAGGGGTATGAAGGAGTTTATGTTCCCATTCAGCTCTGTCCTGTTGTGTTGTGGCCTGGCAGCAATGAGCTTATGAGAGCTCTCCTGTCTCCACGCTTCAATAGCTCCATTATTCATAAAACTCTGTGCCAACAGCCTTGACAGCTTTGTGTGTGCGCATGTGTGTGTGTGTGTGTGTTTCTATACATCTTTGTGTCTTTCTTTCCAGTATTCATATGAGTACTCTAAAGTCACCATCGCATCTGTCAGTACTTCAGAAATTTGTAAACTACTGTGATGTTTGTCCCAGAGGAAAAGAAGAAGATGGTGAAAAATTGGAGGATTTGTTTTTAACTCAGCAGGAGTTGAAGGGAAGTGACTTCATGAGGATGGAAATGATTATGTGGTTATCTCAGAAACTTCACTGACTTTGGAAAACAAAGCAAATCTTCCTTTTTGTAATTTGCTTTTAACACTTCTTAAACACTTTCTTTAAAAAAAAGAGGATCTCTTTACTTCCTACCAAGGTCTGAGCCCTCAGTAAGTCTATCAAGGACACAGGTTTTTCAGTCATCAGTCACGAGCCAGTTTCATCCAGTCTACTGGGTGACATTAGTCAATAGAAAAAGAAGAAAAAATCATCAGTTCTTCTGGATCATTTATGTTTGTGTTTCTTTTAACTATCTAAAAACAAAAAAAATGAACTTAACTGAATCCCCTAATCTGATCTAACTTGTACAATGTCTATACTGTGTGTGTTTAGCAAATAGCATCATTAGCTTGACACATGTACAGTTACCTGTTACTTTTTTATGGCTGGCTTGTGTTTTACTGCCAGTACTGACTAATTATTTTATGTTCATCTGCTGACAGACCATATTCCATGGATTATTGTGGTAGATATACCTGAACAAAATGGCACAGCATTTACTTTTAAGCGTTTATCCAGAGCAGTATTTATGGACACGGGCGAATTTACAGTCAAGTAAATGGAAGTTGAGAGGAGTTTGCCTGATACACCCGATGTGTATATATATATTTTTTTTACTAAGGTATCGCTTTTTGCCCTGTGATGGACTGGTGACCAATGCAGGGTGTCACCAATGATTGTTGGAACCTTTAATCAGCTTTGAGGGGTGATTTATCTTTTGATTAAAGGGGTAATTGTTTTAATCGGCTATTACAGACAATGTGTTACTTAAAAAGTTCTACTGTTTAAACTTTAACAATGTGGCTTAAGCATAAAAAGATTTTTTCTTTTAATAAAAGGTACAGTACTTCTTTATCTGATATCGCCACTGTCAATAACAGAAATACCCTTTTGCTGCAAAAGGCTGAGTATTATTAAAGTCTCATTCTCTGGCCCAAGACACAGGGGGATGCCGACACAGCAGAGCAGATGAAGGCCAGTGATAGGGGTAATTGTTAAGAGGAACAGAAAAAAATGAGAATTAAAAAGAAGGAGAAGCCGACTGTCTGTCTGTTGCTCAGTGCCAACTGTGAGGTGCAATATAATAAAGTAGGCTGCTTTCAGTGAAAGGCTTCATTGTTCTGCCTGGCTGCAAAGTCCAAAGTACTGAAAGAGGTGTGTGTGTGTGTGTGTGTGTGTCTCCTGCACACTTCTCACCAAACTGCGTTCTTATATGTGCAGGCTTACAAACCTCACTTTGGCTGTGAAACCCTTGTGGTATGTACATAACCCAGGCATTATGTTATTGGAACTGTTCTTTTTCTGTCACAATCATTTTCGAGTCCCAGCACACTGTGAAAACAGAAAAAACTCAGTAAACTCAGAAAATTCAGTATCGATCCCAGAGTCTCATCAGTAGCTGTCAGGTTTTTAATCTGGGTAAGTGGACACAGGTGATGAAGCTGTGATGGACACATCTATCCATTCACATCACTTTTTCTTCAGTAGTCGTCGGCAACAGAGAGATTTGACATGGTCTGCAGAGTACGGAGGGAGACTGTTGGTGGTGGTGGTGGTGGTGGGGGGGGGTGCTTTCAGCTGGCAGTCCCATAGACGCAGAGAGGTTGTGCTTGTCTTGGCAGTGGACTCAGCACATCTCTATCACATACTTGCTGTCTTCATCACTATGGTCAGCGTGTGCATGTGTGCGTTGTGGACTCGGCCCCTGGGTGTTGCTGTAATGTGAGGAGATTATAGAGCTGGTGCCACAATGGACGCTGGCATCAACACAGCCTGGCAGGGGCATCAATCTGACTCAGGCTAAATATACCTCAGAGTATTTGTGAGTGTGTGTGTGTGTGACTGTGTGTGTATGTGGGGGGGGGCATACCTGGCAAAAGGATTGCCCATTTCTGAATTCTCTCCTTTTGTCTCTCTTTTTCAGGTCTTTCACACCCATGTGGGATGTTCACCTCCAGTCTTAGATGTGAGAAGTGAACTGCATTGTACTTCACATAAGGCGAAGAGAGCAAATCAAGAGAATTCTTCAGAGGAGAGTAAAGTGTTTGAAAATCGCACCGATTAAAACCTGAGGAGAAAAACTTTGAGAAAGCCTCTTTTGTAAAACACCCGAAAGACTGGTAGAACCAGAATAAGACTGTAGAAATACAACTCATATCAACCCCAACATAAGACATTTAAACCCACCCAAAGTTTCTTCATCCCAACTTCTACAAGAAAAGAGTTGGTTTTTATTTTTGCCAAGATGATGACCATGATGATGATGATGGTGGCCATGATGGTCACCTGCAGCTCTCTGTTACTGCTGGGGCTCGCTGCTGCTCACGCCACCTCGAGCACCGTGAGCCGCTCTTCTTCTTCCTCATCTTCATCAACTTCCTCCTCGTCCTCACCCTCATCTTCCTCGCCACGCATGAAGCTGTCATACAAAGGTAAGAAAAAAAGCCGCTGTATTTTATGGCGAAAAAGACAATTGTTCAAATCACTCGTTGTGTTCTCCACTGACCAAAGACGCAACCACTTACACACGCACACACACACACACACACATGGTCTTCAGATTCATTTTGTGTGCCGGCCATATCCTTTTTAAGGTAAGCACTCCTGAGTGGTAGCCAGCTGTAATTTGTGGCCAGTGTGATTCACAGCCACAATCATGCACACGCGTCCACTTTAACACACACACACACACACACACTCAAACACACAGGCACACACACAGTACAGTTTTATGTTTTTCTTTGCAAAGTTCTGTGCTTAAGGAGGAGGCAGCCCAATACCCGGCTCAACCACATAAACCAAGCACATTTTCTGTCACTGAAAGCTGGCAATTACAGCCTGAACTTACTCACCAAGGACAAGAGGTTCACTGTGGGCCGTCTGCCCGGCAAAATATAGTCTGCCTTTGATTCTGGTGCAGGGTAGCTCGTAGCATACAGGATTGAAAGACAGAAAACTGCTTAAGTTTGACACATGAGTGACAAGACATGGCCTCTGCTATTTTTGTAAGGTCTACTAATTTTATGAGGCCACTAAGTTTGCAGAAAGTTCATAATAGAGTCATAACCAATAGAAAAAGCAACGGCGATGAACACTAGCAAAAACCAAGACTTGCCAAGCACGCTCTTCCTCACAGGAGCAGCCAGGGAAGTCAGTTTGGACAAGTCCATGCAGCACTCAAATGTCTTGAAGAAACACTGCTAGGCCAGTAAAAATGTAATGGGTTGTCTGGCCATGACCTTCAGCATTATTGTCTCACTTTTAGCCTTGTTGCACATCTAATGAATGTGTCAACACGCAAGTTGATCACGATTTAGTGCTTGTGAAGCTGATTATTCATCAGGGTCAGAAAATCAAAGTATTTGGAGTGATTCCTTGATAAATGAGAACTGACGCAGCACAAAATGATTGAAAACAAATAACTTATTAGATACTACTTGACTTTTGTCCCTTTAACCAAAGACATGCATGTAAACAAGTTTATGTTTATCCTCACTGGTCACTTTTTACTCATCCATCTGCAATCAATGAAAAAGATTAATAATAACAAATTTTTTGTCTGGTCTCATTGAGAGCTAATTGTAAACTTGTGAGTCACTCATTTAATAAGAAGATAACTACCATCTAAAGATTTAGCGAGATTTAGCACCTCGTTTATTCATTTGTCTCCAGGTAAAAGACATGTGGTGTCATCTCTCTTTACAAGATCACAACATCACGCTTTCCGGACTACTAGCACACGCCGTTTTTGATATATGTGTCTTCAGTAGGCACAGGGTTATTTTCAGCACATTATGGTGGGAGTAAGTAATAGGGCCCTTGATGTCATGCAGACAGCTATTAGGTGGCGTCAGAGCTACAACAATAACAGGCTAATAAAGCCTTTTAAATGTATAAGTGCACAGGGGTTTGGTCTTTTATTTTGATCATGGTTTAAACAGGGAGAGCAGAAGAGGATAAATCCCCTTTATTTTTATGGTTTCTCAGGCCAAGAACCCATTCTTTCTCCATTGACTTTTTTTTTCTTTTTTCCATTGGTTAACTATAATTTACAAATACAAGGCAAATGTTCCTGGGCCCTGTTCCTCCAGAATTTGTTTTTGGCAGTTTGGAAACAGCGAGGACACTAACTTTTTCCACTGAAACCGTTTTGTCCTGCTTCTGCACAAGTCATTTGCCTCAGGATGTAACTTTGAAATGTTATTCAAATATATTAGTATCATGTTTAATCTTCTTTATCAACCCTATGACTTCTTGCAGGCTGATTACAGCCAGCTGATTTGAATCTGAAGACTCAGATGACCTGAAGATGTTTTGATATTTTAAGCACAAAGTCTCTCTTAAGTAATTGTTTATAGTGACCTAATCAAGACGTGAATGAGCATTTGAGTACTGGCCAAGAGAACCAGTTTACCTCTGAACATCTTCATCATATTTTAATGTTGCATACAATAATCTTCTGATTTGCCCAAACATTACTGAGATATGCAAATAGCTTTTAAAATAAACTGTGACAAAAACTATACAAACACTAAACATATATTTTCCCTAATATACTCAAACATTTTACACAGTCCTATTTATTTCTTAACGTGAGGAACACCGTTTAAGCTACTGGCTCCGGTGTGAAGACTAAAATCTCAGAAATTGTTTGGGTCTGTCTAAAATCTTTAGATGTAAACAGCATGAAGTTTAGACTGAGGGAAATGAAATGCTCCTGTTCTTTAGAATTACAGCAGTTCCATGGAGTCCGGCGGTTCGAGCTGGAGCGGTCCTGCTGCTTCAGCGCTCTGCTGCTGGATGAAGAACGGGGCCGACTCTTTGTGGGGGCCAAGAACTTCCTGCTGTCACTCTCACTGGACAACATTGCTAAACAAGAACAGAAGGTAAACATGTATATTTCAAAAAGCTTGAGGGACTGAGAGGAATTTGTAGATCCATTCAATCAACGTGACTGATATTTCAACAAAAGTTTTGAGCAAAAATCCAGTTATTCTTGTACATTTATTGAAAAATATCATACATACAAGCAGCTATTATAAGACTGTGTTATTATTTTATTTTGTGTTAATCACAAAGTGGATTAAGCCATTATACTAGCAATAAATTAAATGGACCTTATTTGCAACTGGTGCCATGATGTCTGATTTCTTTAAATAGTTTATTACTTCCCCTATCAAAGCCAGACCACAAGTGGATGATTCCTTTGTATTCGTGTGTATGTAAAGAAATAGCAGAGAGAGACATTTTCAAAAGTGTGGACATGTTTTATGTGTGCCTTTTTGACATATGAAATGACTCAAGAACGTGACCGCAGGGGATGAAGGGAAAATGTGGCATTGATTGAAAATAATAAGAAATCAAGGAGCTGAACTGGAATAAGAAGAATAAGTTGCTTTTAAAAAGAAACATTCTGTAATTGAAGCCTCTGCCTTTACATTCTGAATGTGTCTTGATATACTATACTTTTACAGCTGCTCTCAAAGCAAAAGCTGTACACATTGAACTATGGGATAGCCTTCAAACACTATGAGGCAACTGAAAATATGGAAAGACTTAGAAAACTAAAGCTACAGTTTCTAAACATAGTCCATTAGAATCATCTTTCCTTAACAGTGTGAATTAAATGACATGTTTCGGGTTTTAAGGCATGTGTGAAAAATGGGTTTTATGACTAGGGGTGGGCAGATTTATTGCAGCAAGAGTCAGTTATGAAAAGTGGTTAAATGTTGGTGGGATGAAGGCCTCTATATGGATAAAGAAGCAGATGGGAAAGAATAAATGTCACCCAGAACTGAGTTGAACAAAAGTATGGAAAATCTGAATAAGAATGTCTTCATTATGAAGTGTTTTAGATCAGGTCCTTGGGTCCTTGGGTCATATTAATAAGACTGGTTGGAGATTTTTCAAAGCTGGTCTTTTTTGTGGAATGAATAACGACTAAACGTGATTGGATGGTTAATCTTTGCCTGCCTGCATTTTTTCAGATCTACTGGCCTGCACCTGTTGACTGGAGAGAGGAATGTAACTGGGCCGGCAAAGACATCACTGTAAGTCTACTCAATACTCGTAAGCCTACTCACTGTTATATCAGCATGCTTTTCCTAAAGAATTAGGGTCTATTACTTATCTATACATTCATATTGGAAAGTGTGCTGCCATAGATAAGAAAACACATTATTTCCCCTGCAGTTATCAGATGAGGAAACATTAATAGCACATACCAATGTTACCTCCTGTTTCAAATCGTTAGAATCATTAGGTAGATTCCTTTTCCGCATTCAAATGTGATCCTCTGTGCTGAAAACACAGAAATAAGAGGCTTTTTCATAGAGGAAGTAACTGTCGACTCCTACCCGGCCCAACACAATGCTACCTTTTGATCTACTGGAGTCATGGGAGCCATCACAAGACGGAATTCCCACATATAAACTGATAACATATTATAGTAGGTGCAGCACTCCCACTTCTGGACCTGCCATCTGGTGAGGATACGTCCTCGAAATGTTTAAACTTCATTGTGATATACACAGTTTATTGAAAAGCCAGTTCGGCGCTCAAATTCAGAGTGTAAACACCACATTACTTTCAGTTGTTTTTAAAAACAGTGTTGACACATCAGGGTAATGGAAAATTACCTCTATTCTGGGATAAGCGGTTAGAGAAATTATGGATACAGTTGGCATGCAAAGACTTTATGGACATCTATTAATATAGCCAAGTTTTGCTCAGTGTTTATGCAAGAGGATGTTATCAAAAAGTGAGGTTTGTAATGATTGCAGGATGATAGAAACACTCCACACATAAGCCACCCTCATCCATCCCTTGGTCTTTTTTTGGGGTGGTCAACATATGATTAAACGATGATGAAACATTTACTTTCCATTAATATGCTGAATAAAAGTAGCTGGTGATGATAAGGTGCCTCAATTCAGGTTCTGCTTCACTGGCCGACAAGTAGTGGCTACTAAAAGCCCGTGGACCACCCAGGTTTTCATGACACACCACTCCATATATCTGTGCAAGTGTGTGTATGTATGTGTGTGAGTGTGTAAAATGGTATTGTTCCACCAGCATGTTAAAACTCAGCACAAATAAGCTAGTTCATACTGCGTTCATACTGATCAATTGTTTGCTTTGTTGATTTTGTGTAAGCAGAAAATATCCAGGGTGTCTCCATGTCCATGTGTCTGTGCGTGTATAACAAGCCAGTCACCAGTGTGATTACACAGCTGTTGCAGACAGACAACAAGCTCCATTCATCCAAAAATCCAGGCTCCAGTTTCACCTGACCAGGAGAATATGCCTGTGTTCAGGTTTCATTTTGTTAATGTTTTGTTTGTGTGTGTTTGAAAGGGAGAGTGGAGATGATGAATGGCAAAGAGAATTAGTACAATTACTCCTGAGGAGGACAAGATGATGAGTATCGAAAAAGTTTTGGGTAATTCTGAGGACAAAGGGGACATTGAAATGTCTTCCTCCTCGGTCAGTGTACAAGTATACATACGTACATATATATATATACACACACAGTTACAGTTGACTTAGAGGTCTGAAGTATCATTTTGAAGTTATATTTAAGTATACTAAAGAAATGGATCAATGGATCAATGGCTCATGTGATTATGATGCCATGACAGCACCCTCTTTGTAAGTTTGTCTCTTTTCCAAAGAACTCCAAAAAGTTATCAAGTAGAAAGTAACAGCACATTTTAACAGTACATATTTCCGAAAGATTCTCTTCTTAAAACAGCACAGTCATAATCAAACACATTTATGCATTTAATCTACAATCTGATAATCAACATTGAAAATCTTGCTGCTTGTTAGAGATGTAAAAGGAAAAAGGTCCTGGAAAACAGGATTGAGAATTTAATGCTCAGACTTAAACCGTTCTAATGATTATTATTGACCTCACCATGATGTAGAGATACAGTATGATATGATCATTAATGCATTATAAATCTTGACAGCACAAATAACCTTTTGCAAGCTATAACGTAACATATGGTGGAAATTGAAACATATGATTTGAATAGCTTTCATTTATACATGGAGCTATGGATAGCTAAACAGATTTGTAAAGACTTTGAGACCTTTTTTTCATTACAATTCACCAGTATTCTTATCAATGTTGAAAGACTGGAAACATACAGAGGCATTCCACATAACCATGCAGCATTGTGTTACTTTAAGTTTTGCATTCATGAACATATGAAACAATGAAAAATTAATGGAAATAAGGAATCAACCATGTAACTGCTTTCTACATGGTCAGATTCAAGAAATGAGTCCCTCCAGGATAAAAGGTCAATTCCACCACATAAAATGTAACTAGCAGAAGCTATCAAAGGCATTCTTAGGCTATTAGACTGTGCTGTGTTGTGTATCTAGTGGATGTCAACCAGCATTGTAGTCCAGCCAAACCCTTTCAGTCATTAACTTTATTAAAGTTTCCTGAATCAAGAGGACTCACTGTGAAAACAAAAAAAGGAGGAAAAAATTCAATTTTCTATTGTTGACATATAACTCAAACAACTTTCAAACTGGTTTAACACTGCAACGACTCAAGAAAAAATGAGAAAGGAGAGAAACAGGTAGGGTTAAATAAAACCATCATAAACTAAAATATCTCATGCAATTTTTAATGGTATAACCCCACTCATATTTTTCTTACTTATAGTCTATTTGGCCAAATAGGTACATTGCATCAATGCCTATTTTTCTAGAATATGCCATAAAGGACAGAACAGACAGCTTAAAGAAGACACTGGTAAATCAAGTTAATCATCTCTTGAAAAAACAAAAGGGTAAGAATAAAAGAGACTTCTATAAGAGAAGGATATGGCTTTAAAAGACATGACGCAGATACTTAAAGTGCAGGCCACAGTGAGGTCACAGCCAGCTTTTTGCTCACTGTTTCAACTAATGAGTCTGCGGTAGGTCAAAGGTTGATCACCGAACCCTTTAACACCTCAACACACTCTTTCTCTCACACAAGCACACAAGTGTAATTGCTGGCATCATTTACCATCCTTGTTCTCTTCTTTGCTTCAGATCTTTTCAAAGTCTTTCAAGCATCCATTTTGTGCCCTATTGCTCTTTTTCTCTTTCGTCACATCAAAGAACGGCTGCTCTTAATACCATTTCACTGTTTGTTGCTCCCTGACAGACACACACTTACACAAACACACACAGCAAGAGGTGAAAGACAATAGAGATAGAACCAGGAGGTTGGAAGGTTGGAAGACATTTTGGAAAGATATTTGTGTGTGTCTACAATGGATTAACATTAAATTGTGTCATTTCCTTTCCTAAAATGAGCCAGGTAGTTTGAATCACTACAGCCCAGGAAATTGTGAATCACAAAATCAAAAGATAGACATTCAACGTTTAGCAGGATACAATTAAACATAAAAACATACAAGTGAGTTCTTCATATGTAGCTGCAGATGCTCTGATGTGTGGAGTCAGAAGAGAAAGAAAACTCAGGACCTGACACTGATTCTGAGTCTGTGTATTTCTCTTTCAGTCTGATTGCGTGAACTATGTGAAAATTGTTCACCACTATAACCGCACCCACCTGTATGCCTGTGGAACGGGGGCCTTCCACCCCACCTGTGCATTTGTGGAGGTGGGACACAGGATGGAGGTAAGAAATTGAAAAATGACAGTTTCATTAGATGTAAGGAGTATTGTTGAAAAATGATGATACCTGGATAAAACCTTAAAGTGTCAGTACAACTGCTATATCACTGAACTTTTCTGAACCCAAAAAATGATGAAGAAAACATTCTCTCTCAGGACCATGTGTTCAGGATCGATCCCTCGAAGGTGGAGGAAGGGAAAGGGAAGAGTCCATATGATCCCCGGCACAATGCTGCATCTGTTCTCATCGGTAACTGAGCCTGCAAACATAAAGGCTAACATGCTATTATGATTTTGCATAAATGCAATAGATTTTCAACAGCAGTCATATCATTGTTTCCCAGGTGATGAGCTCTATGCCGGCGTGGCCACAGACTTAATGGGACGGGACTTCACCATCTTCAGGAGTTTAGGAAAACGCCCTTCTATACGTACAGAACAACATGATTCCCGCTGGCTGAACGGTGAGCATGCTTTTCTCTTTATGCTTCAGGATGAACTCCAACTTATTCAGCCAAGTATTCATGAAGGAATAAAATCTCATTTCTTATTGGACCACCGTATGCTGACAACTAACATAGCTTCGTCTTTAATTCTGTCATCCAGAACCAAAGTTTGTTGGTTCTTTTTGGGTCCCTGAAAGTGAAAATCCTGACGACGACAAAATCTTCTTCTTCTTCCGGGAGACGGCAGTTGAGGCTCAGGGTTTGGGAAAGTCCACCTACTCTCGTATTGGACAGTTGTGCCGGGTGAGATACCGCTTTGTCTGTCAAGTCCACTCATTTGAACAAAAATATCAAAAGCAAGTATTCAAATCCATCTATAAAGGATTCTTCCTGATTAAGGGGTCAACTTGTTAAATCAAACACAAATCGAAATCCGGTTTTCTGTTAAATGAACGTCTTGTCTTGATTCAGAATGACATGGGTGGTCAGCGAAGTCTGGTGAATAAGTGGACGACGTTCCTGAAGACCCGTCTGATTTGCTCAGTGCCAGGAGCTGATGGCAGTGACACATACTTTGATGAGCTGCGTAAGTGTACTGTACACACAGTCAGAGGCACACACACTCAAAGACAAAGGCAGAGAAATTTAAGTAGCCAATAGCAAAGGATTTGTTGAATAGAGATTCTGTCCTGAAGTGAAACCAGTGTTCAGGCTGTTTATGCAACGTAACTGAAAGGCTTGTTTCTAGCAAATCTTCACGTGACGAAAAAACAACAACATGTTCTCATAAGGTGGGATGCAGAAATGGGGATGAATCTACAAGTCATAGACTCAGGCTAGAAGAACCATTATCAGATAAAGAGGACATAATGTCACCGTAAACTCACATGCGGTCTGCTGCCGCTGTTTGTCCAAGTAGTTTTGCACAGAAACTGCTCAAATGTTTGCCCCTGAGCTAAATTGAACCCTTTGCAAACCCCTTCTTTTGAACTATGAGTTTGTTTTGCAGTCAGATGCATTTGCCTTTCTCTTAATAAGATTCTATCTTCAAAACGTGCTTTTTTTGGATGGAAAATAGAAAAAGTGGGACCGCTTTTCATCTCAGTAAACTAACTATGTCTGTTCAATGAGTGATCCTACTGTGTGTCAACTGAAAACTTTGTTTACCGTAGTCTGAAAAGTGGACTTCCTTAAAGGCATCATTACTCAATTTTGAAAGGACTAGGACTTTATTATATAACATCTCTCAAACCTTCAGTCATGTGGTCTAAACCCAACAGCTGCAGGAGCACCTTTAAATATTTCTGATTGATCTGTCTGACTGTATCTGTGGGCTATAATATGATCTGCCTTTATGCTCATCTCATGACAGAGTGAAAGGTTAACTAAGTGGAAAACTTTGTCCAAATTCTAACCCCACCTCAGGCACATCTGTCAGTCACATTCCTCCATATAACAAGTCTGTCATACCAGCAGTGAGTTTGTAACCATACATCAGGTTAATTTAAAAAAAAATATGTGTACCCTGTTCTCTTTTTGATGGTGACAGATGAAATTTTGAACTTTTCTTCTTAGGCCAAAAGCTCATTCAAATCATTTATTTTGGAGCCAAACATCTGGCAAGTGGACCAAAATGTTTGTGTAGCACTTTTCTTTGTCAAAATGTAGTTACCAAACCCCGTACAAGGCTAAAGTGGATTTTGTTCTCCTTTATAACCATAAGTAATCAGTAAAATTTCTCGTTGTAGTGGTCAGACATGCCCAGAGGGCTTTGTTTATCTTTCTGCTAACCTTTGACCTCTATACTAAAGCCACCTGACCTAAGTGTGTGCAAATGTGTGTGTGTCCGTCCTCAGGCGACGTGTTCCTGCTGCAGACAAGGGACAGAAAGAACCCCCTGGTCTACACAGTCTTCTCCACTTCCAGGTCAGAGTCCACACACATTGTGTGTGTTTATCTAAATACACGTGTGTATGTATGCTACAAGAGACAACAAAGTGAATGCATGTTATGTTTGTGTTTTTTCGTATCTAACCCTCCTTCCCCTGTGTCCCAGCAGCAGTGTATTTAAGGGCTCAGCTGTGTGTCTTTACTCCATGAATGACATCCGGAGAGCCTTCCTGGGGCCTTTTGCCCACAAAGAGGGGCCCAACTACCAGTGGGTCCCCTTCCAGGGGAAAGTGCCCTATCCCCGCCCAGGAATGGTACGACAATAACCAAAATGCTATAACAACAGAGCACTAAAAGTTTCCAATAGTGAGCTCTAATCAAGTAATATGCTATATTTCTTCCAAGGTGTTGTTACTTATAGCTTTATTTTTTGTTAACTAACACATTTAAGAAGTACCGACAATGTGCTCTCCCTAACCCGAACTCTTTACACAGAATATACACTACAGGCATTAAACAAACATTGCCCCGTGAATGAAATATAAACTAATAAAAAACAACACCATTATTTGCAAGAAACCACCTGATGTAGAACCTGTAGAACAGATTATATGAGAGCTTTAAAAAGCCCTCTTTCATTCATTCTTCTTTTTCATTCATTCATTCTTTTTCATATGCCTGCTTCTATTGAATTAAATGCACTGATGACACGCATTAGCATTAAGACATTAATCTTGTGCTTGAGGTACTTAAGTACTCACTTTTAGACCTTATTTTCTTTTAGAGCTTCTTCACGGTTCAGCTGAATGAATAGCACAGCTTTTACATTCTGCTCAGCACACAAGCATCGGATCAGCAGGTTTTGTCATTCTGAGCTTAGGCTTTTCATGCAACAGTCGCTATGGTGTGAATGCAGGGTATAAATTGTATTTGACATACAGCTGTCTCACCATCATCACCTCGATGAGATTAATCAATAAAGAAATAAGAAATAGTAACGGAAAAAATCTTATTTCAAGAAAACAATAATGCTAACAAGCAAAAATACCCAAAGTTGCTAGTAAAAGGATACTCGGATTCCTTGATCTCACACAAACTTGAATCCAAATTATAACAATAATAAGACTAAAATATATCAGACTGTTTTGTTGAAAGTGTAGGCTCAACAATGAGGACAGGAATTTTAATTAAAGGGGGACGCTGGACTCTGAACTGGACTAAATCTCTTTCAAGTTCCTGAGACCCATCGCACTATAATCACTTCTCTGGCTTGCTGAACAATGCCTAAATTTACTTCAGGCCGGTTGAACTCAGTTGAAATCAAATATTTTATTTCAGTTAGCATGTACAGAGCAAAAACCAATTTACACAGCAGATATGAGTTAATCTCTGGAATGGGTGAGTGCACATGTTGTAAGGAGTATCTGAGAAGAGCATGTTCTCTCACCCAGTCCTCTACAGATAAGTTCTTTCTCTGGCAAAAGCATAACACAACATGTGTTTTCAAAGTGGCTTCAATTTGAACTTGATCAGATTAAGATTTTTTATAAAATCTGGTTGTTGTTTGTCTTTTTAAAATATTTTTAAGTTACTCGTGTCCCCACAGATCTTCAGCAAACTTTGTCCCAAAACAAAGTCAAATATGTATGTTGAATAAGTAAGTTAATCTTTTGTTTCCATTTTTCTCCATAAGTGCCCCAGCAAGACGTTTGGCAGCTTCGAGTCCACAAAGGGTTTCCCAGATGATGTGATCCAGTTTGCCCGTCACCACCCACTGATGTACAACCCCGTTTACCCCATGAGCAGACGGCCCATCTTCGTCAGAACCAACATGGATTACAGCTTCACACAGATCGCTGTGGACAGGGTCAACGCTGCTGATGGACAGTATGATGTCATGTTCATCGGCACAGGTCAACAGTCTGTTTTATTTCACCATTAAACTCAATCATTACGGTAACAAAATGAAAGTAAACTGTGACACGTGTGCTATTCCAGACAAAGGGACGGTACTAAAGGTGATAAATGTTCCCAAGGAGAGCTGGAACAACATGGAGGAACTTTTACTGGAAGAACTGGAGGTCTTCAAAGTAAGAACACTATGATGCAAAATTCTGTTCAGATAAAATCAGACTTGTACTTTGGTCCTGTGAGACTAGGTGATGAATATGCAATATAAATAGTTTGTTTTAAATGCTTATTAATAGATCTACATGTCTAAAGTATCCTCTTGAGTTTTATGTCCTTGACAGCATCTGTACATGGCATGATTATTAATTCTCCTCTTCCTTCCAGGATGCCTCATCTATCATCAACATGCAGATCTCCTCTAAACGGGTATGCTTTGATCCATAAAATCCCAGTGAAAATGTGGTGTTTTGTGATTGCTTTTTGAAAAGAATACTTCCAGTACAAAAAGTATAATCTTGAAATAAAAATAGCCAGTCATTTTCACTTTATGTCAATCCTATTTCTGTATTATAAATTGTATACCTGCACTGAAGTGTTAAAAATATGTTGTCGAAAGCCGTAGTAAACAACAATGGCAGTATGAAAATACATGGAGCATCACCTCAAGGCATCGTAAACCACAAAAAACTGTCCCATCTCCACGAGGCTGAGTGGTTAGATCAATAGATGATAAGAACTCCAGCTGTTTCTGACTTTGATAAGATCACATTCCTGAAGCCCTCCTCTCAAATTTCTTCCTACTGTGTGTCTTCACAGCAACAGCTGTATGTGGGCTCTGACACAGGGATTGCCCAAGTTCCCCTGCACCGCTGCAGTGTGTACGGGAAGGCCTGCGCCGAGTGCTGCCTGGCCCGGGACCCGTACTGCGCCTGGGACGGCACATCGTGTACCCGCTACCTCCCAAACACAAAAAGGTATGTGACATTGTCAATGTGACACACTCATGACCAGTCTTTAATGGAAAAACAGAGAGGACTGAGTTGTAAAATGTGGTACTCTTTACAGACGTTTCCGGCGCCAGGACGTACGGAACGGAGATCCCAACACCCTTTGCTCTGGAGGTAAAACCAGCGAAGCATTGCCACACGCTTCAAAACATTATTCTTGCGCTGATTTGTTAGGAAAACCATTCTTACTTTTGGTAATACAACATCCAGCCTGGAGTGACAGTAATTGGCCGTGAAGGCTGGCAGCTGCAGATGCAGATTCACGTGACAATAAAGCAGTTTGATCCTGTTCGGACTCAGAAACTATTGTCGTCTAACATCTTACTGTCAGTCTGGTGAAATGTCCGAAATAGCCTCCTCCTCCTTCACCCGCAGTGACCTCTGTCTTCTTCCACCACAATGCCAGCATTCTGCTGGTGCTATCCGTCTTTCTGCCACACATATAATTCAGGGTAATCGCTCAAACTGAAGGAGCTCCCGGGTAATACGATTACATCACATGGCATGCGGGCGCGAGTTGTGTAAAACTAATGAAGGTCAAAGCAATTGTCTCTGGTGTGATTGGCCTTTTCCCAAACTACTGATCAGTCTGTTTGGCAGATTGTACACCATTGTTTCCCCCATAATCCATGCAATTCCTTTAGCTCTTTGAGAGCTTTTAGTTGAGGCTGGTACTGTTACTGACATCATTTTATTACCTTAATTGCAAAATCAATACATAAGTGCCACGAAGACAAAAAAGTATTTTTTTTCTATCTCACACCAGCCATGTGGCAAATGTGTTCACATCAGTTACAGTACAAACGCAGGCAAAATGTAATATCGAAATTGTTGTGTACTTCCCCATCAAGGGGAATGCTGTCATTCAATAGTGGGCAAGATTTTATGGTGCAAACAAATAATATAGATCACAGTTCTGCTGTGATCTCAATCAATACATTTTTTACTTGTAGTCTTTAGTTAACTTTCCTTGTTCCACTCTCTTCTGTACTTATCTTCTCTCGAGGTATTTGCATATTTGTCTAGCATTACCATTTGCTGCTGTTCCTGTTCTCACCTCTTGTATTTTTATTATCAGTGTGCACTTTCTCTGAAGAAGCCCATTCTTAAAGCCTTTGTCTCTGCTGCCCCCCACAGACCACCACAAGCACCGTGTTGCTGAGAGAAAACTGTACGGAGTTGAGGGAAGCAGTACTTTCTTGGAGTGTATCCCAAAATCTCTTCAGGCCAGAGTCACCTGGACCTTCCAGAAACATCCACAGAACCCTCGAGAAGAGGTGAGAACAGCAGTAAATGAGAGATGATGACGGAACATTAACACAAACCTCATGCGGCAGCTTAACATGGTGCATTGCCCTACAATAATTAAAAGACAGACAGTACTATTTAGAAACACTCACAGGTCTTTATGTACCAAACTTTTCTTGACGCATTCCCTTGTGCAGTAAGTTTGCTTATAGATACATATTTTTCACCCTTCAGGTACGTCTAGATGAACGTGTCCTCCAGACAGACAGGGGCCTACTAATTCGTCGTGTCCTAAAGAGAGATATTGGCGTCTATCAGTGTCATGCTATGGAGCACGGCTTTACCCAAACGTTACTTGGTATCACCTTGGAAGTTGTACCCTCAACATCTTCTGCCATATCCAATCTTCCTTCCGACGCTCCTGTCCGATTAGATCCCCGCAGTGGAGGAGGTTCCTCGATGACCAATCAAAAGCTCTGGTACAGGGATTTCATGCAGCTTGTGGACCATCCCAACCTGAGCACGGTGGACCAAATTTGTGAGCAAGTTTGGGCACGCAAGAACGCTGGCGCTGAGGCAGCAAATAAGGGTTTCCCCGCTCCAGGGAAAGATATCCCACCTGCGGGACCCGCTGTCCGTCCAGCCAATAAAAAGTGGAAGCATCTCCAGGAGATCAGGAAGGGGAGAAACCGCAGGACCCACGACGGGAAACCGAACCCTCGGGCACCACGTAGTGCGGGGGAGTAAAGAAGCAGAGGAAGAGATGGAGGGAGAAAAAGATTGACTGATACAAGAGGGAAGGGTGTGAAAGAAAGAGACCAAGAGATGAAAAACTCATGGAGGTGTTCACACATTCAAATACACATACCGACGCACATGCACACACACACACATGCACACACACTCACTCTCACACAGCACCTACCGGCTGTGTATATTTATCTATGGATGCCCTTAGTATATGGTACACTATTCCCTGAGCCCTCATCCTTCTGACCAGCCCCCGCATGTGCTGCCTTACTGCCCAAATTGATTCTGCATGATCCCTTTACACAATTTCTGGCAAAGCCATGAACCAGCAGAAGAAAACCCACCATTATCTGCAGGCAATAACTGACACTCACCCATGGTTCCTTGTGCCACTGACTTTATTTGGAAGATGTGTTCACAAAAGTTGAGCAATTACAAGCGAAACACACATTTCATTATTGGGTGATAGTATGCTCATCTACTCTCTGGATAAGACCACTCCAAAAAATTGTATGAAGTTTGGATGAACGCTGCCGATGGCTGACGGTTTTATGATACGATGGCCAACACAAGTGGAGACAAATGGAGCAATGTAATAACTGGAACATGTTTTAAAAGTTTCCATTTCTTACTGGATAAACATGGCAAGTTATGAGTAATTGCATACTGACAGAATAATGTTTTCGGAACCCAATAACTGATGAACTGACCATCTTTCTGTTGCCCTGTTGGTGCACATATTTCCATCAATGCCACTTTTCACATGTTTTGTATGCAGTTAAAAATATGTGTGAGCACCTGTGGAACAAAACAGCATGTTGCAAAACTGATTATATCATGCTGTGATTTTTTTTTAGCTATGGTATTAGATTTCTTGAGATATGTCAGAGCAAAATAAAAGCCACAAGACAATACCAGTGGTTATAGGTAGAGAGCAGTCACAAGGGGGCAGATATTACTCTGCGTTTTCCTCCAAACCACTAGAGACTGAGTAGAGACAATCTACTGTCTTTCCAGGATATGAGAGAAAAGTGAGATGTTTACATGACATTTTCAAAGCCAGAGACTAAATTCAAATACATCTGTTTAAATATGCTTACTACAAAATTACTGCTCAAAAAAGAACCTGATTAGACCTAAACGTTTTGTTTAGCACTAGTGTTGAAAGAATTGTTCAAAGAATTGCTAAAAGACATTGAGATAATATGATTTCTTATTGCTGGGGGGAAAGAAATTTGCTGTGTTTACTAGTTTGGTCATTGACATTGCATTTTGGCTGCAGTGGGGGTGAGAAGCATATATGATATAATGAGTAGGATGAGGAGGAAGAGAGGGAAATCTTAGTATGACAACCCATATTTCTGGGCTACAGTACATAACATACATATATACATATACATATATGTAAGTATATATATATATATATACTTATATATATATATACTTATATATATATATTAGCATGATATTTATACGTGAGACTATGATTTTTTTGTATTCTAAGTGGTACTTAATTTCTTTGACACTGTTCTTGCATAATTGTTGGTGATAAAAAAGATATGCAAGTTATATGAAGTGTGCGAGTTGCAAAGCAGTGAGAGCTGCCCCTCTGTGCTTCCCACAACGATTTCCCACCATTTTTTAAAAGAAAAAAATCTAGTTTCAAACACTGTTGTAATCACTTCTTAATGTAGTGTTACAGTCATTCATTTCATCAACTTTTGCTGCTTAAGGATGTCATCTCTACAAAATGGACGGTTAGTACAATAATATCTTCCTTCTCCATGTCTTAGTCTAATCTCTCTGTGTGTTATCCGTAAAGAAATCTTGTCTGTTGCTTGTCTGTGCTAACACGGTGTGTGTAGTCTACCCCCTAGTGTTTGTTGTGTGTACAGGCTTAGATAATAGCCTACTTGTGGTACCATACTTTAATATATCATAGTATATACCCACTAAAGAAAGCAACTGGCTGAAATTGTAGGATACAACATGCATTCATGTTTTGCTTTCATGAAATCTCAATTTGATTTTTGTGTTGATTGGATCGTCTGGTTTGTGCTGTCGCTACCAAGTAACGTGGTCTAAAGATACTGCTTCATTTCACATGGACGTTTTCTTCAATTCGCACATGTAAAGGGAGACAGCATAAACCAGATCTACGTGTGGATTTTAGATGTATGGAATCATTGCTGTTGTTATTTATGTACCTTCTTTATAGATATGGAATTGTCTCTCTAAACTAATTAAATTTGTGATACCTAAGAAAAGGACACTCTGCATTTTAACACAACAACCAGAAAGACATCATCCACGGCAAAAAAGATTGAATGATAAATAGGCTGTTGGTCAGTAAATGCACACACAAGATCAATGTAGTTGAGACTACAAATTTTACAAACTGAAAGAAAATTGTTACTCCCTGTATAATTATTTTACTTTAAATGTAGATCGTTATATGAATGGTGACGTCAAAGCAGTCAGAGTATCCCTTTTAAGCCAGTTGTTGTTTTGTGCTTTAATTTGCATGACTAATATTAGTGGCTAATGCGTTTGACAATGGTGTGGTGGCAAGAAAGAGCGAGGGACAGAAAGCACAATGTTGAATATTATTAGGGGGGCCACGCCTGCGGCATGGCCCACCTCGGTGGCCCTTAAGGGCCCACCGAGGTGGGCCTTGCCGCAGGCAAGGCCCACGTATTACTCTTCGAAATACTTATTCTGTGGCTTATTATTATTATCGTTCTCCCGTCTCCGTCACGAATTTCGGCGCGTTACTCGTCCCGCACGGTTCCGCGGATCGGGCCCAAAACCGGCACGCGCGTCCGACCCGACCACGGGATGCGTGCTATTTCATAACTTTCTCAAAGGAGCGGGCGTTTCCGAGGAAACGGCGAAAAAGTGGCGAGCGTTTTCCCATAGGAATGCATGGGGGACGCAGAAAAAAAGGCACAAAAAAAGCCGAAAGATGAGGCCCGTCAGGGCCTCATCGCTCGGGCCCAGAGCGTCCGAGAGACGTCGTTTGAACATTGAACGGGACACGAAAGACGGGCCTCCGCCATATCGGAGCCACGAGGCCAGATCTCGCACCGTTTGCCCGCAATCGCTGTTGACGTTTTAGTGAAATTCAGAAAATCAGAGATCCTGGCCCGCACTCTAATTCAGCTCGTTAAGAGCTCTCAGAGTCCAGTGGGGAGGTTCACTGAAAAAAAGTCAAACTATGGTCCCTCGCGACCAATCCGTGGGGCCGAGCGGTGCCAAAATGGCCTCAAAACGTAGCTGCAGGTGTCCTCTTTCAGCCGATGTGCCCGGTGTGGACCTCGGCCTTACGGTTCTCCGGCAATCGGGCCCAGAGTCCAGACTTTCCCAACACTCTCCAATAGGATTTTAATGGAAGAAAGGAGAGATTTTTTTTCACCAGAGAAAAAACGACCCTCATTTTGAAATTGCCATAAAAAAATAACCGCTGGGAGCAGGCGAAAAATAAACAGATGTGCTGAGACGTGAAAGTCTCAGCCCGCTCACGGTCCAAGAATTTTTCAGTTTTGTGCTATAGTTTTCGAACAGCGTACAGCCGTTCGGAGGTAACGTTTGATAGAAACTGCCACTTCTCTGTGTCAGAACTGCGGCTTACTGATGAGTCACAGGTGTGGGAGCAGAGACTTTGGCCTGGCTGCTGTCGCCGTGGCGACCAACAGAGACTCTGCAGAGTTCTGTGAGCTGGGCTTTTGCTTCAAAGGCGGGCGAAGCCCGCTCTCAGTGATTTTTTAAGAAATACGTCATTCCTGTTACCATGGCGGGCGAAGCCCGCTTAGAGGGCTTTAGTCAGAGCCCGGTTCTGGTTCCGGTTCTAGGAATAGGACCCAACCGGGTCAGAACCGGACCGGGGCCATGTCATACTCCTGGTTCAAGGCGGGCGAAGCCCGCTCTCAATGATTTTTAAAGAAATAGGTTATTTGTGATTCAAGGCGGGCGAAGCCCGCTTAGAGGGCTTTAGTCAGAGCCCGGTTCTGGTTCCGGTTCTAGGGATAGGACCCAACCGGGTCGGAACCGGACCGGGGCCATGTCATACCTCGTTGCGTAGGTCTTTTTCTCAGCTTTCAGCCAACGTGACCCCCGACCTGCCCGCCCCATCCGCATTCGGTCAGCGGGCCCCAGAGCTCAGCCGGGAGCTGAAAAGGCGGGCGAAGCCCGCTCTCAGTGATTTTTTAAGAAATACGTTATTCCTGTTACCATGGCGGGCGAAGCCCGCTTAGAGGGCTTTAGTCAGAGCCCGGTTCTGGTTCCGGTTCTAGGGATAGGACCCGATCGGGTCGGAACCGGACCGGGGCCATGTCATACCTCGTCGCGTAGGTCTTTTTCTCAGCTTTCAGCCAACGTGACCCCCGACCCGCCCGCCCCATCCGCATTCGGTCAGCGGGCCCCAGAGCTCAGCCGGGTCCCTCCATCACTGCGTCTCTCCCTCAGGCCCTCTCATAGGCGCGAGCCCACATTACAGAGAGCCCAAACATCGATTGGCCGACCCGCCCCGGGTTCCCAGACGGGCAACGGGTGGCCCCCCTCCAAAATTTCTTCAGAAATTTTCTAGTTATTATTATTATTATTATTGTTATTACTATGTATTTATGTGCAAAGATAAGCTGATGTGTTGTGGTGGATTTTTATTTTTCTTATAAGTGTAGATTTGCATCTGTACTGTTTTTGTTCCAAGGATTCATCCCAAAAGTTTTTGTACATTGCAGCCGATGGAGAAGCTCTTCCTGAATACAGTGTCCAATTAGAATCTTTGTTGTTCAACAAGCCCTCCAGTACACACTCCTGTTGTATCTGATGCCCTGTGATGCACCATTGTTCAAAAGCTCACAAGGAGAGACTTTTGTGTGTGTGTGGGTGTGTGTGTGTTTGCGTGTAAGAGAGAAAGGTGTGCTTCATGTGTGTCTGTGTGTGAGCTTTAGGAGATAGTAAAGCTTTGTATATAATGGCAAAGGAGCGGTGGTGTGTAGAGAGGTGTTGGCTGAAGGTTCAGTGGTCGAAGGCCAAAGTAAATGTGGTACACTGTAATACTCCCAGGTCTTTGTGAAATGTCATGTCAGATTGTTTTTGATTAACACAATAAAAAAAATATGCAGTTACTTCAAGTTACGTTTGTTAAACTCTTTTGAACATCTCTCAAAATATTGACAGATAAAAGTGAAAGGAAAGGAAAAATTATTAGTGGTACATGGTAATGTACTCTGGGTATATTGTTGTTTTTCAAAACTAGGCAAGTCCAGCACTAAAAGCATGCAGATATCTATTTTTTCAACCTACAAGGTAATCATTTACGCCTATACTAGCTGTTAACTCTTCTACAACACTGTCAGTCTTCAAATTGGGCAGGTTACGGTCCGCTGAAAGACTTAGATTATCCTGCTAATCAACAATAGCACAGCAAGGGAGGAATTAAAGAGAAAAGGGTCAGATTTATGTATAATGATACATGTACAATTTAAGGGAAATTTGTACATGAAAACATAGGCTTAGGGAAACAGGATAGGAAAAATGGTGTGCAATGAAAATAAACAGTTAATGCTAATTCATTGGTACAGCCAGTTTCATGGCAATCAGACACAGACAAGAACATCATGAACCTTTTGAACATCAAATGAGTCAATAGGTTTAATAAAAAACAACCTATGTTGTGTATTGCTTTTGTAAAGGGAACTGTGTTTCTTTGACCACATGGTGGCAGTGTAAGCTGCCATTTTGCTCTGATATTGTAGTTACTAATGCCATACTACTCATGACCTGACTATCAGCACGAGGAGCACACACATAATAGTTGAGAAGAGTTTATAGAAAGACACTGGAAATCTGCAAAGAAAGAGTTTAACAGAAATTATGAGACAACAGGAGGTTTGAGACATACTATGTTCAATCAATGGAACCTAATATAAAACATGGCAGATATAACAAGAAAGGGGAAGGACTTTCTCATACAGTGCATCTAAACAACCTTTTTACATTGTTACAGGAAACTACTGTGATCAAAAGATCTTATTATATGACTAGATTAACCAATACTTCCAAGCACTCATGCATGCGGAAGCTTTTAGCTGGTGGCACACTCAGGTTGAATGTGATGAACTTGTACGAGTTTAGAACTTAATTAAATACAAAACTTTTGCTTTTGAGAAGATTTTCAATGTTATGTAAATGAGTTCATGACAGACAAATTGTCTGACTGATGTACCTTGCAGGGTGAGGGTGAGTCTCTTAATCTTTGTCTTATTCTTGCCCCCTTCATTCCCCACCTGTTTATCAGCCTCTCCATCTCTGACATTGAGACCTACATTCTTCACACTAATACCATCGCGGCCTGCCTGTCAGCACCGGGAACATGGAGGCAGATTTGTGCGGTACAATAAGTCAGACCACTTGCATTCCGTTACACATGAATACTCACACATGTTTTAGCATACACTGATACTTAAATCCACTCACGCACATGCCCACACAGACACACACACACACAAAAACAAATGCACACACCAGCAATGTTTGGTCACCACTTATAAACTCACAGAAAATTATATTGGGTTTGTATTTCTCTTTACACTTGCCACCCATTAGGCGACTGTATAAGTGTTCAACTGAGTCTGTAATGGTGTGTGGGGCCCTAATTGACAAATCATTCCCTTTCATGGATTTTACCGTGTAGCACATTCTTCCTTTTTGTTTTTTAGGCCTTGAGAGTGAGGACATTTTTGTGCATCATTTAGTCTGTCCTTGCTTGAGTTAAAAGATCATTTGTTGATAGAATCACTGAGCCTCCAATTTCAGGCCATTTCCATTTTTTTCTTGAATTTGTCCAATGCTTAAACCTTTCAGTCTAAGAAACAAGCAAAAACGTATTTTATTTCTTTCACTTTCCGGTATATGACAACAACCCTGGACATATAACAGTAGAACCACAAGAACCAGTTTGTGTTATGTTAATACCGTGTCTACTTTTCCAGTGCAAACAACACATTGTGATTCCTGAACTCAAACAGTCCAGAATATTATTTTTGACTGAAATTAGCCCTCTTGCTGGGCAAACTTCACACAATAAACAGAGTAAACATAAACATAAGTTACAATGTAATGAAGCAGAGCGACAGGTCTGGTGATTTATGAGCCTAATTAAGAGTAATTACCTGAGTGATTAGCCTCAGCAACTGAAAAAGCATGTTGACACAAAGGAGGCAGGACTCCCCCAAAGCCAGTCTTTCAAACACCCAAACACAGACTTCAAGGGCTGCTTTGGATTAGAAGTGATGGGACCTCCACCGCCTTGACCGCCCAAACCTTCAGAAATCGTGTCTACAGAAGACAAGTGGGTCACACTCGGAAAAAAACAACACACAAGCACGGAAAGATTTTTTTTTTTAAAGAAAAAAAGAAAATATTGATTTGAAAAAATCAGTTGAAGTGTCGTTTGACCTGTAGTTCACAGAAAGCTGACAGTCTGGGATAGTTAACCATTACCTCTATATAAGAAAATCTTTAAGGTCCTCCCCGAGACATCCAAAACGGTGCCATTTCAGTTTGAACAGTGGAGTGCGTTTAAGTTGTTCAAACACTGTAACATGTGCCATGAGCTTGAATGTCAGATAATTTACAGATCTGTTAGGAGGCGCATGGTCCAGTAATGTCCACTTTCAGTCAGAATGAATCGTCTCATGAGCAAAATCAAGTCACTGAGTCATTCGTGCCAATCCTGGGCTTGCCGTTTCTTAAATCGCACCTCATTCTATCACCTCTTTAAAGAAGATACCTCAGGTTTAGGGGGAAGGTCTCACCTCATATTCAAACGATGAAAAAAGTGCTTTGACTTTTTTTTTTTCACATCAACATTAAATCTGAAAGCCAACGGGCAGATGGTGATCTCTCCATTTTCAGGGAGGATAAATTCCTGGTGGTCAAGATGTGAACACATGCCTGTGAAGGAAGTCGCTGAATGACGGATGCATTGGGACACTTCCTGTTCCTGTAACAAACACACACTTACCCACATGGTTGGTTCATTATTCCTGGTATTCACATTAAGTGGAAGCTGAACAAGAATACAACGTCTGTGAACGATTTAAAAGACTTTCAGCCGTTCACTTGTTAGGCATCTCACAAAGTTGGGTGTGAATATATCTTTCAAAGGTACAGTATATGAGATTCTTTTTTATTTCCAAAAGTTGGAACAAAAAGTAGAATTTTGCAGAACTTACAAGCTAATTTATTGTTCACAAAACTACCACGCCTGAGCATATTGCAAACAGGATAAACAGATCGAACCTTTTGAAAGTGGAGTAAAGCCCTAAGGATTTAAAAGGAGAAAGCCCTGAATTTTTTAAGAGGAGCAAGACATAAAAAAAGGTAGTTTAAACCATGTCCTTTAAATCTCTGCTAAATATGTTTTTTTTGGGCAAAAATTGTGTATAGGCTTGTCATGCTTTGGGACTGAACATCACTGACATCTAACACTATTCCATAAGGGATTAGATGAACATTTCACATCATCGAGGCCTGTTTGAAAGGTTTTATGTCCCCGCCAAGCAGCTCCTGTCGTGTTACTGCATGCAGCTTTTGCAGCCATAATTCACAAATGACCTGTTCCGTCAGCCTAGTCATTATCTCTGACATCATCAGGGAATCTGGAATGGGACCAGATCAATTTTAGCACTGATCCCAAACAGGAAGTGAAGCATAAGTGTAGGTGAATGCAAGCTGCCAGCGGTATGTGAGTTACTGATGAGAGTTCCCATGCAGCGAGATGATCGTTACCTTACAGATGACTTCCATCTTGAAATAATCACATGTTTGTCCAAGTCTTGATAATTTCCTCTGTTTTTGATTTAACAAAAAAAAAACACTTTGTCTACAATTTGTCCATTTATAAACCAAAAGGGCGGCTGCCTCAGAAACTTGAAAACACATGTTCTTCACTGTGATGCAACAAACATCTGTTTAGGGGTCAAACACATTTCCTGTATTTGTTGACCGGGATTTTACAAATGGCAGGAATCTAAAAGGACTCAGCATCATCCGCTCTGTTTTATGGCAACAAGCCACATGTTGGAAACAATGCTGAATTAATGTGTGGACAAACAAGCCAAACAAACATCAGAGGTGAATAAGTACTGACTAAATTATGTTCAGGTAAAACATGACTGAGAAATTAACATTCTCAGTCTAGTTTCTGGACTAGTAAAGTCAAAAAGTGTAAGCATCCCAGCTTCAGTATATGCACCTCACACTGGGAACATCAATGCCACCTCTGGACCTCAGAGTAGGTCAGAATAATCCAGGATAGCACCAAACAAAGAAAGAGTGCAGTTTGGACTGCTTAAGTTTATGGAGCACTCTTCAGGGTCATAACCAAATACAGAGTAGGTAACAGTGGAAATGGGGTTAATACTGAAGAGCACAAATAATAAAGTAAATATACCCGGGATGACTTAGTGGGAAGAAGTTTTCATGCTATGAACACATACTGCATGTCCTTTTTTCATCCTAATAATACTACTATGTCACTGAGAGGAATCCCAGAGGGATTTTACCTGTCGCATCCACCATAGAACTGGTTTAAGCTGTAGTCAGAGATCGGTGGATATTTTTTAGCAGCAACCCACGTCCTTGGATATACCACGATTAACGGAAACTATATAAATGAATATGAGGGATGTTCAAAATTTGTCTACCCTAGAACCAAGCATATCTCCTATGACTTTATTCTCTGTGATCCCTGCATTAAAATGAACCTTTTTATTATTTTATATTTTGAGCAAATTCAAGTTAACTGAGGTTTAGTTTTAAGAACAATATGCGTTCACTTTGGCATTTTTTGCATGAGGAATTCATTCCTCTTAAGCAGTCAACTCCACATTCACATGATGTCATATCATGTCTGCATATATAACTTACAACAAAGTTAGAATGAAAATGTCTTAAATACATTTCTATATTTTCTTCTTTGAAGTTCAGCTGTTTTGAGTTACTATGGCTTTAAGGTTTATTACTAACTACAGACACTTTCCTACTTTGGAAGGTCCTGGTGAAATGGGAATGCTCTGAAGTGAAATATCAGCTCAGGATCTTTCCATTTCACCCTGCTACGTCTATGTAGATTAATCTTCATCAGTCAAAGGGGAGACTATGCATCAGCAGTTGGCTCCCAGTAGATTTCTTTTGCATGCCTTTTCTCACATGCATCCTACCCTCATACACACACACACACACTTGTTTTTTATCTTTGTGGTGATACACTAACTCATGCTGTCACAGATGAATGACCAAGCATAACCTGTAATCAAAAACTAGCCATAAACATCATCTAATTCCAGCCTTAAAGGGTTGTTCATCAAAAATCCCTTTAAACAACTTGGACACGATGTTTTGCCCCCAGAAAAAACTTTGGATCCCACATGTGCTGTTGACTCCTATTTCTTTGAAGGCTGAGGTGCAAAGATATTCCCTGTTCTTTCAATGCAATTAGAAGATTAAAGCCCGAAAAGTGCTCTTATACATGAACAGAGTCCAGATTCAGACTCAATCACATTTCCCTTTACTGTAAAAACACTTACTGTTCTAGTTTGAGAAATCCACAGCCTTTGTAAACAAAGAAGGAAATATGAAGGAAAATCTAAAAGGAAATATCACCTATACTGCTTGTACATCCACATGCAGAATGGTCAAAACATGATAACATATGTTTCAAGATGGACCGAAAACAGCTGCTGCAGAGATTAGCAGATTTTCTAATGCATCCTGTACATTGGAGATGGGCTTTACATGGAAAAACGACAGAGCAGGAAGTCTGCTACTTGTGAGCAAGCAGTGGGAACGTCTCAGAAATACATCCATACCGTTTTTTTTTTATAAAGATAATGATATTTTGATGACAATCAAAAATACACGGCTAGCACACAATGCTTCAGGACTAGCTTGACTAATCTGTTTTTAAATTTTTTCCAACCCTTGGCCTCAATGCACCTTTGAGAGCATGAAAGAAACCACATCATTTATAGATAGGAATTTGATTATTATTGGCTTAAAAGGTTGATGTTTCACTTCCTTAGGTCACAACGTTTTTTACTCAGTAATAGTGAGAGCATCGTAAAGAAAATACATCTTAAATTAAGGCAAATATTGGCAGCCCCTAAAAAAGCCCTACGTGATTATGCTTTATGTTTTTATTCATTAAGTAGCATCATATTTAAACGTTTTAGTGATGATCCAAAGCTCATTTTGCTTGTCAAAACTTAAAAAATGCTAACGTAAACAAACTGAAAATGTTTGGTCATTAGATTTAGAAATAATAAGCATTTAATGGCATTGATTTAGTTTTTTTAAAAATGACATATGCAATGGAAATTAAGTCTCAGACCTAAATGACTTTAATTACTTTAATAATGCTCATTGTTAAGGACTTTTGCCAACAAATAGTTTCACATAAAAAGTTTAGAAAGCATTTGCCAGCGGTTAAATGCATCCAGTTAAGTTAAATATCAACTGCAAATGAGAGTAGCTGAGAGCTGGCAGCCACAGACATTTTGTTTCCTTAGTTTGAAAAAAAAGGTGTCTTAGCTTCTAGTTACTGTTACGCCTTTTTGCTGAGGTCATGTGCTGTTCCTGTCGCCACATTTTCACAAGAGACATGAAGTCACACTCTTAAATGTTTTCATTTCAACTTTCAAATCCAAAACTGAGGGACAAAGTTACTGAATGACATATGATTTTGGTTTTCCAGAGCAGATCACGGCAGCATCATAGATTTAGAGGTAGTTCCTGAAAGGCATGTTGATCATTCTTGGGCTGCCTTTGTCTGGTAGACTGTGAACAAGTTTCCCTTTGTTCAGGATATTTTGTTTCAGATCACACCCACTGGGAAGTTGGCGACACTCATTGATCCTGATGGAAGGTATGAGGTTTTCTTTTCATGTTGGTGTGCTGGAAAGCGTCAGTTCCAACAATGACTGCCTGCAGAGTGTGTCCTGCTCTTTTCTGCTAGGATTTGCACCATGTCTGATTTACAAATTAATCAAAGGCAAATTGTTAGTATTTTGGTCTCTGACTTTATAGTTACCAATTTTGATTCAACTGCTTGAATTTAGATGTCAAACTCTATAATTGTTAAAAGAGATATCTTATATTAATCATAATGGTTAATAATTACACTGTAGACCACATTCCGTGCCCTGTGCCATATCCAGCTTTTTACCTTCTAGGTGGAAATACTTAAGTCACTAATCATTTCATTTGGTTGATTTACTGTTATATTATAATTCAACTTGACTTGAAATAAGTCAGACTATGTATTGTGAGATGACCTACAGTACTGCAAATTGTCATCAATTTTAGGTCATTGCATACACTTATAACAAATAGATTAAAACATGTTCGAATTAAAAAAATAAATCTAATAGGTTTGCCATAGAAGACAAAAAACTTCATATTTGGAATGAAAAGTTACATATTTAGGAGTATGGCTTTAGAAATGCTGTACAAGTTGGCATTGTCCTATCACAAATGTCTGACATAACTATTTTACAATGTGGATAAAGTGTTGATAGCTGTTAGACTTTTCAGAGACCAAGGCTGAGCTGAAAAACGTTTCTACCTTAGCTTGATGGTTTTTTTACCCATGCATTCTACATAAAACAAGCACACAGGCCTGAAACATAACGACGCTGCAATGTGCATGATGGAACTCACAGCCATCCATTTACTTTGTGATTTGATTTTTCTCAAAGGTACTCAGCCTAGCAACGGCTCTGAGGCCAAGTCGATGACGTTCACACACAGTAGACTGAAGTTGGAACCCCAAAGACACATTTGTGAAAGTGGAGTTGTTTGCATGCAGCTCTTTTTTAGTTCACATGTGCCGTAATTTACTCTGCATTAGCGTGTGTCTCGTGGCTGCAAACATTGACAAGGTGTGAAGTCGTTTAGTGGGTTCGGTTGCAGGTTGGATTTTTACGAGATGGTCTGTTTGTTGAGGTGACAAGCAGCCATTGTTCACAGATGTTACTGCCCAATTACCTTTCAATCACATGCATGGCCAGACACAGTAACTGGGTATCGTAATAAGTCAACAGTGGGCCCATAATTCTTCAATCACTCACACATATGCTTCCTGCTTCCTCTACAGAACATTCTGGTACCTCTGTTGCCTCTGTGTACCGTCCAACTACCCACTTCAGTTACTTGTAAGGTCATTTATTTATAGATATTCCCATCAGTCTAAATGCAACTCCCATTTTTAGCAAAGGAAAGTAAGTTGTCTTTTTCTAACTTTTTGTTCTAAGATATTTAGCAAAGACACAAATACCTGAAAGTAATAAAGCAAACACAAGGGAAATAGAGCTAGTCACTTCAGCACTTAGTGCCAAATGACTTCATAGCAGGTGTGCAGTCTGCATATTGTTGATTTTATTACAAATACAGTCTTGGTTTCAGAGCAGTAAACCATACAAATTAGAAGAGTGACTCATTTTGCAGCACTGCTGTTTGTGTGTTTATATAGCTACCATTAACCTAGCCCAGCCAAGATAACAAAGTATGTATAGCTTCTGTCTGTTCCTCACAAGCTGGAAATTAAATTAATTGTGGCATCAGTTTTATGTTAAAAAGGATCCACTTTTAATGGTGTTAAATAGCATACAAGGTCATAGCATGCACAGTTGAAACTTACTTAAATAAAACATAAATACACATTTTATTACTAATACACCCAACAAACAGCTCAAATTTTTAACAATGACTAAACAAAAATAAAAGAAAAATAGGAGGAACTTTATTTTTCTCTTGACATAAAGAGTCCTATATGGAGATAGCCCACTTATTGAAGCTTCCAGGTTTAAAACAATTAGGTGCTATTGGCACATAATCATGTCTTTAAGAATGAATCATTTCAATTTTCAATTCTATCTTGAGTCTATTTACTGTGTCTTCTATGTGGAGCACTTGTGAAAGCAAGAGGATAGTTTGTGAAGTGTCACCAATTTATTTGGCTGGAGTGAAAGCTGTTGCTCCCAGTTTCTATAAAGTCATACCAGAAATGAAAAATAAATGAGTTGTTCTTATATACAGTACACACAAAAAAATCCACAGTTGGACATTAAGGGAACAAATGCTGTGATTCCAAACAGTGTCAAATAGAAGTTACAAAGCAAATAATCTACACAGCTACCAACAGCGGACACAGGATTAAGTTAAAAAGCGTAAAATGTTACATGCAAAAAAGCAACATGCTTTAAACTGTACAAAAACTGTATTCAGTGGGTTTACGTAGTGTTGTACAAGAAAAGAAAACTGCTTTTTGTTTAATTCACTGTGCAGGATCAGTGTCAAACCACTAACTATGAGTCAGCAGTTACTTTGGCAATTCGATCAAATGTCAACCGGTTTAAAATGAAACCATGTCTTAGACTTGCATCTTTTACACATTATTGTTATAGTCATGGTTACAAAGGTTACTGAAAAATGCATTTTAGCTTCCTTTTTCTGCTGACAGTTGACAGAAGTTGAAACAATGCATTACATCACACTTACAGAAATAGTATGTTTCCTCAAAACTGCTTTTTCTTAACACACAAAAGTTAAATAAAGAATTTTCTTGGGAGACATATCTCAATGTTTTTCTAAGAAAAAAAAAGAACCGTTTAGGACATGCTCAAATATGGTATGGAGACTGAATGCTCTCTCCTTTAAAAGGTTTCACCTCACGGTTTGTAGGAAACTCAACTACAATGTTTGTATAAGGAGTTTCAAACTAAAATCTTCATAAGAAGCTTATAACGACGTACCTTTCTAAAGGCAAAATTTGCCCATATTCCCTCTTTTATTCCCTTCTGAGAAGCCATTTTCTAATTATGAAACAAAAAGATTAAATAGTATTATTGTTGCTCTCCATAAACAAATTGCCCGATATAAAATATGCAGGTATTCTCCTGACCAACAAGACACTTTAGAGTATTTAAGAAAGTACTCATCTTCCTTTAAATACTATTCATACAATGGAGACTCCAGGTGAAAAAACACTTCTGGTAGGTAGTTTACTTTTTAAAAATGTTTCCAATCAACAAAATATAACACAATATGAAAATACTCTGCTTAGCATTAATAGTAGAATTCTAATTATAATATGTCAAACATACAACAACTGAGCTGGGTATAGAATGAATACAATACATTTTATTTTACATGATTTCATTGATGCTTTCTTATTTAGGCTTTTTCATGTTTTTCCATCTATGTACAACCCACAGCCAAACTAATGCTGGGTATTTCCACTCTTTGTAGAGAATTTCATTTTCATAATTGATTCTGTCATTTCTCTAGAGTTGGTATGAGATTATGTGGCATCCAACAGAAAAAAGTCATTAGGAATAACTATTAATTAAGATTGTGAGCTTTGATCCTCAGCTTATGTTTACAGAGAGATTTTTTTTATAGAAAATTAAAAATAAACGAATGCATCTTCATCTGTTGAACCATCAACAATCGTCCCATGATAGCTTCTAGTTTCAGCAAGTTGAGCAACTATGAGTTATGTGTTCAGTGTGTTGAGTGACGGAGATTTAAATTAATATGAGTATGAGTGTGTTCGTACAGAAAAACATCAAAGAAGTTGTCGTAAGTCCAAGGAGGAGCGAGGTAAGTACATTGACCATTAAATATATACGGAAAAGGAAATTAATCCAGTGGTTGCACTGTGTTGAAACCGTCCAAAAACGTGTGTATAGAATTGATTCTGAATTACATATATATGCAAAAGACAACAAGCAACTGAGTATAAGTCAACACTAGGTATTCATAAGAGTCCTAGAGGGGAAAAAAATCAAATCTGAAATAACATGATGATAACAGAGATGCGTCTGTTTATCAGTGACACAAGATCACACACAAAAATTGTGAGGGAAAAAGTCCTTAATCAAAATAAAAAAAAACAAGAAAAAAAAGCTTTCTCTCTTCTTTGCCACCATCATCACATCTGCACCAATTGCTCCTTCCACCACATTAGTCTCTTCGTCTGTCCAGACCACTGAGATCTCCTGCTTTTCCGGGATGACAGCCAGGACAACATCTGCATGCAGGAATTCAGCGCACTGACTTCAAAATGACTGAAAATCTCTGACACATAATTCGCTTACTGCTGGAACGCGACGAGGAACATTTGACTGGAGTTTTCCTTTTACAGAACAATCATCCTGTCTATTCTGGAGTATTAAACTGTTTTGTCTACAATAAATTCTCAATTTGTATTCAGTTAAGTGGCAAAGCAGAGTGAACTACCACAATCTTTACAAGTACGGTTATTAGAGTGGTATTTAATGTCGCCCCTGTGGCCTTTGTGTCTTCTTCCACTTTCCTATAACGTGCTCGTTTGCTACTCCTCCCGTGCCCTCAGATCCCGCGGCGTCCGGTTCCGCTCCCCGGAGCTCTTGCTGCGAGTCTTCCTCGCACTGTCCTGTGCCTGGCGGTATTTCTCCATCATGCTCTTGTGCTTCCTCTTGAGTTTGTCATTGCACCACATCCTTTCGCAGTACTCCTCCACATGCGCCAGGTTGGACGGCCCGATGAGCTGCATGATGTCCTTGAACCAGGTGCGCGATTGGCCCATCTGGCTCGCTGAGCTTCCCCTGCTGTAGGTGTTGCAGGGCATCCAGGCCCTGTATCCTCCCGTCGAGCGGTCTTTGAAGGTGTCGGAGAGGCCCGCGTTGTCGCGGGCCATGAGTTCGTCCACCGTGTCGCCCTGGAGGACCTCGAGCGTGAGGCGGGCCAGGGTCTGCGTGAAGCCGTGCTCTCGCGAGCGGCAGATGTACACGCCCTCGTCCTGCCGGAAGAGACGGCGGAACAGCAGACCCTGATCTGTGGACATTACGCGGTCGTCCAGCTTCACCTGGAAGTGAAAGAAAATGTGTTTTGTGCAGAAATTATGCATTTTATGTAACAGTTGATGTGGCTAAAACAGACAAAAAATTATAAAATGAGAACTAAAAACTGACTAAGGTAACAGATTTGTTTTCAGATGTTTAAACGTGAATACCTTTAAGTTAAAGCTAAGACTACAATCAAAATCCATTTACGTAACATATTTGTAACTTGAATACATTTTGCTGAATGGGAGAAACAACATTCATTATATGGCTGTCCAAGAGTCCTGACACGACTATACAAGCACAATTTGGGTGGAAGGAGGTCAGTTTAATTTTAAACTGAAAGGTTCCTGCTTTCCACTTTTTGTCTGAGAAGCATCGACCAATCACATTTGAGCGGGCATTGGTTTCACAATCGTCATCATGTGGAGAGTCAAACTGCAGAAAGACTCACCCAAATATGCTCTCAAAACTTCTGTCTACTGTCTGAAAACAGTTTGGGGCCGATCAGAATTTTAAAAAGTTTCTATTTCCACATATATTTTGTCTAAAAATGTCCTGAAAAAAGAAATCGTACTGATTTGCATTGAATTAGCATGTTTATCTGATTCTTAATACTACAGAGGTATTCTTTGATGCGTCTTGAGAAGGTGAAGCAATGAAGACCACCTCCCACACTACAAGTGCATAGTTGCATAGACAAGAACAATTTTAAGGTAGGGCAAATAGCCTGCACTTCGTGACATGGAAAACACGACAGAGAAAAGCGGTTGTTGGGATTTTCTCACCATGACTTCCAGCAGAAATGGAGCGTGACATCAAATACTTTCCCCCTTTATTCATTTTCTTTCATTGCTTCGCTCTTTGCCTACAATGCCGCTCTGCCACCACTATACATTTATCCCATACATTATCCACTCCGTTTAAGATTCCGCGCGGCGGCCCCCGTGCCCACGGTGCCAACACAAACATGGCAGCCTTGTTAGCTAGTGGCAGCCAAATGTTTATTTGTAGGGGAATAGAGAAGGGTGGTAATGCCTTAATACTTGCACGGCTGACAGAGGCACTCAGTTGAGCTTGGAGGAACATAACTTCAAACAGATGAGAGATTTCAGGGGGTGCAGAGGCACGCAGCATCACTTTCCAAACACAGGCCGAAACAACTTTGCAGCTCCATGTTTAAGTCACAGTGGCGAGTAGACATAGAGTGACATGCGATCTGTCAGTGGCATGCCGTCGAGCCTTTGCAAAGAATTCTCTGTTTATTCAAGAGAAAGAGCAATTGTGCATTTTGCTTTGAAACGTAACTGCTTAATTTCAACCATATGTCAAACGGCTGTCAAATGTGTCAGCCACATGCCAAATTCACACACATATCTCACTTTTACAGGCAGTTACTAAGGCCACCGTTTGCCAAAAGTTTCATTCCGCCCTTCGACTGTCTCCCTGCGCTTACCCTCTGTCCTCCCATAACATGTGCATTTTATTATCTCAGTTCCAAAAATGATCCCATTGATTTATTCTGCTCATCTTACCTCTTCTTTGCGATCATCACTCTGGACTAACCAGGTGACGGTAGCTTGTGGTGAGCGAGGGACGCACTCTAAGAAGGTGCTGTTGTTCTCTGTTCCATACACCACCTTGTCCTCTGTCACATCTAGGTCTGAAAGAAACCATAAAGGAAAAAGAGTTCTTAAATAATTAATTCAAAGATCTACATCTTTAGCCAAAAACGGTCAAATTCTGAGTTTTTTGTACTGTAGAGACACAACAGTACAATGTTACTGTTTGCCTCCAGTACTGCAAAAGACCAAAGGAAGAATGTAACTTTCAGAGGAAAAATATAATTTATATTTCCCCTTTACATTGTGCATATTTCATTAAACTGTAGGGAGAAAGCTGCTCAAATTTATCTTCCTCCCTTTGCTGCAAACCTAATTTCTTTACTGTACAGTGAACCTTCTGGACAGTCCATGCATCAATCACGGAGAGTTATGAGGCTTCAGCCTCATAAGGATTATTTTCCACTTATGTCAGATTTATCTTTACTGTATGTAAACATGTTACTTACCATTACATTCCACAGGTAAGCTTTGTTTAACATTCAGGAAGTTTGTGCTCTAATACAGAAAGAGCTCTGCATATAAATCTGTGACTTCGCTTTTTAACTGACTTTTCAAGTATGCATCACACAAATGAACAACGTTAATCAATCGTACTATTCCAGCCCCCTGGGCTTTTTTTTTCAGAGCTGTGAGCAAACATCTGGATTCTTGAATACAGTTGCTGCTGTCGGGCTCCTTCTTTAATCCCACTTACTTAACATCCAAGAACGTTAACTTTAGCTGCTTATCATCTAATAGAAGCTGCCTTGTTTGCTTAGTTAACCATTTAGGAAGGGTTATTTTACAGTCTTCAAGTTACAGCTATATTTTGTATCAACACAAAACATCTCAACATTTTATTACAGTTAAAGCAAACTAAAGTGAACTGATCCATTTACCAGGTATTTTTATTTATTGGTTAGAGCTTTCAGAGAGGGGTGTACATTTTTAAACAAATTATATTAAAAGATAGTCTATTTTTTAAATCCCTGTATTTAAATTTTTTGATGAAAAAAAAAAATGTCCAAAAGTTTTCTGTGATTTGCCACAGTTTGATGTACAATTATTATTATATGTGGGGTAATTATACCCACATTCCAGCCAAGAAGAGTCTGGAAACAACTGTGATGCCTTTGTCCAAAAGAACAAAGATGCATGGTTCAGTACTAATCAAAGTATAGGAACACACTTGTTTCATTTGCATAACCAGTTGTGATTGGGATGCTTGCCATCGCTATGGCAGCCAGGCTGCCAGGCTTGGAAAACATGCTCTAGGAAGTCACTGTGAATGGCCAAGAAACCGTCATATCAACCAAAAAGAGCACAAAACAAAGCAAAGTTCACTTGCCGCTCAGATTTTGATCCACACACTGCAGCACAGGGTTTCCATTCCTGATGTCCTGCCTGCGGTAGCGGCGTTTGCTGTTGGGAACAAATCGCGTGCAGGAGGATCCGTCCCAGGCGCAGTAGGGATCTCTGGCTAGGCAGCACTCAGCACAGGCTTTCCCATAAGTCTCACAACGGTGCAGCCTAACTTGTGCCACACCTGCCGGAGAGCCCACATACAAGGCTTGCTGTTTGAAATAAAGGGAGGAAAAAAACAAGGCAATAAAACATTATTAAGGCAACCCTTTGTTCATTTCAAAGAGTGGGATTAAAGTTATTGTGGGGAGCGCCGTCAGATAAACTCACCCTTTTCACAGATATATCCAGTGAGGTAATTGGAGTTGGCACCTGCAATGATGAAGGTAATTATATTTAAAGTTTTGTGAAAAGACTTAAAAGGACAGAGGCCAAAACATCTAGGAAGAGAATTAGGTGATTAGAGTTTAAAGATGCTCTTCTGTAAAAACTTTAAAGACTATTTTAGAGTTGGTATCTGCTGCTTTGTGCTTAGGAGACACAGTCAAAGAGGTGTTGTCTGTATGTATAATGATTAATGGCTTGTGTAATACGAAAGAGAAAAAGAATGAGGAAGAAGCAAAGAGTTGGACATATTCATTTACAGACATGTCGATGAAAAACGTACTTTAAAGACTTGCAGCTCCTCTAGTGTGACCTCCTCTGTCTCCAAACTATTCCCACCGTTCAGGGCAATCACTTTCAGCACTGTACCGATATCTGAAAAAAAAAAAAGCAGATAAATACCTTCTCCTTCTTTACTGTCAAATTCCGTGGTTAGCAACATGATTTAACCAGTACAAATTCTTACCTGTACCAATGAACATGACATCATACTGCCCATCCTCCGCCTCAACCCGGTCAACCACGATTTGTTTCAGCTTGTAGGGAATGTTTGCCTTTACAAGCACGGGCTGGCGCAGGGCCGGGTACACCGGCCGCCACATCAGCGGGTGGCTGCGGGCGAAATGCAGCACCGAATCAGGGAAGTCCTTCGTGCTGCCAAACTCTCTGCCAGGCTGGTTGGTGATTTTACTGGGACACTGAACGGAGGAGGAAATGGGATAAAGCTCAAAGAGGGGACATTGTTTGGTTGCATAACTGAATGGACATTAGAGCTGAGATAAATGGAACATGGATGTAAAAAAAAAAAGGAGGGGGGGTGTGTACAAATGCATGCCAACTTATTTCCACAATGAATCCCATTTCCCACCATTTCAACCAAAATGGTGGTGTTCCTTCCAAAAAAAAGACCCACTTGTGATTAAAAAACCTCTTTGAGAACCTTCATTAGGAGTTTTATAGTACTTTGGCTGAATGTTCACAACCACGGGTAAAACACCAAGTTCTCAAAAAAGGCTTTGAAGAAGCAGTTTGTCAGCGAAAAACTGGCCTTATCTGCACCACCACAAGAGAGGGAGAGAGAATTAATGTGTTGGCACTATCCAAATGAACGCTTTTATATGGACTATACAGCCTCTGACTTTGCTCGTGATTCAGAGCTTATTAGTGAAGCAGCCAAATTCTTTGTCACGCCAAGCTATATTTTCATGCATCTCTGCACAAGCGCTCTATACACAGTATGATTAAAGACAAAGAGGGTTGATAATATAAGCTAGCAATGATGGCTCCATACATAACATTGGGGGTTCCTGCCGAAGAACTTCTATTCTCTTCATTTATGATTCATTTGAACTTTTTCATCACACTTGAAAGAGAACAAAACCTGCCATACATCAACTTTATATCATGAAAGAATCAAGTGCAACAGAGGTCATGCAAAATGAATAGAAAGGGGCAATAATTCATCATAAAATAAAACATTCTCATTTGACTGCTGCAATTTAAAAGAATTTTAAAAAGCATGGAAGTCCAAGCAACTGAAGAAAATTAAGATGTTGATATCATAGAAAGGCTATTTGAGATGACTGAGATGTTTGGCTGAATCGGGCACTATCGGTGGCGGAATATTATCAAATTACTGAAATAAAAGATGAGCCTGAGAATTTTGACATAAATCATAAACTGTGAGAAAAGACGGCAAATAACAAAAACAGATGTTCTTTAACACTTTATACAGTCTTATTGATCTAATATTTCCATTTCAGCGGCCTAATTAATTTCCAAGAATTACTGTCACTTCTTTTCATATCAATAATTCATCTACACAATGATAGAAAATAAACAATGATCTGCTTTATCTTTGACAGGGTATTTGAGCCATGTGGAGAAGTTACATTCAAGTTATGATGAAATATCCCATGCATAATAGAGGGTGCTTTAATTTGATTTTATTACAGAAGAAGTGGAATGTGAAATCCAAACACATTTTCCTACTTTAAAAAATTCTGTTTCTCATTTTACTTAAATCTACAGTGCATTTTGTTTTAGGAGAAGGAATTCCCCTAAAACACATTTGCGTGGATTGTTGACTGAATGTATGTGGATTAATCCATTTGCTGAGTAAACTGGTGAAATCAATGCCTCCAGAAACAAAACATACTCTGTAAAGTGTATTTTTGGAATGAAAACAAAAAGAACAAACACAGTTCAAAAGATAGATATTTTCTATAAGGCATTGGTTATGGATTAGCTAAAGTCTGATGTCATATTTTATTTATGGTTTAAAACACGTATAATGGATGCATTGCACGTAAAATATGAGCAGAAATGGCTCCTACGTCTATTCTTACTGAAGCGGTCATCTTGCATTCATTCAGGAAGAGGGAGTGAGTATACTTTTGCTCACATATATAGCTGATTATAAACATGTGTTTTGCATGCACACGCTTTTTTACCTTGAAAGATCAATTTTTGGCCTAACTTATTTGCACTTTGAGAGAAATACAACTGTTATCACTTTGTCTTACAGCAGGGGAGTTCCTAGTCTGAATGATTCTAAAGTCAGCCTAAAATTAAGTTAGTAGCAAGAATGGGTCAGTGTCATGCAAGACAAATTTATGACATCGCAGTAACAGATATTTCAAATCATTACAATTTGAGGAAAAGTAACAGTACTCAATACCAAGAACCAAAATCTGAAGGACACCTTACAAAAAGTACAACAGCCAGAAAAAGCTGCAACTCGCTCGTATTTGAACCCAAAGTCAACTGGAGTCATCTGCTGATACTGTGTATACTTTCTTCACCGTTTATAGTACGAGGGGTTATATTCATCATCATAGCAGCCAAACCAAATAGGAAAAACATGTAAGTAAATCCAGATCTATGATCCATATTTATCGATAGTCAAATTTAAATAGCTTAAACAGACTCATGGAATAATCAAAGGGCAGTAAATTATGGGATTTCTTATGCTGGTGATGAGGTTGAAAATATTTCACAAAAGTATAGAATATCAGCAAATTTATAAAAATGACAGTTATTAATGCAGATGGTAAGAAAATATGCTGTTGCTGAAGTCATGATTAAAAATGATGGCATAAAGCTGAGCAGAAAATTTAGGAAGTGATTTTCATGTCAAGAAATGGTCCTCACTCCAGGATATATTTAACAATATTATGTTACTCAAGTGGTTTACTTGATTCAAAAGTCGAGATGCACCTCATGGTAAACTGTAGCTTTCTGTCAAGGAGTTCTGAGATGGAAATGGATGTCAGAGGCAAGCAGATCAGTACATATCAAAATTCCCTGCAGAATCAATGTGGGATTTCTTCTAAAGCTGTAGAACCCCATTATTTTGTTGAGCTGTGGCATAAATTTAATAATGCACAATGCTCTTTCGGTCCAATACATATCATGCAAGGTTTAAATCCACAACATATGTCAAATGAACATTATTATTCGTTCACCTCTGTATGTATTTTGACTAGAAACTTTAGAGACATTGATGGGTATTACATGACATCAAGCTAAAATCTATTAGAATTAAACACCAAAGGAAATAAAAATGGCTCGATTGCTTAAACTATACTAAATTGATGCAACTTAATCAGGCAAACTCTTACAACTCCTGCCAAATCATTTCTTGTAGCATATCAAATTGTGAAGACTCAAATAACTGATTCCCACCATCTGCGCCCCCTCACCAGTCTTCCCTGAATCACCACCATTTCCGCCTTCTCTTACTCTCAGTTTCAAGCCAAGACATTCCTGTTAATCACAGAGTCAGCAGAGTGAAACCACAGAGGTGTCTACTCTTTTCTCACATTATTCATTCTTTTTTTCCTCCATGCACTCCCATTGGCTTTGGTAATGAAGCGGAAGCACACGAGCAAACTCATAGCATGTTTGCGTGTTGCGTACATTTAGGATTGTGTGTGTAAGTCACAACGATGTGGGTGAGAGAACATGAGAGAACTCTACTGAGAGTCAAGATGTAAACCAGGAGAGGGGTCTGTGTCGTATACATTCACCACAGCTCCACTTCCACTTCCACTCGTTTATTTTTACAGATATGGAAACTTTCTGCACTTTAATGTTGAATATTTGCATAGTATTACAATCTCAAAATGTTTTTCCATTTTGATTTTGTATATATTGTGGACCTAAATGGCCGTTTTAGATTAGAAGTTACTGAATGCTGGACGTAAATCTTAGATCCAACTGACTCTAATGATAAACTGGGGCAGGGATAATGGTATAATTTATTCCACTGTTGTGAGGAGCCTCCAGTGATTCCAATCCTTGAGTACTTTAGTTTTAACTTCTACTGGTAGTGAATCTAAAGTAAAGCTAAGGTATTATTAAACAACCAAGCTTTATTATTTTTTGTATTCATTTAATTTTTTTGCAACTGGTTTTACTTTGAATTCATGGGCACTTCTGGAGACCTAAGTTTGTTGGACTGTTTTTCTGTTTTTCATATTACCTCCAGTTTCATCCTTTTGGTAATCCAAAAATAGCTGCACCTCCCTTTCTCCAAATCCGTTTAATTCAATCTAAGGTCATGGGATGGGGATCGACTGCGCAAAAAAGCAGAGAAAACCCTGGACGGGTTGTCGCTGCATCACAAGGATAAACAACCAGGCACACAGGCACTCCCTCAAAGGGCTGTTTCAGAATCATCATCTAAGAATTTTGACTGTGGGAGGAAGCCTCAGTATTCAGAGTGAGCCCCTTTCTCAAAGAAAGGCCACAGTTGGGACTGGAACCAGGGACTTTCTTGCTTTGAGGCACCACTACAAACCACCACAGAGCAGGTCATGGTAGACACAGTGGTAAATTTGGTTCAGTTGAATCTGAAAATCTACAACATGTGAGTAAATGTTGCATTAGATACAATATAGCTGGTAAATATGACTTACCACGCCAGGTCTTGGGTAGGGCACCCTCCCCTCATAAGCCCCCCACTGGTAGTCAGGACCTTCTTTATGAGCAAAAGGTCCATTGAAAGCTTCTCTGATATCAGCCATTCGGTAAACGCATATGGCAAAGCCCTGAAACACATTGCTACAGAAGACAAAAAAAAACAAATACTCAGATTGGTAATGAAAGGCATCTAGAAACGTATTTTCCTCATTAATAAATCAACGAGGGCCCACTCAGAAAACCACATGTAAAGGCCTATTCTTTATAGGTTTACCTGATGGTGCTGAAGATGGCATAGATATCTGGGTTCCTCTCATCCTTGGTCCTTAGTAGGAAGACATCCTCTGTATCACATTAACACATGACCAATTAATGTAGAGTATTCCTGAGTTTTTTAGATAGTATATACTTGAGAAGCAAATGCAAATTCTCATGCCAAGAGTGTGAATTCAACGGTGTGTCTCACCAAGCTGGTTGAAGTGTGTGTCAATGCCATGAGGTCCTGGTACAGAGCAGACGAGTCTAGCTTTTATGAAGGTGCTCCACTTATTGACCAGAACTCTCTGGCCTCCAACATCATTCTGGGAGAAGGTGCAGAGAACCAATTTATCAAATGTGACTGCATATTGATTTCCAAACAAATATTTTTCATTGTTTTGGCTCTGAGCTCCTGCACTCTGGATTTACTCATAAACAATCGCTGATGTAAAAGTGTTGACCTCCAGCTTTCGCCATTCTTTTGATGTTACAATCTATACATCTAAATAGTACAAGGTATTCGCTGATTTTTAATAAATCCTATAATTATATATCATATAATTAACTCAATAATAAAAAACAGCTTAGGATCCTGTAAAAAACTGTAGGAGCATCAGGACAGATGCCAAAAAATATTTGAAACACCCTGACTTTACAAGTATGTGTGTCATTAGTGGCCCAATTCAACCAATACCCCTTTAATGCGTTGGTTTATTGTCCATTTACTGCTTAAAACTGTGCAGCAGCATAGACAAAAAGATTAAACACTGCAAGGTTTATGGTGATCGGGCCAAAATGTTATAAAAGACAGCAGTGCAAGTGTGTAAATAATAAAGAAACAACGAAGGAAACAAATGAGGGAAAACAAATGGTGGAAAAAGGTCACATTAGATGGTTTAGGTAGGATTTAGAAGCTTTTGAAGTTTGCATAAAACTTTTCTGGCACAAACCATCAGTCAAGCCCTGAAATCCTGCAGCTGCATGTTTGAATGAGTGCATCAGTGAATACGTCTCTATGCATACCTTGAAATGTGTGCGATTCTCACAGCACACATGTGGTTTCATAAGACAAGGCAATGCGTGAAAGAATGTTAGCGAGCGTGCAGAGCAGATGGAGACTGCTGTTGGGAAATCTGACAGCTGTGTGCATTTCGGGAGGAGAAAACATTTATCCAAGTTGAAATTTGATGATACCATCATATTCCCTTGGGGGGAGGCAAGTATAAAATCACCCTCATCTTTCCTCCGGAGGCTCTTTAAATGTCATAGATAAAACAATTAACCAATAAATCCATTATCTCATGTCGAACTCTTAAGTGGAATCATTTGCTCCTTTTAAAGCTGATGAGCTCTTCTCCAGTGAATTAACTTAGCTCAATGTCAATTCTGACAACAAGGGAACCTATCGGCAAGGTGATGGTTTCCAAGTTCTGCTGTGATTAGATCAGCAGTCTGAAACATGATCATCTGTAGGATAAAACACGGTTAAGTGTCTCACCGCACACACTCGTCCAACGTGTGAGTGTATCGCTCCCTCCCGGTCCCCTGCCTCTGAGGCTTTCTCAGAGAAGAAGAAATACACTTTATCGTTGTCCCTGTCGTCATTGTCTGGTATGAGGTGGGCAGCAATGAACTTGGGGTCTGCTCAAGGAAATTGAAGAATAAAAGAAAGAAGAGAGATGAGATAATTCATTGAAATTGTGAAACTTAATTAATCTATAAGATAATTTGTGTTATACTCAGGTTTAGTAAGCAAGACTCAATCCAATAATTCCAACTAACCCTCCCTCTACCTTGTAAATTGTTTTGCACTTATTACTGATTATTACTGATTTATTACTTTAAAGATAGTGCTAATACATATGTAATTGTCATTAATTAATTGTCAATGATAAAAATAAAAAAAATCACCCAAGCATTTATCTGGAAAAAAAGAACTGAAAACAAAATTAATACAAGTGTACAATTTTGCATACATCATCTGATTTCCATTTTCATTAACATGATTTGTACATGGATGAAACTACCATGAAGGAGTTTTTGGTCCGTCTCTGTCCTCATTGTGGAACGACCTCCCATGCTCCTGAAAATCACTGAGTCTCTTCCAAGGAAATCTGCAGTCAGTCCTGTGTACAACTCCCCACCTGCAGAGAACCAGGGATAAAGACAAAACATTCAAATGCACAGATTCTGATGTGAATTAAACCAAAATCATGTTCACACACACTATTTCATTAATGCCCATTCATTTTGTATACAGTTAGGCACTTCAAGGAATGCAAATTTTAGCCAACTCTCCATCAGTTGATCCAACTCGACATAAGGACGGCTGCAGCTCAAGTTACATGATGAATTGTTTAGGATTGCCAATAGAAAATATAAAGAAATTAATAAAAAGACTATACTTTGGGAACTTTTGTAATGTTATAAGATTACCCTATGAATTAACTTGATGGCGGGTTTTGGCCACAGACCCCATAAGCTAAATCTGTTTTGAATCTCATGTTTGTATGAGCCAGCTCCTGGATACTTTGTTGAATAGTGGCAATTATATGAAATTAAATCTATTTGGCAGAAAACATTCCTTTTTATTGTTTACCGTTTATGGGATATAATGCGGCTGATACGCAGGAAAAGTGAAATGCACCAAAAAATAGAATAATTGTAGACCTTTCTTGCTTTGAATTTTGTTAGAAGGATTGGAGGGAAAGGAAGGATTGCAGCTGCAATGACCCAGAAGAGATGAGTTAACATTAAAAGTGTGGGGATCTTATCTTATTGCTTTGATTTGGGGAAATGAGATGAAACAGGAAAGAGGAAAACCAACAAAACTAATACTGAACAGAGAGTTTGGGGCACTTTGCCAAACACACCTTATACAGTACAAACTCCAACAAAATCATCAGGAATGGTCCAAATTTCCTTTTCAGTGACTCACACTATGCCTGCACATGGAAATAAAAGGCTACATCTTTCCCTTGGCATGTTACTTATATGAGGAACTATATATAAAGCTTAGCTGTCTGTGTTACTCGTCATTAGTCAAGACAGCCGAGTCAGCTTACTTGGAAACTACTCAGGAAAAAAAAAAAACACAACCACGCTTGTCATGAGCTGAGGAATAGAATTATGAGATATAGTATTTATCAAAAACTATCTGTCGTCATATATTGGGCCACTTTTAATTTTTCACAGAGATTGAATCGGGCCAGACATTACTCTCATGCAACGTCAGGGTTAAGATTGACTTATTTCATTTGGCTAAAAATAACAGTATGAGAAACACAGTCGACGAGTGAAAAAAAGAAAGAAAGAAAATCGTCTGAAGCTTTTGTGCCATGACATTATCTCACGAGCAGAAACAGATCCTTATGTGACAGAGTGGACTGGGTACCTGGGGAGTTACACTTTGTGTATTTTGGATGTTGAAATTAAGGAGGAACCAGAACTGAAGTGACGATGAGAACGCTCATCAGGCTTTACCGTTTCATTTTCACACAGCCTTTTCTGTTTAATATTCTCATCCTGGAATGCTCTACTCTCATTCTGATTTACTGTACATTTGTTATTTTAAGCTTTGCCTCGAATTAGCACCAGACAACTAAAAGAAAAGAAAATAATCAGCCATATGACCCATTTTGCACAATATTGACCTCTTGTACTGGCGATCCATAAAGAGGTCAGAGGCAAGGACAGTCCTGCGACCAGTGTGAGTTTAAGATTTCTTCATCAAACACAACTTTGCTGAGTCAGCTTTTTAAAACTTTCTACAGTGGAAAAAGAACAAACCCTAAATATATCACAGTTTTCTGCCAGAGTATATGATCCTCCTCATCATATATCTCCCTGTCGTGTGGAACCCTCTATATCTGTCACTTCCTCTGCATTAAACTTCAACAGTTCTAAGACCATGTGGCCACTGTATATCACTGCTTAGGGCCAAACTATTAAATATTTGGCTTAAAGTTAGAAAGGTTCCTGCCAAACACAAAGCACTGTGGGATGATTTCTAATGCTGGAATTACCCAGCTGTAGAGAGAATAAGAGATGCACACACACACACACACATAGAGAGATACACACACCATTCATACCTCCACCCTCAACAGGATTCTCTGTTACTGACATAAATCATGCTTATTTTACAAGCTACACAAGATACCCAAGGACGTTTTGAGAGAAACACCCAAAACTGTTTATTGAAGTCAGCGCAGGTCCAAAATGTGTGTATTTACATGTCTATCATAGCCACAAATTATATACATACAAAAAAATAAAAAATAAAATAAAATCTTCCAACACATCTATTTGGAAAGTTTTATCTCTTGTTGGCCAGAGTCTCAACTTTGACAGTTGATTTAGAAACAAAGAAGATAGAACAAAAGAAAACAATTAAACGATCAGTGTTATTGATGTAAATCTGTCTGCTTGGTGAGTATTACACCGTCATCTTGACCATATTAGCTCTATTAGCCAGCTGCGAAAATGTGTGGAAATCTAGGCCAAAATAAAGAAGGAAAGAAAAAAAAAAGGTACATACCACTAAATGTGCTTGCGAAGGGGAAGCTGGGGTCATGTGGAATCTTTCCTCGTCCGCTTTCCACATTCAGGGGGTCCATGGTGAGCACATGCTGGGAAGGAAAAAGACACAGTTACAAGTAATTAATTCCAGCAGGTGGTCCCCAAGAAGGGATATTTCACTGGATATGAATCACATCCCCAGCAATTCCAGAAATACACTAACAAGTCGCATGAGGTGATTCAGATTACAGAGCTGAAATAAATATCTGAATCATATCTTTTTTCATCAGTTTTTCTAAGTGAAAAATCTTTTTCTTCCTTTTCTATGAATACTGGCAGCCCATTCATCCACCTGCTGCTGATTATTTTGCTCAGTAAAGGTTCATCAGGTATGGACGCACAGCAGATCCGCACAAAGCTTTCTAAAACACTACTGTGATTCTTCTTTCTGACAGGCCATTCATTTGCCTTCTTTTCCCACACAAATCAGTGTTTGTCTTCTTTTTTCCAGTCAGTTTTCCCACTGTTACTCGTCCTTTTACCGAACTTTCATCTGTCTGGGAATAAAGGCATTGTCTGGATTCAGATCCTGCGTTTCCTCTTATCTGAGACAAGTTTCCCACCAAGTTCCCGGACAGAGCAGTCCTCAGAGTGTTGGATGCGGAGGGGCCTTCAGAGTAATAAAAGAAAATACAGAGCAGCACTGCTATCTAATAAAAACTGCTCTCAAGAATCACATTTTATAAACAACAGAGGAATGCTGATAATTAAAGAATTCATGATGAGTCCATAAAGACGTCATCATGACCCTAAATTTAAATGTAAGGCCATACTGTGTGACGTTGAGATAAACACTTAACAGTTCCACTCTTTCACTCTAATCATGAAACTTTTGTATTTCATTTTAGAAAAAAAGTAGCACGCCAGATGTAATTTTTCATTCCCTTGTCAAAAACAACTGGTGGAGCTTCTAGCTGCAGTAGCCTTCAAAATAAATCTCAGTTCTCATCATCGTGTTAGCCACCACACTGTGTACATCTTGGAAAACTTTTTGGAAAAAAATCTCTGATATTTCCTTGGATTTCAGTGATTGCACTTTACATCAATCCTTAATGCACTTCCAGCATTGAAGACAAAAGGATGTAATCAAATAGCTGTTCTTTTTAATCATTCACCAGCTGGTCAACTTTACCTGCTGAACACTTTCCATATTCTTTGACTGGGCAATTTGGCGGGTCAAGAGAGGGTCACTGTGGACAAAAGGCCCTTTTTGTTTTTAGCCTTTCTTCTTCCACTTCAATGCCACCAATGTGCCAGTCTGTCTGTGCCAGACACGGCTGCGTGGGATTAAACACGGCCCACCTCCTGGATAATAAGGGGAACGGGTGGTGACAAGACCGACGACAAAACTTCAACTTTTCTGTAGCCCATGTTACAAATTTAAGTGTCCTTACAGTGAACTCTGTGTCTCAGTTTGTGTTCCTCGAATAGACAATGGAGTATTGTTACAAGGTGGGCGAGCCCTCACTGAGCAGAGATCACAGGGGAGACGATGACATTGACGTAGGCTTGATAAAAGCGGTCGAAGAAACAGTGGACAATACAGACACGGAGACGCGACGAGTTTGGAACGTGCACCAGACGTGCACACGTGCGACGCAACAATTCGTGCAGAGAAACGTGGAGACAGCGAAGTGCCTCAGACAGCAGGACCATGCCTTCACTGACAGATTTCAGGAAATAAGCGGAGACTGCTTTTCCGTTTTCGCCTCACGTCGCTTTTTAAATGCTCATCAGAAGGTTCGAATGACTTTTGCAGGTGGTAAAGTGAACATGTAAAGCCCACCCGCACATTTAATTCTAAAACAAAAGCTTCTCTTTGTCGAATTTGTAAAGAAGAGGGATATTTAAAAGTAACTTTTCTGTTTTTTGAACATGTCCCTAATCTGTATGATTTGTTTTGTTGACTCATTTATAATTTGCAGTCATGTTTTTTAAAATTACTTACAGATAAAATACGAGCTAGAAAACAATCACAACTCTCAGGAAAGGATTACACTGTAAAGCGCAGAAACACGATTGTCTGAGTCTCTGCTCCCCGCCACTTCTATGTAGTCCTCGTCTGTGTGTGTTTCCTCATCGTGACCCAGAGGAATGGTGGGGCTGATTGAACTGTCAGAGCCACATGGGCCAAACGCCGCCAAAACAAACACACAAAAGTGCTGTGATACAGAGAGACATCCAAGCCACTTTGTACTCACCTCTGCCAAGCAAAATGCAACATTACCCAACTACAAAACCACTGAGGCAAGTGGCTCCTGACACTTTGACATACTAGAAGCATTTTAATAAATTCCTTTTAAAACCTATATTTATTCACCTACCCCCCCTTATCCATTATTCAAGCTCAGGAGGGGGGTAAAAAAATTGGGCCCTGGACATTTGCACAAAGCCCTGTGTCATCAAAACAGACAGAATTTTAGTTGAAGAAACATATTTTTCTTTTTTGTTTTCTTTTTTTCTTGTGAATAAAAAAAAGGAACAAAAAATAAACTACAAGCTCCTTTGCTGTAGACCTATTTAGGTCCACTTTTTAGTAATTCGTTTATTTTATACCTTCTATTTTTATGGTTGGTTATGGTTGGTTACATTTTTTCTATTCTTAATTTGTTTGTATACCCAGAGCTTTTTCTTCGTTGTAACAACATATTCTATAATCCCAAAGCCAAGGAAAAACACTGAGACTGCCAGTTTCTATAGAGTGAAAGAACAGAAAATGACAAGTTTCTTTTCATTTGTTTTAGCCCCTTTTTAAGTACAGTTGACAAAGGAGCCGAGAAGTTTCAACAAACTTTTCTGTTAAGAAAAAAATCCAGAAAAATGTGCATGTCTGTTTCCTATTTGTGTGCATCAGTATTTTGATAAACACTAATTCTATATATTTATGTTTGAGTGTGCATGTCTTTGATGATGTTTGTGTGTGTTTCTGTCTGCATCCCTGCATATTTACACGTCCAAATTGCTGTCATTTGTTTTGTTTGACTGCATGTGTGTGTATGTGTGTGTGGTCGTGTCCCCTTTGTGTCGTCACAGTACCATGAAAGTTTATTTTCACATCTATGATGCTGCTCAGGCGCTAGTGTCAGTCACCACAGGGACTCCAGTTTATGTCAGTGTGGGTTTGTGGGTGAGAGAGGCAGAAGGAGGCAAAACACAGACTAAAAACACACATTATGTGGATGCAGGGTGGGATAAAGATGAACACCATATGATGGAAATTAGGTGAATATTGATTTGACAAAAACATTTGTGAAATAGATGGACAATTTTTAAACATAGTGTCAGTTTTTGATTGGCTACATGAAACTCAGGATCATTACGCAACAGTTTGAAAATGCTGTTTGTGGGTTTGCAGTGCTGTTTGTTCTCCATGACCTCCCAGAAATGTGAAAACCCCTGACATCTCCTTCCATCATGAGGGTGTGTCTCGTGATTGGTTGCATAGGATACTTGCGTGTGCTCTTTCAAAGAATCAAATACTGTTGAGATGATCTAATACAAAAGAACAACAGCAGCAGGTTCAATCCAACTTAATTATGAGTGAACGCTGTTTTAAGAACAGCTTGCTTTTTCAGATCAAGCCGGCAGTTTTTCAACCAGACCCAGAGCATTTAATTTATTTTAACTTCTGTGACACCGAACTCCCCGACTTTGAACGAGGCAAGCAGGGTGGTGTGTGCGAGACAGAAAGAGTATGTGTACGTCTACCCCTAACGGAGATGAAACACTTAGAACGTCAAAGGTCATCCCACCCAGAGTCCAGTCCGAGGCCTCCGAGCCTCGGTTCCCGGGAGAGGTCACATAAACACACTGATGTGTGTTCTCCACCTAACGATTGCCTAAATAAATGGACAGGCTCCCTTTGGTGTCGTCCTGTCACACAAGCAACACTTTACACACATTACCTGTTTGAGTCATGTCATGTAACCTTACTGTTCTCACACAAACAGAAATGACCATGACTTATTTAGAAGGAGAGGGAGAATAGTTTCACCGAGAAGCAGACACCGTACAGAGAGATTGAAAATGTATTAAAAAAAAATAAAAAATTGACTTTATATGTGCACACAATCCACAATGCACACTAAAACTTTGGCAAACTGAGCCCATGGCTCTCATTTCCCCCACACATCTCTTTGCCAACACACGACTTTTCCTCCTCTCAATGCAAATTTTGACCCCCTCCCACTGAGCCGGGCATGGAGGCACGCTGGGCAACGATCTGGAAAACTGCCTTGAAACAGAAAGCTACGAGTTTGTCTTAATAGCCCCATTCATTGGTTCTTGTCTTTTAAACGGATCCAAGTGTGAGACTCTGTTGAGGGTGGCACTGAGCTGAGTGGCTGTGAGTAGCACCGGCCTGTGCAGCTGAAAGGACACACAAAGTGTCTAATAGTATGGCTGAGGAGCGTTAAAGAAAAACTCATTGCACAGCTGACAACTAAGAATATGGTTATTTGAGTCCATATTAAGGCAAACAACATTAAGCTTAACAAGAAGGGCCTTGAACAAGAATGGCCAATGGCCTTGTTCCATCATATCTTTTCATTTGTACGGTTGTCCTATCTGATAATAATAATGAGACATTTTGTCTTTGAATTAATCAATGATTAGAGTAAAAACTTGAATGACCTCCGTATTGGTCCATATTGTTTGGGCAATAAAATTTTAAAATGAGCTCATATCTTTTCATGATAACCACTAAAACATTGTTGCACGTTCAACATATGTTTTCTATAATCTTTTCTGCATAAATATCTGTGAGGGACTCAGATCGGCTTCCTAAGTCCACCAAATGGTGTGTAAGTCAAAGGCTGATGGTTGACAGTTAGTTTTATTTCACCATGTGGAGGTTGCAGGATGTAAAACGTTCAAGATTAAGGAGGAATGGGTGATGAGAAAAAAATAGAGAAAAAAATACTTATTTAGATTAGAAATATGTTTGAATGTGTATACTTCCACAGTTGCTGGAGCAGAGAAAAAAATCTGATAATAGTGCATGCTATCAGAACAGTGTTTGTATTAGCTTTGTACTGTATATAATAATTCAAAAGAGTACAGTGTGTGGTGGCTTAAGTTTAAGAAAGTTTAAGTCTAAGAAAGGTATAGCTCCTTGTCTTTCACCACTGTATGCTTCAATTTCCCAACTTTGTGCAGATGAGAAGTCTTTTTTCAACACTCAGCGGTATTACAATTGAAAGTTTCTCACATTAAAAGCCAGGATCTAAACTGAGCAGGGGGCTGGAGAGCATAAAACTGCATAAAATTTACTGCTTAAAAAGAAAGCGGCATGCATATTCTGATGTCTCTTGAACAACTCTGGCAGCTATACCCCACAGAGTTTTCTTCCAGAAAACCAATACTTATTTTTCACATGAAAAAAGATCCATTTTTACTATTGTGGTTTTGTGAATTACTGATCCTAAAGACGATCAGTGTACGAACATGCAGGCCCTCACAGTTTTGCGCAGGAGCTGCATTGCACAAAAACAAACCACCCATCTTCAGTCCCTGCTTACCTCTCCTCTGTGTCCCACATAGATGAAAGTACACATGGGCTGGAAGGCACCAGTGCCACAGGCCAGCAGGTGAGTTCGGTTGTAGGGCTGCAGGAGACGAATAAAATTGGCACACTCCGTCTGAAAATACATATAAACAGGAAGATATTACAAATCTTCAGCACTACTTTTATGCATTGGGGTTTTAGATGCTTTGCTTTTTGCATGTGAAGATATAAAAAGTCAAAGTAGTCGTCAGATGTTTATGCGAACAGGATGTCTCACTCCTGCACGTTAAGGCATTTTATACTGCAATCATAGTAAATAATTCATATGAACTTTCATTCAAAAGCTGATAAGTTGGCTTTCATGCTTTCGAAAGGAACCAAACCTATTCAAAGCCAGGCTTATTGAACCCACATGTCCCACTGAGGGCCAAGAGTTTAGTTTTATCAGAAGAAATGCGATAGCCATCTTTACAGTATTCATATCTCTGATGCTTGGACGTCAGCCATTAATGGTATGCTAATGGTAAAGAACAAATTCCAATACTCCCTGATTAAAGGAACTTCAGAAATATCAAGAAGGCCTGCATTCCAGTCTTTGGGGTGGGCATTTCTTAGCTTTAGAAAGAAATTCTGAACACAATGAGGATAGAGTTGAAATTCTTAACTCCACCCATGACAAATCAGACTTTGGGTGTTAAATATAAGAAAGATTAACCAACAAAAGACAGAAGCTGCCTCTGCTTTCATAAGTACAGGAGAGCCAAAAAAGAAGTCAAATGCTAGCCATCCAACACAAAGGCACCAATGACTGACGAATAGCGCAGCAGAACAATAGAAGCGGTGACTAAGAAAAAAAGGATCATGACATTTGTGTACTACAGGAATCAAGCAGAGGCAAGGGGGACAACTACATTGTTTTTCTTTTTCGTAACTACATGAGGTTACAGAAGTTGCTACTGGCCACAAGAAAGGGATCAGCCAGTTGTCATTTGAAGAAGTTAACCAGGTCAAACTCGTAAGCATCATTGCAATCTACAGTGTGTATTTGTGTGGTGCAAGTTCATCACTTTGTGGGGACCCACATCTGTTTACACAATATACATAGCCAGGGAACTGTCTTGCTTGTAGGGACAAAAAGCATATCCCTATAACATAAATAATTCATATCAAGGCTGAAGTCATGTTTAGGTTTAACATAAGGTTGTAATTAAATTAGGAGCAGAGCAAAGCTGTAAATGCTCTGTCATCTGTAGTTCAACATACATTTATGAGCAAATACTTAATTAGATCAACTAAATTAGATCTCCAAATGTTGATGCGTTTCTTTATCTTCTATTACTTCAGCGTGTCGTCTGCCTGCATCCTGATTCCCACATGTGCAGAGTACTGACTCGTGTTGTTTTGACAAGTGGATATGTCTTGTAAATCTGTCAGTTTGTGTGTGGCCCCCGTCTCTTTAAAAGTTGCTCTTAGACCCTCAGCCTTTGTTGATCGTTTCCTCGAGTGCCTTGGCGACACTGCAGAACTGATGTAAACCAAGTAACTGTACCCCGAGACACAGCTGACGTCACAATATTCCTCATGTACCAAAGAAATCCAGGACACGAAGAATGTTTAATTGATCTCCTTAATTTTCTTTGTGCTCTAAAGAAATTGTATAGGCAGTCCCTTAAAACTGACTCAAAATGTGTCAAAATCTGCCTCTCCTCCATTTCCGTTCCACCACTGAGGGAGTTGTATTGAAGAGCTGTGCGGCCTTCGAGACCAAAGAGTGGAATGAAATGTTGAAAAGAGGAAATATGTCCCTGCTCTCCCAGGCTCGGGTTTTTGGTTTTACAATTCTGTGTGGTCTTTCTGAGATTAAGTGGCAGCAAAGGGAGTGGTGTTTAAAGAAAAATGAAGTGGTGTGATTACTAAAACACAGAGAGATCTCAGAGAGTATAGCCTTCAAGGCAGGTTCGAAAATCCCAGCATAAATACCCAGGGTCAGGACAAGCTGGTTAAAACCAAAGCTTCCAATGTTCTGTTCAGTAATCTTGGATTGTTAAGCAAAAAAAAAAAAATGCTGACCACAAATACTCTTTCCAGTAATTCATACACAGTTCAAATATTTCTTGGGGTACATTGTACACAGTATTGCACCGCATAACTTCTGAGCCACATGAATGATTACCATAAACAAACGGGCACACTGCCAAGACCTCTGGCAGCTTTTACAATTCACAATACCAAGACCGACTTCCCCTTTGAATGTGGTGATTCATTTGGAGCGTGCAACAGGAAGGCATTGTGCTTCCACTAACAGCTCAGGAGTTCAATGGCAGGTGAGGGTACAACAACAAAGTCACCTCCAAACACGTCCAACAGGAGTCAGACCAGTGTACACTGCTACCGGTTGGGTGACCACATCAAGTCTGGTGGATTTGAGTTTTTACTCTGACTCCTATTTGGATTAAAAAATATATTTTTAAACAAATCTTGAGCCCTACTAAAATGTATTTTTCGTGAAAACTGGAAGTGAACTCCACAAAAAAGAAACAGGGATTTTTAATGTACAAGTTGCTGAGTTTTTATTTTCACCCTCATTGCTCACAAATTTGGCCAATTCTCCATATTGACATCATCTCAGGATTTCTAAACGAAAAGGGCTCGGTTTTGCAATGAACCGGTTACATAAGTCTGCATTTTGAGCCAAACCTTGACCTCTTATTACTCCAATTGAGTTATTTTGTTGCATAAACGAAAACCACTTTTGGTACAAACACAGACTTAACGCTAAATGAGGATGGAGGAAACGTAAAATGATGACCATTTTTCACATCTGTGAATTGTACAATAGAAAAAATAGATACAATTGTTGAATTTGTTATATTGTATATTGTTATATATTGTTATATATTTGGATATTCTCATGGCACGCTGGTCTTAGCGTGGTTTTGGTATTATTTAGTCAGTTCTATTCCTTTGCTGTCTGTGTTAGGGTTGGTTAGGTTCATCTTGGGCTTCCATTTTGGTAAATGTCCTATGCACTTGTTTCATTTCCTGTCTTTTCCTGTGGTTGCGCAGTAACTGCACACCTGGATTCAGTTTTCTGGCTACAACACAAGGCCTTTGTTTGTCATTGTGACCTCTCCGTGGATACCCCCAGTCTCTTTTGTCCACTGCCAAACCTTTGTGGTCAGTGAAGTTTTGTTTGTACTTGTCCAGTTCTCTGCTTCAGTCTATGCTTTAACTTATTTATAATCAGGTTTGTGCAAAGATTATTTAGTACTTGTACTATTTTTTTTTTCATTTGTAGTCAACTTCAAATTACTTTATAATGAAGCAAATGAAATTTGACTAGGTTATTCTGGATTTCGTGGCTTAATTGGTTAACCCCCTCCAGCCTGCTAATGTGGGCATTGTGGACCTAACATGGAGCATGTTAAATAATGACTGGCAAGGACCAGGAGAGGCACATTTTGACACATTTTGAGCAGTTTCCAGTAAACACAGACAATGTTAAACAGAGACATTTCTGTTCATGTAATACTAACAGGAAACAAAGATCTACACTTACACACACAAACACACACGACGAGAGCAGCTAAAATCCGGACAGCCAAATGAACTGTTATTTGGTTTCTGCAACTGTTTGATCTTCAAATAAGTTTCTTGAGTGTTTTCCTCACAGAGCTGATGTAATTCAGCCATGGTAAAGGAACTCCTGCCAAACAGAATGAGAGGATTTTTCCTAATATCCACCATTTTAGCTGAGAAAACCACAATCACTTACTTGACTTCTTGGCAGACAAAAAAGTTTTATGAAACATTTACCAAATTTTCTGCATCTTTTTCTTGTTTGCATTTAAAGGAGCAGTGAAAAGTCACAAAGAGGAGCTGTGGCTTGGTCCAAGCCAGATATATGTGTTTTGCCATCACCCTTACATTGCAGTTAAGAACAGTTTAGGACAGATTTATAGATTTCTCAACTAGGAAACACTGACATTTGGCATCAATATGAATGGAAGTGAAATTGCATAAAAGATTCTGGATGCTGGATTCATTTGACATCAACGTCATCCATGTACAGTGCTAATTTAATTGGCCTTGAAGGAATTCCTTCTAATTGAACACAAATGTTTAAAGGGTGGTTAAATGACAGATTAGCTGTAAAGTTGTGTGGTCTTCAACTGTCTTCACAGCATGTAGACTTACGACTTAGGCCTCAAGAACAGAAATCAACAACTTTAACTCAAATATCAATAAACAGTCTGAGCTTTGCGTCATGTTTTGTGAGCTGAGCCAATGTGCTCATTGCATATTTTCAGGGGAGATCAGGCTGAAATATTTAGTCAGGTTAGAGATGTTATAAGGCGATCTGATTATGAACCCAGTTACAAACAGAACATGTAAACAGATGAAGTAGAAAAATCTGGTAAGAGCCAAAGCAAGACGGTGCATGTTTAGCTGAAGTCACTGAATGCCTTCCCTCTGTCTGGTATTTATTTGTCTAAACTGTGATTAATGATGGTGGTGGTCATAAGGTTGAGACTCTGGGAGGAAACGCTATCAGGGAAAACATGTTGAAGGTGGTAGACACTTGTCAGAAGAAGACTGTGGTTACTGACGAAGAAATAAAAGATAATAGATCAAAATCTGTCCCCATGTGTTTATTTCTGTTCTTTTCTATAACATTTCACACACATGTATAAGAGAACCAATTTGCACTGAGAAGAACCTGATCTACATTTTTGTCTGAACTAAAGCCATAGGATAAATAAAAATCTGTTAGTGCTTTTACTTTTATCATGAAAAGTAAATCACTCTTTACTTGTAGCTCCCTTTTTGCCTAATTTATGAAACTCCAAATGTCTTATAGTTTCACCAGATAAACAAGCACTAAAGTGAAAAACACTATGTTAAAATCCTTTTCGTTCTTTTTGTGCCTTTTGTGAAACAGACCTGCACAGCAAACAGATGTGATGTAACACATCTGGCCAGTGTGATTGTTCAGTGTGTGAGTCTTTCACGCTGAAAATGCCATAGAATACAGCCATATTCCATCCTAAACCACACCAAAAAGTCCCAGAGACGAGGATTCGTGAAGGAATGCCAACTGCAGCTGAACAAAAAGCTGTCAAACAGGTCAATATATGTAATGCAAACACGTACTCTTTACGACTGCTTTGGTACAAGTAAGTTAAGGTTACAGGCAACCAAAGTGCTCTTAAGAATGCATTGCGCTTCCTCCTCTCCACTGCAGACAGTGGAACAGCACACACACACAAAAGCTGTGTGAGCTCTGTGAGCAACACGTAGGAAACACTTAATAAAACTGATATAAGATACCCTTGACACACCTGCCACTTCAAACACAAAAATATATACATACACACACAGAAACACACATGGACTAACTAGTTCCAGATGGAAGTGGCTCTGAAGATACTTGCTCTACAGGCCTTTATAGTATTCACTGGGTATTTGAATAAATAGTACAGTAAGAAAGTTCAGGTATTTGAAGAAAAACCAAATCTACCCAGAGTTTCTTCTCCAACTGGGTTTCATTGGAGAAAAAATTTCTCCCATCCTGTCTTCAACACTTTCATCTGCTTGTCCTGTTAATTTGGAGCGGAGAAATAACGCACAGAAAAAAAACTGAGAAGGTTTAAATGAAGGAATGTGACGAATAAAAGACTGCAAGGATAATTAGAAGGAGGAATGCTGAATGTCCTTAAATGCCACTCATGCAGTGACATGAAAAAAAATGAAAGCATTCCCCGACCAAATTTCATTAACTTAGAATTACTCTCAAATTCTGCTGCTTGGCAGAAAAAAAGATCTTGGACATAACAAAGTACCAGTGTTAACTAGTGTACATTCTACACCGGATTAAGGAGAAATCCTGTGTGCTCGCGTTACCCTAACTCAGTATTTCTACTGACCACTGTTAGGGAGCCAGGGTACCATGGCCACCCAGGATATTGGGTACAGTCTACACTTAATGACTGGCACCGACTGATCCTTATTAACACCTTTCAAAAAAAATTCTTGCTTTAATAGTTAACTTATTGTCCTTCCTCAGCCCCACCATCCCTTTTGTTTGTGACACGTCATTATGACACGCAATAGAACATCTCTCCTTTGGCTTCTCCCTGCAGCTCCACTATAAACACTGTAAAGTTAACAAATCTGACCTTGCTCAGGCTGTGAGCAGAAAGAGATGACAGAGCTACTTAATGCGGACAACACATTCTGCACACACTGTACACACACGTTGTACCATCAGAGGATCCCTCTGCTCTTCTCTTCACGCGTGCCTTTGGGGAACTCCTGCTACGCTGCCAAGGGTAAGTGGATATATTTCATCGGCATTTCCAAACTGCATAAAAATGTCTTTCAGCAAAGTCGAGCAGGAAAAAGGAAACTGAAAGACACTCGGACAGAGTCGGAAAGGTAGAGCAAGGTGCAGGATTCAGCTAGAAAGCTGCCAAAATCTGTCAGCAGGTTGACACGCCGATGCCACGGAGGGAATGCTTTTTCTAAAAGTGTCTCGGTGGGAAGTCCAGAGCTGCTCTGCAGCGGTCGGTCAGTGCGGGACCTTCAGTTATTAAACTGCCGCATTAGTTTTGGCAGCGTCAGCTGACCTTTCTGCAGAGAGGAATCAAGCTGTGAGCAGACAGGAAACAGGCAACGGTGCAGGTTAAAAGGGAGGAGCGGGTTGGCAGGCAGGTGATGTCTGAGAAATGGAAATAATGGAGGAAAAAAAAGGTGAAATATGAGGGCAGTTGGAGGACAGCTGAGACAAGACAGGACAGGAAAACTTTCAGAAAAAGAAACATTGGAGACTGGAGAGTCTCTGGGTGTGTTCCGATTAGCTGGAATGAAACCTTTATAACCAAAGAGAACTCAAGCCCTCTGAATAGGGTTAGATGTTCTCTCTAGGTGGAGTTAAAAACATGCGAGACCCAGACAGATCTGTGATAAGAGCAGATTGTTCTACTCTCTCACAAGCAACTGAAACGTTTGACCCACTCAATTTCCATGAAATGAACTACCTCCAATCATCCTTCAGAGAAATATGTCAAAACAAGCATGCAGATGCTTACCTGTTCCTTCCCTTTCTGAATGCAGTCTTCTCTGTTACCAGGTAACGGGGGCCAGGAGATCTACGAAGAAAGACAAAAAGAAGAAGAAAAAAAAAGTTTGTTGGTTAAATACCTCATAATTATGACATTTAGCCAACAGCCATCTTATTCAGTCAGACTACAAAATTGCTAATTGCTTCGAGGGATCTGAGCAAGCTTTGTGGGAAGAAATCAAAACATAACACTCAGCCTGGTGTCATTAAATGTGAATTATTCTCAAGAAAAATTAAACTCTTCTGAAATTGGACACAAATTGAGCAGAGCGGATCTTAAATCCCACGACCCAACAAAGGCTGAGCAAGGAGCAGCCAAAGATGGAACCTTTGGCCCATGAAGTTGAAACAAGAGAGATGCATTACTCCAATCTTAAGTCCAGAGACCCGGCCAATGAACATTTTCTCACTGAGATCCTGAATATGGCAGTAAAAGGAAATTCCTTTTTTGTTCTCACAGTTGATAATGTCCGTCCATCCATCCATCCATCCATCCATCCATCCATCCATCCATCCATCCCTCCATCCATTATCGTTACTGCTTATTCCCTAATGGGGTCGTGGGTTGATAATGTCTGATTCAAAAGTACTTTTTTCTGTTCAAAAACATTAAACCGTAATTCCCACAGTAATTACTTATTCTTGCATGTATTCTGCTTTGTTTTCCTGAATTAAAATTCTAAAATTCCATCTTGTTAGAATCTCATTTAACAACCAGATGACTTTAAAAGCTTTCAAAGCAGGTTCTTGCAGAATGACAGATCAGGAGAGCTTCTGACATTTACTCTTACATTTCATTGAAAATTAAACTGAGCCCGAGACAATGAGGCCTGTTTTAAACAGTCTTTGAAGTGGAAATCCTGATATAATCCCTGTTAAACTTGTGACAGGTATATGTGATGTTTTGTGAAGGTTACTTAAAACAATAGGTCTCTGTATGGTCTAAAAGGAAACTGCCCTTGTTTTGGCTAACCAGGAGAAAAGCAACAATGGGAAATCAAATGATCCCGACCTGCATTACTCTGTCTCATTGCGTTGTGTGTGGAGCTACATAGCTACAGTTATATTAAAGAGGGAGCATGAATCAGAAGCAGTAAAGTGCCTTGTTGGCTTAAAACTGAGCCACATTCTCTTCTTGAACTTATCACATAGACTTCATGTCAGCAGTAAAACTGTAAGAGAGATTGTATCTCTCCCTCTGTCATAAATCTGGAATCAAAACAGTCTGCCCTGTGGACTCCGTGCAAATCAGAAAGACTGAGTGCTGGCTTTGACAAATACAAACCTGAGTCATTTTTATCTTAAATTCATATTTTCATATAATAGATGATACTGAAAGCAAGACAGCACTTTGCTTTTATCTCAACCTGACCAAAGGCTTTGTTTTAAATGGCCCCTTGAAAACTGTTGGCTTTCTTATGATAAAAAACGTTTAACTTTGATTGTAAATTACAAGAGTTTGCCATTTGGTTTATTGATATGAAAAAAGTATATATGGACATGTGCACCTCTGAAGGGCCGAACAGTAAATATTTTTGCTCAAGGTCATAATTGGTCAATAGTGGTGAACTCAGATGGGATTTTGGAATAAAAGCAATCTTTGACATACCAAATGAGGCAATATAGTATTGAGAAAACATAAAAGAGTTGAAAAAGCCCCTCTTAGCATGTGGCTCATTTAACATCTCACTGGTTCATAGTTGTTTTGTGGGGGAAAAAAAAAAAAGAGACATGTGACAATCTTTCCAACTATGAACTTAACATTGAGAAAAGACACTTCATAAAGCTTTAACACACTCAAACAAAAAAGGGAGCAATAATAATCATTGCAACAGGCACTCAACCCTCAGAACAGCAGGTGGCTTGTCCAACACTTAACCTAATTTTGTCATGTTAACCATTTAGATCCATTAGAAACAATCAAATTGTTCTGCCTGACTGAGTGTACTGGTACACTGGGTGTGGTCTAAAGCTTGGAAGAACTTGGTTAGATCTCTGAGGCAATTGGTTTGGCTTGACCCTGCACTCGTTGCTGTTAGGGAGTCAAATAGCCTTCCTCACCAAACTCTGGTCTGACTCGATACTCATAGACTGTGAAATCCATCCATCCATCCATCCATCCATTATCAATACCGCTTATTCCCTGTTGGGGTCGCGGGACTGTGAAATCAGCCTGCATTATTTTTTCCATTTGTTTAGCAATACTTAATATGTGTCTCAGTTTGCAAGCTTTTAGACTGTAATTGTGTATTGCCCTCATATATGAACTGAGGGCAATCGGTATAAGTATGTGTAAGTATAACTCACATTCGATACATAGCTGATATTCTAAAATCGGTTTTAAAACCATGTGCGTCTTCTTTATTTTGCAAAGTCTGAGCAAGGTAGAAACAAACAGCGACCAGCATCCTTTAACTTTGGACTCCAAGCATCTTGTCCTTTAAACTCAAGCTGAAAATAGGAAAGGCTTCTAAGAATATAACTGATCCAGGTGCAATACTTTTAATAGTTCGCCAAACCTCAAATCCTCCACTATCCTTATAACCACCAGGAGCCAGACGCATCAAAGTGTGTGTTGCTGTGATTTATCAAGCTGGGTGAATATATTATTCCCTTTTATTAATCTCAATAATTTAAAAACTACATGCGCATGCACAAAATATCTGCCAGAGGTTTGACAATGACTGTTTACACACAGAAAGAAAAATCCTTGAAACAAAAATGCCTGAAGCATGCCTCAAGGATGAAACACAGGCAGATTTGTTGAGTTTAATCATTGAGCTGAAACAATGTAGAAATCTTAAAAACTATCTCACAAAGCAAAGCAAACAAAACAAAAGGGGCCCCGAAGAGAAACAGAAAATTTCAACACACACTCGGTCTTTATCAACACTCTACTTCTAACGCCGTATTCTTTTCAGGCCAGAGGGATTACTCTGGAGTTGAGCAATGCTAAGTAAGCCGGGCGAAATGCCATCTCCAGAATCAGCAAAGCAGCACACCTCACTCCATTCAACCAACGTAACCAAACACTGGAGAAAATAAACCAGTTGCCTGAATGTGCTGATACACATGAAACGTCTGCGACAGTCAATCCCATTTTCAAGCCAAAAGAGAAGACTGAAGCCTTCCTATAGAACAACCAAAGGTAGGATATCAAATACAAATCAAATGTGTTTATCTTTCATCGCGCACAAAGTGGAGTTTTTTTTTTCCAATTACGAGAAACATTTGCAGCGAACTGAATCGTTCATTTGTTTAATTTTTCGGAGTAATTATTAACAAGGGAATTTCTATGCTTTGAAAGAGAGGGATGGAACGGTTCTGGGTGGAAAGTGTGTGTGGACGGACTTAATGCCATCTGACTTTTGTTACACCAAATCCTTCTGTTAATAATTACACGTATTTCCAATGACAACACTGTTGGTCAGGTTTTGAGTGGAAAGGTTGAGAAACCACATTTAAATACCAGACACAAAAGCAGAGTTCGAGCCGGTGGACCACCTCTTTGTGTAACAGATTAAAGGCTCACTGTGTCATTTTGGTAATTAAAGCCCACAAACAACTCAACATAAATACCTGAAAACCTCAACCTGAGGCCAAAGGCGTTCTTTTCAAAATGCAAATTACTCTTCTTTCAAAATACAACTGAACTCAAATCTAAAATACCCCGAGGCTGACATTTCACAAAAATGACGCAGAGATCAGCTGAGATGCTTGCAGCTTTAATAACAGGGAATGTGGTTGTCATAACAACCCTGATATCAACATTACACAAATCATGCAGAATGTGAAAACGTCCACTGTCTGAATTATTTAAAAATAATTTCTATTGATGGTTGCTTTCGTGGATATTTTATAAGTAGATGGTAGCTATCTGGGCTGGCTCTGAAACGTGGCTTTTATAAGTCTAACAGCAAACATGTGACCATAAGCATAGACATAAAAGGTGAATAACGTGGGCGACATCTGGCTTTTTGTGTACTTGAACTATCCAAAACCACATCTACTCTGTGTCATCACAGCCTTTTTCACCTGTCTCAAACAGCCACACTTCACTTACTCAACGCTGCTCTTTCCAAAGTGCGGGAGTGTGCAGGGGCTTTTAGTTTGAGGCCGTTACTTTTCCTGCGTACCATCCAGTTAATGGAACACAGAGTACATTGTACATCCTACACACACATTTTCTCCAACGCATCCAGTCTGGAAACACATGTTACTGAAATGAAATGCTGTTTTAATTTGAGCTTATTCATTTCCCTGATGAGCAAATCTTCCAACAAAAACTCCCTGAAACCTCTCAAGATAATTCTCCCTAAGTCCACAAATCAGACCAGAACTCATCAAGGTCTACTGTTCCATGGAATAAATTACATTAGATATTGATTTAAATCAAATATAAATCTCCTCTGTGCTTTTATAATGCAATTTACAGGCTTCTTGAATCAAGCCCAGGAATTGCTACTGCAGGCTAATGAACACAAAACCCTTTTGCTTGGCTCCATTTCAGTTTGCATATTGATTGTTCACCTCCAAGGGCTAACATGGCCTCACTTGAAAAATAAATCTCAAACCTACTTAATGTTTCTTGCCAATCATGGAGATCCACATATTGTTCCCTGCTAACTATTGACTACCAACACGTTGTGTTAAAGGGGCAAAGAGCCTTTTCTGACAACTTACTACTTACTTACCTACTTACTACATTGAGGTCTTTCAGCCTCTTCCAATATCTGATATCAGTCTTTTAATTACTGTATTCTTTGGAAGATCAAATTATGAACAACCGTCTAATCTTCACTAACCTACTCCTCCACACTTATTAAACATCTATGCCCCATTTTCATGGATGTGTGATGCCAATAATTATCAATGACAACCCTGTCAGTAACTTTCTGTAAACATTTTACTGTTTAATTTCATTTTCAGAGTGAAGAAAGACTCAGTTTTAAGATATCGGTACTTTCTTGCTCTTTGCTTTGTCAGACATGTTTGAGAGGAAACCTGCATTGCACTTCAAAATAACTCCCTTTCGCTTGGGCAGCATTCCCCCACCCCCTGTGTTTAACAAGCCTGGATGATAAAAAGCATGTACGTGTGCAGATTAATAGCAAAGCTCTGCCGCTGGACTGATTTATGAGTATCTGCACTTTTACAGGTGTTCCTACTTCAGGAAGAGTACACATGTTTTGGCATAGGAACTAAGACATAAAATCTGACAGAAGTTTAGATTAGATGGCCTAGCATGAACTGGTGGTGTAGACAGATATACAGTATACAGGACACGTGGAACACAGAGATCTTTGGCTGGCAGTCACAAATCTATCACCCAGAAATGTTTGATTGGGTCCTTTTTTCTTTGTTTCTTAAGCTTTCTTCTTTATTAGAGTTTTTAACCGTTTCCCTCATGAGCCGTTAGACAAAATGGCAGATGTCCTTTATCCTCTGGATTTATAAGAAAGAATATTTAAACAGATGTTGCATAAAGGAGGAATTCAGGATGTGGGGGTTCCTTAGGTAATGCAGATTCCTAACAAAGTAAATTAACACAAATCCATTCACACCCAACAAGAGTTTATTCTCCATCACTGGAACGCAGATTTAAACTTAAAACCAAAAGTCTTTGCAGAAACTGTTGAAAATGTTCAGAAAGCTCACCTCTTTGGATTCACTGCTGACAGGACCCAGCATGAGAGAGTAAAGAACGTCTTTCCCTCCCAGGAAGAGCCGGTCACGGTACTCGTCCAGAAAGACGGCGCTAAGAGAGAGCTGGCCATGATGACCACTGAAGATGGATGACCTGTTCGTGGACAGCAGGTCTGCAGACAGAGAGGAGAGGGTTGAGCTCTGGAGACCAAAAACCTTGCTCAACAAGTAGTTAAAAAAAGACTCACAGACTAAATCACAACAAGTCGATGTGAAGAAAGTCAAACGCATCCATCATTGAGTCTGTGTCATAAATCCGAGGGATCGTATATGATACAATCGAATACATTCATCTGTTACATCAGATTGAGGTTGTCCATAGAAACAGTTTGTAAGAGAGCATGTAAAAGATAAAAAAAGATCAAAAGTTAAAAGGTTGCAGGTTTAAATCAACTCAGCTATGCAGGTACTGTTTTACAGCAGAAAAAGACGGGGGAAAAAGGTAAAAACGGTGCCGATATAGTTGTTTAGATTTCAGTTGAACATAAGATGTAGTAGCATTCAATTTGAACATTTAAAAAAAAAGAAAAGAAAATGACTAATCTGCAGCAATCTGGCAGCAGCTTCAAAGTCATATGGGCGATGAAGCAGCTCTGCTGGAGTGGTAAGGCTCGGGTTGAATTCAAGTTCATTTAGACACAGGGTGTCTCCTCTCAATGCTTTACACAGGCAAACATACTAGTGTAAACACAACCACAAGCCATCTGCATATCCCAGTGTCTCAAAACATTTGCGTCACTCAAAGGTGTCTCACATCTTCCCCCACAATATTTTGTTCAGTCTTCATCTTTAAATCACATGGTTTCCTTCTCTTTCTGTTAAGGTGAAGACATCAAGAGAGGTATGCATTTGAGGGAAGACGGGGCTGGTATGCCAAACTCCTAGTTAAGAGGCCGTGGTGCTGAATCAGCTTTCTGCCCATCTTTCATCACTCATCCATCACACTTTCGGTCACTCAGCTCAATACACACAGAGAAACAGATACAAACACACACACATGGTGAGAAAGGGGCTTGAGTCACTCACCACTGAGGAGGGGCATTGACAGAGAAGCACAAGGGCCCCACATCACCTTGTCCTTCAATGGGGCCTTGCAGACATACAAACACATCTGATCTATTTTTATTACAGATTTCTTTCACACACTCTCATAACCTTCTTTAAAGGCCTGAACTGTTCCCACTTGGACTGCAACTAAAGATTCTTTCTTTATTCTTGTTTCAAACTTCTTGATTTATTATAGTGGTAGTCTGTATAGAGCTGCCTCTCAACCAGAGCCATCGGAAATAGTTTTCAGACTGCAGTAACAAACAGGCAGAACCGATGGACAGAGTCAGTACCCAAGCACTCAATCACAGCTTATTCTATTCTTTGACTCTTAGACGGACACAACCTCAAGGAAAACAATTTTTTTTTTTTTTTAAATCCTGGATCATCTTTATCACCAGTGCTTAAAAAGCCAAAAGCAAATTTGCTTGAACCCTTTTAACAGGTCAAACATTATTATCTCTAATTGTGTCTTCTGATGTCTATATTAAAGTCCACTAAACATTACAAGGAAATTCTCCATAGACAGTTTGAAGAGCAACAGATGTGCAAAAAAATCTGACTTCAATACAAAACTGTAAAACTGCTGGAAAAATAATTACCGGGAGTTGGATTAAACATGGAAGTTTAAGGATATTCGGTCGGAAAAGAAGAAGCTAGGCAAAGTTGGAGAAAAGGATAAAGTTGGAAAATGAGGGGAAAGTAATGCAACATTTAGCAGCTGGAAAGGAGCAGAAAATAGTGTGGGAAGGAAGAGTAACTTGCAGACAAAGCTACAGGGTGCAGTAATGTTTACTGATGGGTTTGTTGGAACTGACGTTATGAGTTAAAAATATGACAGAAGACTCAAAGGAAGACCACATACAGTCCTGCTTTGCTTTAGCCTCACACGGTCTACAGGGTGCTCCTTGCTGACATGTATCACTTGAGTAGGCAGAATTGATGGAGCAAAATAATAGCAGGTTAACATTAATGCACGTCACTGCTTGAAATACTGACTGAATAATTTAAAGAACAATAAAATCTTATTTCAATGTTCAGAGTTTTATTGAAAACCAGTCAAATGAACAAAATGTCTGACTGCCTTTACAGTGCCCGTGTTATTTTATGCAATTTTTTGACAATATCAGCACAATGGTGATAACTTTGGCTCATAAATCAGAGTTAATATTTTCTCAACAGTATTACTTTATAAATTTTGACATTTTCCAGAAATTACAGCCACTATAAACATGCTGTACAGGAGACTTGATAGCATACTCAGCCCAAAGTTTTGGTTAACTCTGATTATTTTGGAAGTCTATGTGGCTCCAACCATATCAACATATTAGTTCTGAAAATGGTCAAACTATAGCCAAATCAACAAACTATTCCTGACCATGTATGGATTTGAAAAATTACCAAGAACAGTGTCAAGGCTTGATATTCACACATGTAACTGAAATGCCCAGTGTTTAGATAAAGGAAACATTCCACAAATATATCCTTATGGATCTTATATGGATCTGACATAAAACATAAAATCAAGAGAACAAAGATTTGCTTTCTTCTTCTTTTGTTATCGTTTTGTTTATTGGCTCATCACCAATTGGAGTAAGCCTTAAGAGGCCATATAGTGAGTTCTTTTATATTGTTTACTATAGCATGTTGAGCCCTCTTCACATATTCAGCCGACTCTCATTTCCAGAAGCAGCTCGGAGTACTGAGATGAGCAAGAGCTACTACTAAAATGAGAGGTTGGGACCGGTGATACATTAAAGTGAGTTACAAAACAAAGGCAAATGTGTCAAATGTACAAGTATATCCAATGAGAAGTTGGGAATGACAACAATAACGCTAGCCTAGCTGAACAAAAAGATACAGAATAGTACAATGAAAACCAAGATATATATAAATATACATACTTGCATACGTGCATTCATACATACATGCCCATGTATATATACTGAGGTGAGCCCTCAAAACAACTGAAAACTTAAATCTGATGTTAAACTATAGCAGGAAGCCAAACTCCACAGAACTCACTGAGAAAATACACAAACAAACTGGAACAGCAACATGACCATGGCAGTAGGAGTGGGAGCATATTTGTTGTGTAGGCCTGATAATGCTGGAGTTGGACTCTTACATATAGATTAAGTATAGATTGTAAAGGATGTGGGTCCGTTATGGGCACACATTAAAATTTGTATGTGCTCTTTTTAGTATTTAAGAGTGAGCAAGTAAAATGTAATGATCAACTTACTCAAAACTGTGAAAAACTATGCGGTATTGGATTGAGTATTACAGTTACAGTTCAAGTTCAATCTGCCATTTCCTCTATGTGATCAGTAGAAAAAAGAAATCAAAGTAAATACAAAACACATCAACTGTGTTGACAACAGATATTGTATCTTATTGTTGTTGGTCGACTCTTCAAATGTTTCATATGAAGCATTGCACATTGTTTATCTCAGGAAGCCACATCAAGTTAAAACGAGCAGAAAGAGCCATAAGAAGCATAAAACATGAACGTGCAGAAATTAACAAAAAAGTTAAGCGTACAAAGCCAGAGACCACGGCCCAGTTAGTATCAAGGGTCAGACTTCTTTGTTCCAGATGAACTGTCAGATTATCCTCAAAAAGTATAAGGATTCGTTATTTGAGCTTTAACTTTCTGTATCCATAGGAATATGATATGCAGTTTGATTTTCTCGTGTAGAGTTATTGTTAGGATAAAAACGCTTTGTCAGCGTAACACCAGAGGGGTGTAATGAGTTCATGCTGGTGCTGCGTCATCCATATAGAGGATTTTGACAAATGATTTGATCATAACACAGTCATTTGGAGCTTCCAGTTTCCTGCACTTTCATCTATAAATTGGGAGAATATTCATCTAATCCCAACCTACAAAAACTTATAATCTTCCAAGTGTAGTGGAATTTGTTCCACTGAGCTTGTCCCATCACATACACAGGTCCATGAGAACATCCTTTCAGCCTTCAAATCTCATGAATCACATGCATGTATACACATTTTTCTCTCAAAACCAAAACAAAAATGTAAGCACATAAATATTAGAGCACGCAGTCACATACACTTACACCCCCCCAAACTCAGAGGAAAGGTAAACTAACAGGTTCCATCTGTGGCTTGTTATCACTCCATGGTGGAAATAGCACCAACAGCTCGACTATCACCAATCTCTTTGTCCCCTGCTGACTATCCATCTGCACCTCTCTTCTATCTATCTGTTTAGCTTCTCTTAGCTCTCCATCATACTATGTCGATTCATCTTTAACATCCTTTCTAGTCATTTCTCATTTCACGAAGGCCTTTTAAATACCGTATCTTCTGTTTCATCTCTTGTGCCGGTCCGTCTTCCTGACTTTCTCCCCTTTTGCAACTTGATCTTTCTCCTATGCCTCTCATTTAATCCGTCTTGTGCCCACAGACCATGTGTACATGCACAGTACTGACACCATCCATGGCTGAACATCTGTCTCCAATGTGTGTCATTTCCCTAAAGGCTGCGGCACGACGCTGCATCGACAAACAGCAGCCGAGCCAAACCAAAGTGACAGGCGAAACAGCATCTGGTTTTACTGTGTCAAACCTCAGCCATCGCACAAAGCAGCTGAAGCAACTACAAAGATGTGAATGCAATCATTTATTTGGAGCTTTGTTGACATTGTCAGTGTTCTGCTTGGTTGGGCTGTCTGTCAAATCTGGGACTGAGACGTGAGCACTTTGCCTCATTTGTTTTATATGGAAGATAACATGGATCCTACATCACACGAGGGGAGATTAAATGTAGTCAAACTTCTAAATAAAGGTCCAAATTGAATATTTAAGATTTGATCCATGCTGTTATGAAGTGATGTTACACTGAAACCCAGCAATAAAGATGAAACTAGGCCGGAGTCTTTGGATTAAGAATGTATATTACTTTTTTCAGCATAGTTTATTCACAACCATCTTTTCAGTTATATTTCGTCACCCTTTCGCTCAGAGCTTTTTTCTTCTTGGTCTGTGTAGGTGTCCGCTTTGATCTAAAAACATGGGGAGGGACAGTAGATCACTCGCAGATGTCTCCAGGTTGGACTCTACTTCCTGGCCAGTGCAGACTGGAGGATGAATGGACAGATGACCCGGCCGAGCACTTGTTCTGCCAACATATTTTTTCTTGAAAATAAAAAATATTTGATAACAGTAAAAATGTCCATATGTGTAAATAGAGAGGACAATTTAAATTACTCTATTTACAAATTGTTTTATGATGTTGTACTGTATATTTGGACAATAATGATTAAAGTAAAATACTATAATAAAAACCCATAGACTGCATCATCTTAATTACGATTATTAGCCTCTGCTAGAAGTCATAATCTTTTCATTCCTAGAATTTTTACAAATGGTTTTCTACAATAGAAATTAAATTCTTTCTTTTTGCTACTGGCTGCAATACAAACACAAGGTGTAACTGATCCAACTTAATTTGAATTAATCTTTTAAGTAGTTTGTTTCGTGTTCAGTTCTCCAAATATACTTTTGCTAAGTGTTTTTAAATATTTCCGTTGTGGAGTTGTGACTATAGAGTAGAGCAGGGCACTGTCTCCTTAGCCATTTAATAACTTCTCATCTAACCGACATCACCAATGTACAAATTGCACATAGGCAGTTTAATCTATCTAATACAGTCAGGTTTATACATATTTGTAGGCACATGCACAAATATCATCCATATCAGTGTTATTGCTGCTTTAGTAGGAGAGAAGTACACATCTGAAGCCTATTAGATCCCCTGTAAAGCACACCAGACACACAGTTTTGCTCCATCATGAATCAATAAGTTCAGACCCTCCTCTTCACGTCGAAACAGTCAAAGCCTGCCGTCCAGCTTTTTCTCTAAATATTGCTCTTTTACATTTTATTTTCTTGAGCTCTGACACACAAACACACGCACAAAGTTTCATTAGACCCATTACACCACTGACAGAATTCCCAGGGTATCATTAGATCTGGGCTGTATATTATTACAGAGTGTCAAATATTTCTGGAATCTGCTGTGTGCACAAAAAGCAGGCTCACATGCAATCACCACTCCCACTCCTCTCCTCCTCCGAGTCTCATATTGCATCTCATCCCCTGCATTTAGTCTCACGATACGGTTGTTGGAGAGGTGTGTCACAGAGAGGAAAAATACCTCGAATCACAGAACCTCAAAGCACAAAACAATGGTGATGGATTCAATATTTATGCCTCAAATTTCATCATGAAGTGCTTGCATCTTTTCATGCAACCATTGATGTTAGGTCGGCATTCTAAAAAAAAAAAAAAAAGAAAAGTGTTGTGGGCTCAGATACCATTTTGTTTTCACCCAAAAGATACTCGCCAAGTTTGTTTTCTCAAATCTTTGGAAGGTATAAGTTCACAGCTATTAGACGTCGGCAGATGTTTGCTCTTGTTGTTTAAACTTGCAGGGAATTGCACTGGCAGAATCACTGCATGCCAGATAACTGATGACGAAGTAAATCCAGGGAAATCCTGCCAAACTGTTCCAGCTCCTCACCAATGATGCCTTTCTTCCCCACACAAATCTTCATATTCATCGGTTTAAACATTTCCACCCCCCCACCCAAAACATCTTTCTCACTCACACGTAGATGCACACCGACATATTCAAGACATCTTCTCTCCCTGTGGTCTCACATCGCCTATCAAAGTTCCTGTTACTTGATCTTCCCTCTCGGGCCAATCAAAACAGGGCTCAGGGTGTTACCTCATCACCCTCGATCCTCATCAACCCTCACCCTCAGCCTCACCCTCCCCTCACTCCCTTATTTCATCATCTCTCCGTGCCTTTTTTCTTTCCTTATCTCCCCCCTTTCCTGACAGCTACTTGCTCTCTCTCGATCCATCTTCTTCCCTTTTCTTCTTTGAACTTCTCTTCTCCACTTTTTTTAATCCATTTCTGCGCCATTACTCAGTAACAGACACACTTCCTAAATTTATCTTTCTCATCCAAAATCATCCATGAAAAACTCCACTTATCTTGACCTCTGCTCCCTTCCAACTTCTTTCCTAACCCCTGCTTCTTTTCTTTCTTAATCTCTCCCTCCTTTGCGCCAACTCAGAAATCTGCTATCCTTACTTCTTTGATGTCACTTTTTTTTTTACTCTGGACACAGACCAGTGCACAGTCTCACTGATTTAATTCTTGGACTTCTTTTAATGAATAACGTTACTCACATTAATCACTTTCTTGATGTCTCATTTAAGACCTTCAAGGACGTGGGAAGCATTTCCGGACAGACTTTTAAAGCAGAGCCAGTCTCCGCACGCAGAATTAAAACCAGCTCAATGCGGGCACATTTGTCATTTCTGTTCTGCGTTCTTCAGTTCAGTCAGATCTGCAGGTTGTATGGATTTCACATAGCTTTTATCAGACAGATTTTAATGCAAAAGCTATTGACTGGAATCAATAATCAGCTTGGTTTCTGGGCGAGTGTTGCATTTGACTTTTTATTTTGAAGGCCACATTGATGGACAAGGTCTCTCTGGCATGGCAATATTCAAAATATTTGATTCCATATAACTTTATCTGATGTTAACAAAATATTCAGCAGAAAAATGCATTTAAATACCATTTCAAATCTATCCAGATGCAAGCTAATTCTCTTTCGTTTTAGCAGAAGCCAGGATGCGTTTATTTCAGGGTGAACTACTAAAGGTTAAACACATGGTTACAATACATGTTTGGCTATGCTTTATCTGTTTCAGTGAGATAGTTTTGCACATGTATGAGGTCTGGAGCAGAGCTTTTTTTTTCTGGAAAGAGTTCAGAGTATTTGCACGTCCTTCAGCTGGTGTTTAATTGATACATCAGCAGAGTCCTTTGTACTTGGCCTCTATTTTCTGCAGTTCCAGTGGAACCAATTGATTTCTGTGTGAGGGTGAGTATTTGTTTCAGAGCAGCATCTCAGTGTGTGATGCATAATATCCCCCTTCCTGCATTAAGGAGGTTTCCCATCACCTCTGGCCTGTTTCTCTGTTCCTTTACATTGGCTCTAAGCCAAAATGCCAAATGGTAGGACAATAAAATAACACAAGAGGACACAAAGAACCTCTTTGTTTTTAAAAGGGGTTTGGGTGTATATTTTCTCTTTCAGCTTGACTTTTTCTGAGTTTGAGTTCTCCATTAGGGTCCAAGCTGAACTATATGAGGCATGTTGTCATACTTTAATGTCTCCACTTGAAAAAATGTGAACAAATCTAACATTGTTTGTCTATCCCAGTCAGAGAAAAGGAGCGGTGGATGATCCTCAAGCTACAAGAGCAAAACTTACCACAAAGGCATCTGTCATTTTAACCCCACATCCCTGCGTGCACTTGGCGGACTGTGACATGTAAAAGAAGGCCAAGATCAACATTAATTCAAGAGAGCACAAAGTTACAACAGTGATTTGTTCAAAGCATTAAAAAGCTTTGGGAGAATCATGTACCACAAATGGCCCAGTGGATTATGTGCACTCATTCCGATACTACGATTGCACAGGTCTTCACTGTTGCAGCTGTCAAATCAGCTAAATACTGTAGTTGTTGGCAAGCTGGGGAAATGGGAATGAATCCTTTGCCTTATGGGGCCAACATGGGCTCTTTGTGTCTCAATTGCACATCAATGTGCTGCTCAAACAGACCTCTTACTTGCTCATGCGTGCATCACTGCAACGATTTTATAAAGTGACTTTTTTAAACTTGAATTATGTTATTGTACAATTAAGAGCAACAATATATGTTTAGAGCAGTTGTACAAAACTCAACAGATAAACTAATCATCCCCGATTTAATTTCATTCTTTAAAATGAGAAAGAACGGTCCCACCAAATGATTAAAACCAAAAAGGCTCCCTACAGCTTTTTGTTGAGTTTTTTTTTTTTGGCACTCCAACACAGTGGCTCCATGGCAGAGGAGCAATCCAGACTTAAATGCCTAACTTTAAAACAGTTCCTAATTTATTTTCAAGACAGTTATGAATTTAGTATTTCACTTCTGCCAATGGATCTCCATAAATCCAACCCACCCAAACTTCTTACACTGGCTTCTGCCCACTGAGTGGTCATATATCATCATAAAACTTTTAACACCATGACATGCTGTTTTGGCAACAATGGGCAGAAACAGAATCATTTTTAGAATCGTTAAAGCTGCTTTTACCAAAATCCCAGGACGGACTTTTCCAAGAGATCGGGGAGGGGAAGCTGAAGTGTGACTACAATCTGAAGGGTGTGGCAGAGCATGAGAAGATTCGATGAATAGTTTAAGACTTGAGCCATCCCTCAGTGACAGCCTACTGCTGTGATTTGTAAAGTTCATGTTAAAACAGCCATAAATGCCGAGGACCTTGGGGTTGGTTTTGGCCAGTCCCTTAGTACTCCCACACAGGCATTTCTTTACTCTTCACATAACACACTAGTCGAATAACATTGGATAGCCATGAAGACTTCACAAAGATACAAGATACCCCAGCCTCTTGCCTCGATACCCTCTCTCTCTCTCACACACACACAAATCTCCCATTGCTCCAGTGTGTAAGTGGAGTACTTAGTAATCTACATGACAGATTGTCAAAGCCACATTGTTAGGACTTGAACCCACAACCTTTGCTTCTCAAAGAGACCAGTGTCTTTCAGCCTTCAGGTTAGCTCCTCTGCTTCCTTTATCCATCTATCCGTCACTCTTCCGCTCCTCTAATTTTCTTCTCTACTCTTTCAACCTCATCCATTTATCTCTCCACCACCATGAACAGTTTTTTTAATCTACTCGCATTTCCATCTTGTCTGAGGCTCGATTTTCCTACCATCATTCAGCGTTTTCCACTTCTACATTCGGCCTTTGACAGCTCCACCATTCACTTCCTCAACACATTCACAGATCTTTCATTCATTACCTCCACAGCTCCAGTTTGGAATTATTTCTTTATTGAACATCCCCCAATCCATTTTATCCTTCAGATTGTTGTTCCTGTCAATTAAAGAGGCTAGTGTATTTATTCAAGGAGCAGTATGGGTAGAGGTGGTTCAGTCTTGTAGGGCCTGTGCACCTTGAACTTTCAGGGCATCAATGAAGTGTTTATCTGGACATGCTTTTCACCAACACTAAGCCATCTAAATCCAGAGGGAGTTTATCGGCCTAGCCTTGGACTTTCAGGGATGTGCTGTGGTGTTAGATTTATCTCCTCGGATTAACTTGTGGACATTTATCAAGAGATAGTGCATTCGTACTTTTTCCAAGTTGTAACGCACACACACATATATATATATATATATATATATACACACACACACACACATTTAAAGAAACCCATCTCCCAGTACTTCTAAATTGTTCAATTAAAAAATGATTTTCTGAAACTTTGGAAATTACCCACATGTTAACCAAAATATCAAGGCATATTGAAGGAACCTTCTTTTACTTTATGTAGGGGGCAAAAAAAAAAAAAAAAAAAGAGAGGAATCTCTCAGCTTTGCCAAGTTATGAGCCTCATTTAATTTCCTTCATAAGCAGGAAAAGGTTCCAGCAGTGAGATTTATCCTTTATCAGCATGAGAAGTTCTGGTTCAGTTAAAAAGAGAACAAATCAAGGATTTCTCACTCACTGCTCCCGTTAACTTATCAGAATCCTTGTGCTGGTTGTAACTGGCCTTTTTTCTTTTCATCCCCAGTTTCTCAGTGTGATTTTATGCATTTTATTTTTTCAATATTTTATTTCTGCATCTCCACTCTTAAAACATCTTCATTTCCAACCCAGCTTCCCACCCATCTGTGATCTCTGATCTGGCTCTGTGTTCTTCTCCACCTCCTCATCCCTCACACATTTACTGTCAACTCTCCTTTCCTCCAGCTCTAATTCTTCCATCTGTATCTTGTCTATAATCTTGCCAGGTCACCATCTGAGAGCTGTTACATGAGAGATACTGCTGACACGCTGCAGAAGTGGCATGCCGGGATGCGCAGACGTTCACGTTCTATGCTAAATCCTTATGGCTGCCACGCTCTCTCAGTCACACATGGTCTGATAGCTCACTTACACTGATGTTAATCAGGAACATTTTGCATGAAGAGTCGCACCCGAACATTTGTGACATCCTCTACCAAACAAAATTATACATCTATCCATCCATCCATCCATCTTTGGAAGTGCTTATTCTCAAATGGGGTCGCGGGGGGGGGGACTGGGGCCTATCCCAGTATTCAATGGGCGACAGGCAGGCTAGACCCTGGACGGTCCGCCAGTCCGTCACAGGGCCACAAAAATATACAAATCTGTCTAAAGGTCCACATACCAACAACTCAGCACACAACGATATCTGTACAAAACATACTGTCGGTGTCTTTGTCTCTTACACACCCTTTCTTCACCTCGCACATCATGCCTGAGGTGTCGCATACATGGAGTGTGTTACTGCTGTCAGCAGGTCTGCATACCAAGACACCAAACCTGCCATGGTGTCTCTGAACCCACCAACCTGAATATGGGAAATGGTGCAAATCGTAGTAGGGATTACAAAGGCTTTTGTATAATATTCTTTTAGTATTTTTTTCTTTGTTTTATAAGCAGCTATACACACATAATAGTGACCTCGGAGTAGTGCTGGAGTTACATAGGTCACAGTCAGCTATCCCTGTTGTTTCAGTTGCCATTAATGCAACTGAAACAACAAATACTGCCCTGCAATGTCTCGTGTGTTTATAGTTTTATTTATATTTTAAACGAGACCATGAAATAAACTTGAGCACACTAATGAGCCTTTGACACCAGATACGCATTGTTGAGAAATTATACATATCCATTACACCAATGAGTGTTTACCATCCTTAATGTGCCGGCACTAAACCGTGGGTAAGAAACTGGAGAACTTTTAAGTGTAATGTGGCTACCGATGGGCTGGTAACTTCCTGGTAATTTCTAATCTTGTTGAAAGACAAATATACAAGCCCCTCGCTCTGCCTCACCAAAGACATAATGAATGTTCCCAGTCTCAGGATATTAACCTTTTAAGGTCCTCAAAAGACATACATATTAAGTTTCAAAGTTAAATGTTGGGATGAAATTCTTGCACTGAACTGAAAGGTTAAAGAAATCTTCAAAGTTTCTTCCAATACAGCTAAATTCTGTTTTACTTGCTCTTATTTCTATGTGTTATTACTTTTATGGATATTTCTGGACCAATGGTCAGATACTATAAACTTTAAATATTGGCTCTTGAGCCTGCAGGCTAAATGTCTCCTTAACTTGAGGTTCTATTTTAAAAGGGACATTGTAGAGTTCAAATATATGCCAACGATTGCCGAAACACTAAAACTTTCTACATCTCTAACAAGCTTACATACTTTATAGTATAAAGAAAAGAAAAAAACAAGAAACAAGCCACTAGACCTGCTGGCTTTGCTTTCAAGTTTGTCTCTTTAGCCCTTTTTTTCTTCCTGATCTGGATTTTAGATTAGAGCTGATGCCTGGGAGCAGTTCAGCTGAACTTGAGAAAAGCAGGAGGGTTTGCATTGAATGAGCCTTTACATGATCCAGGGTGGGAAAGATGGATGAAGATGGATGGAGAATGGACAAAGAAAAGAGTTGAAAGATGACAGGATCAGAGACGCCCTAAATTCCATCAGTTCCAGAGCCTCCGTCCGACTCCTGGAGACGGCTTTCCAAGTTCGGCCCAAGAACAACCACCACCCGTCTGAATGTGCTTCAGAGCTTTGCCAACCGAGAAAACAAACTCATTAATTCAAAAACAAACTTACTCTTTCAATCTGAATAGGGGAATGTTCTGTGATTCAATTGGAACACTAATCTGAACGTTTGCATTTTCAAGTGCCCCCCTGCCCCCCAGTTTCAGAGAGACAAAGTGAATATTGTATCAGCGCCAGAAGTCGGTGCCTGTTAGCTCTGAGCAGGCAAGAAGACACAGAGATGTCAACGAACGAGACAAGTAGGCAAATTGAAGAGAATAAAAGACAAACAATGTAGAAAGACGGAGTAAGAAAGATGGATGAAGGGAGGTTTTATTTGGAGGTAGCAGCTGGGAGTCCTGCCAAAAACAATGCCCATTCGATGAATCTCCATGAATCTTCAATGTAACCTACTGACACACACAAACAGAGATGGGGCACTGCAGCACTACCAGGCCTGGACTGGGGATTAGCTTTTGAAACAATTGTAGGTTATGAATTTCTTATCTTTTTTTCAATAAATTTAGTCAGTAAATTGTATAAATTACCCACTTTAAACTTTAAACTCACCATACTTTGATGAAAATCACTTAAATACAGAAGAAATCAAATAAAGCCACTAATGAATAATGCTATCGCACATTGTTAAAAGTTTTTTATCTGTATGCATGAATTACAAAACTTTGATAGGTTTTTTATAAATACAATTTTAGAAAATTAAAATCACAAATAAAACTGATAAGCTGCGACTATGTGAAAAGGCAATAAAAAATCAGAACATACATGTTTTGCAGTCATAATGTTTTGGTTCAATAACAAATTATGCGTTATCAGTTATCTGAAGTTGTATTTGCCTGGCTTTAAGGTCTGTTCAGTACCAGGTCAAACCTACAGCAAAAAGGTGTTCAAGGGAAAGGAGCACAAAATCCTATAAGTTCCACTTCCTAATTGACTAAAATTAGATAATTGCAGCTTTTCCTGCCTCTACATCCTCCTGAGAATAAAAACACCCCTGGGGGGGTTTGAAAATTGCAATGACAGAAGAGGATGATGGGGGGGTAATAAGAGTAAGTCATATTACAAGACAAATAAGATGTGAGGAGACATTGAGTGGGAAAGATAAAAGGAAAAAAGTTTATTTTAATGGTAAATCTATTTCTTTTTTTTTTTAAAGAGGAAAAAAGTTAACATGGAGGTCAAACTTAAAGGCCATTGAGACAGGAAACAAGACACTGGAAGGTCTAATATGAGAATTTTAGAGGAATGGTTCTTCCCACACTCCTTGTGATGCAAGAGTTGAGAACAGCTGATCACTAAGGAAGAAAATGCTTTTTATGGAACTATTTCTGTGCACAAATAGTGAATCACTTTTTCTACCAGTCATGTTTTCACAGGACCTGGCATTGCTCACAGGTTTTGCAGGATCTCCATTATCATCGTCATTATCTAATGGAGACCAAAAACGTCATCCAATAAACTCTGAAAGAGTTAGAAAGCACTTTGAGTAACTTTTTTAAAATTATATTTATAATTCTGATGTAAGAGACCGTTTTTACTGCCAATCTGACTAAATTCAAAGTTTATTTTCATTAGTCTTGAAATAAAATTGTGGTTTTGGTTTATAAACTGAATCCATAACTTTAATGTCAAAAGGACTTTTTGAAAATGGCTTAATTAAAATACTACAAGTTAAGTGCCAGAAGATAAACAGCTGGTGGCGCCAGCTGTTAACCACAGCAGAGGATGGAGGCGCATCCAGGCCTAATCCCAATTCCGCCCCTTGGCTCTGCCCCTCTGTATGTGGAGGCAAGGCGTCTCTTTTCTTTAGGAGAGCAAGAGGGAGTCATCAGCTAGCCATTCCAACGGTCTTTAATACCAAAAATGAAGGGCTGGATTGCAGCAATATTAATAGGCCATAGGCTGAAGCTCAAAATGTGTCTAGAAATAGGATTTCGCTCCACTATCCTGGGGACTACTTTTCGATAGCACTTTTCCAATCTTGAATATGTACTGGAGCTGGGAAAAAAAGTTCTCCGTGGGATTCCTGCCAGTATTTGAGAAAATGGGTGCCAAAGGTGGCAGTTTACCCAAAAAAGTGACGATTTTGGGTCTTGTACCATTTTCAAACCCTTGTAACTTTTTTATTATTAAGCCGATCGTACTCAAATTTCTTATTCCCACAGACATTCATACTTACTCAGAGCTTCTAAAGCGGCAATGTTCTGCGTGCTTTAAGTACGGAGTTATTCTAAATGAAAACATACACTTTTGAACAACTTCACAATCTCCCAAAATGTATCTTTATTGCACATGAAAATTGCAATTCTTTGAATTTTCAATTGAAAAATTCTAATTGCAAGATATCCCTTTGTGTCTGGTTAACTAATAACTATGAAAAGTGGTGTAAATTTTATCACCTAGCAAACCAGTTACAATATAGGCCAAAGGCTGAAGCTCAAAATGTGGCTAGAAATAGGATTTCGCTCCACTAACCTGGGGACTACTTTTGATAGCACTTTTCCAATCTTGAATATGTACTGGAGCTGGGAAAAAAAGTTCTCCATGGGATTCCTGCCAGTATTTGAGAAAATGGGTGCCAAAGTGGCAGTTTACCCAAAAAAGTGCCGATTTTGGGTCTTCTACCATTTTCAAACCCTCGTAACTTTTTTATTATTAATGCGATTGTACTCAAATTTTTGATTCCCACAGACATTCATACTTACTCAGAGCTTCTAAAGCGGCAATGTTCTGCGTGCTTTAAGTAAGAAGTTTCTCTAAATTAAAACATACACTTTTTAACAATTTCACAATTTCCCAAAATATATATTTATTGCACATGAAAACTGCAATTCTTTGAATTTTAAATTGAAAAACTCTAATAGAAAGATATCCCTTGTGTCTGGTTAATTAAAAACTATTTAAAGTGGTGTGAATTTTATCACCTAGCAGACCAGTTACAATATTGGAAGCAAAATTTTCGGAAATAACTATAAAAACTAGAAGAATCTTCAAGTAAATGTATACTGTTTATTCAATGGATCTGATATCAACTTAAGCAATCATGGAATTAATGAACAAATAATAACAAAAATAATAGTAACAACCCCCCCCCACACCACCACCACCACTCCATTCCCACACCAACAAGAGTTACTTCTTCTGTTTGTTGCAACATTTATGAATATTTACAGAGAGAATTAATCATCTTCAGAAAAACTGAAAGAGAATAAGAAGCCTACATATAATTTTTCAATTACTTTTGAACAATTCTACCAAGCACTAAGCATGCCAAAGTTGATATCTCCCAAATTTTATACATGTACATATATAATTATAAAGACCGATTCTAACCATTTATAAATCTCCACTCAGTAACTATTGACAAATGGCAATAGCAATGATAACATGATTTTGAAAAGGGGTAAAGTTTTCAGATGCCTCATAACCATAGGAAGAATAATAATCATAATTATTGATTATTTATGAGAACAATGGAAAGTATTAATATCACAACATTAAAAAATGAACTCTTATTTATAAGTTACAAGATTGTTTTTTTTTACATTTACTACAAACTTCAGTTAACTATGGACAAATATTCAAATTGGTTTTCAGAAATGAAATGGTTTCAATCAGCTAACCCGTGGGTTGTGAATTCACTCCTCTGAGGCAAGACTTAATATGGAAATGTACAGGGAATTAAAGAAGGCACAAAGACATTTCTGTTTTTAAACAATTACTTTTGTTGGACCCAGCAAGCCTTGAGATGTTAAACTTTTTAGGATCACTTCGGGTTGTTACGACTTGAGAATTACAATAGAAAATACAAAGAAACTATGAATCATCAAAATCATAGGAGGGATAGGAGTCTCCTCCTATCACTTCCTGCAGGTGTTCCTAGAGCTGTGGAGTCTGGATCTGTGATTGGGAGTTTCCTGCTGCTCCGTGTTCCTGCTCTGCTATTACTCTGCATAGTGCTATTTCTGTCATAACTCCTATCATTATCATTAGTATCAATATACATAAAATTGAATTGAATTGAACTTTCGTTGTAGAACCGTTTGTGCTAACGGACTTCAATTGCGACACAATCTTTTCCACGTACATCCTTGAGGATGGATTCGTCCATTTTCACTTCAGCTGCATTAACCAAACTCCCTAGCAAAGAGAGAGTTAAAGTTCAATCATAAACCAGCTGCCAACAAATAATATCAAATACATTTTCTCTGTTTTACCAGACTGAACTGGTAGTTGGGTGACAAATTTAAAAATCTAACCATTATTTGACGAATCAATTAATTGCCTATCATCACTTCAAGTTCATAATAATGCCTTTTATTATTATTGAGGCCCTACACATAGCCTTCATACCCCTACTTCATAATGAAGGCTAGGGCTGGCAACAATTACACATGCATTTTTCTTATCAACAAATGTATTACTTTAGCTTTTGATTATAAGCCACAAACAAAGATGCTGTCTGCATCTTTGTATTTATAGTTTCTGCTTGGACCAATTTACCTTTCTTTGCCTTGTGTCCCTCCGCCAACGTGCGGTCAATTCCGTCCATACACTTACGGCCACATACGACCAGCTCCTTCCACGAACAACTGTTAGTGGCTGTGTCCGTTCTTTGTCTACCGATTATATGTGTGTGATGCACATATAATCCTCATTTTTCTTGCGTTTTTTGTCTGATCAACGGAAACGCGCAGCTCCACGGGAGCAGCCATGTTTGTTGTTGTTCTTCTGTTCTCGCCTCTGAATGGGAGAGCGCACCTGAAGGACGCGCTCTGATTGGCTGACGGCTAGGCGGCTTGATTCGACCGTATTTTACCGGTGTGATCAGGCTACCGATATAGTTACATTTTTAAGTAATTATTGTAAAAATACTGGCGCAAAGCGATTGGAGAACTTTTGGTTATGAGCTCAAAATGCACTAAGGATTTTTTTGCAGGTGTCATTTAGTAGTCCCTCAATAAGTGGAGCGAAACTTAACGATACAGGCTTCAGCCTATGGCCTATAAGTTCCATGAGGGAAAAGGGGCACCTAGCCTCTACAGAACACAGATTTAAGGGTGGGGAATGGTTAGGGGTGGAGGTGAGGCCTACACATTTAAATAAGCAGCAGTCAAAACCCAAAATGTGGGACAGGATTAGAAATTGAAATGTAAAAATATATCCAAAACAATGTTTGAGTTAGTTATTTTTACAAGATCACTACAAACACAAAATGAATGTACAAGTATCAAGCCATGTTGTCTTTCTCCACTGAAGAGTGCTTATATGTCCACTCCAGTCAACAGGAAGACCAATAAGCCCAGAATGTAATGTTTCTCCTGCAAACTCAACAGGAGGAAATCCTGCGTGATAGCACCGATGATGACTACTGAACGCCTCGGGCTGAATCAAATGAAACAATGAGCCCAGCTTAGTAACAACGCACAACATCCCTTAAACACACACACACACACTTTACTGGCATATTATCTTTAAACATGAATGAGTCATGACTAACAATTGGCCTCCAGTAGAGTGTGGAGAGAAGAAAATAAGGCATGTTTTCTTAAGTGGTTCAGTGGCAACGTTTCTCCAATAGAAATCTAAGGTATGAAGTTAGATGGAAAATCGTCTGTCATCAAGCCCCTGTCAAATCACAACCACCGGAATTCAAAACACGATTAGTACATTTTCAACTTTTACGCAATGACATTCAAACGCATCGGCACAGAAGATAATGCATAAAGATAGGGGCAATAATATCATCTTTTCCATGATTCCAGGGCTTATGACAATTCATCAGCTTAAATGATAATAGCTATATGCTTCCTGAGCATTTCGTTGCGGTTGCCGTCTCTAATAAAAACTTGTATAATGAGACGGACGCACCCCGGTGTACCTCACCGCAGAGAGATGAACCTCGGCCAACAGCTCCTCCGGCTGCACCCTGCCTGCGCATGTGCGCCTCCTAAAACACATAAACCCCCGGCACAGTAGCCAAAACACCGAGCCGAATTAAACGCTTCCAGTTCAGACCACCGCGGAGAGAAAAGTGTTTAAATTCAAACAGGTTCTAGGTGTTAAAGCCGGAGTGTTCACAGAAGAAAAGAAATCCACACTGTATATGTCAAAACACGATGACCTATGATAAATATTTCTCATCTCACACAGAGAGCTGACGATCAATGCCACCTGCGGACAAGCGCGCACAGAACAAGTCATGAGTTTAATTATCTTTTTCCAAAAAGAGAGCATGTCTGGAAGGATGGATGGACATGTATAGATAGATTACCTTTGTAGGACAGTCTCAGTCGTGGCACATTAATCTTGGTTGCGGAGACGGTGGCGACCAGAAGCGCAAGAATAATCATGTTGAAGAAGAAAGGTGTAAATCCCTTCATTCTTCTGACTACGCGTCCTCCTTCTTCACTGATGCTGAATTTCCTGCATAAAAACTCATTAAAACCAAAGAAACTTTGGAAGGTATATTTGATATGATCCCTCTAATCACGGTGCCTGCATTTGAGTTTTTTCGGGTAACTGTCCCTGCGCGTAAAGTGGATCGGTTGGATTTCCTCTCCACTCTGCTGAGGAGATTCACTGACTTGGCTCTAAAGGCTTTAACAGTTCACTTCCAGCAGCAGCCCAAGAGCAGCCTGCTCCAGCCAGGGAGAGAGAGGGGGAGAGAGAGATACCACGCCTTTCCAGCGGAGAGAGTCTGTGGCTCGCAGAAACTCGCCCCTCCTTTTACGCATTACAGGCAGCGCTCTCCAAACAAGGTGCACCTGGATGAGCGAGCCCACGGATGACTCATGAGGCAACCTGTCCTCATATTAGGCTAAATCTCTCAGCAAGATGATCAGAGAAGCCTTAGTAGAGACGACATGAACACGTTTTTACGGGTTTGACCATGTTCCAAATGTTCAACTTCTTTTAAGAAATATTCGAGCATTTCTGTGTATATTTAACAAATGTTTATTTTCACGTTTGAAAATTGATCTAAACACGAATGAGAAAATGCTACAAAAGCAACTGATTTACAGTCAGAGCAAACTCAGGATGAAATTCTAAACATTCTTGAAATAGAAAACACTGTTCATATTTTCTGAATGTGATAAAAACGTCCTGTTGGCACAAGTTCCTGTTTTGTGTGTTTGTAGTGTGTCTGTGTTATTCTTAAATAGGTCCAGGTCTCCTTTTCAGAGTTTTACTCTCTTTTAGTAATGTACATTTTCATTCTTCTCATTTCAAAGTGTATTTTCGCTTCTGTTTGGCACGGTTTACCAACCAAAATCTGCCCATCTTTGGATAAGCTTTGGATGACATACATAGTGTCCCATAGACAAACAGGGTTCCTCGCAGTGGTGGGGGGGGTGACGTGTTGAGAACAAAGCTGAAGGAGCCGAAGAAGTAATTGGAGGGAGGGGGTAGACACCATCTTATCTATCTATTGCAACAAGGACATCAAAGGTCTCGTTGGTTAATGAGTTGTAAATGACAAAAAAAACAGATAATGCGCATCTCCATTTCAACATTTATCTACCCCTCCGAAACATTTGTGCACATGACCTTCTTTAACCCCTGCGCCACCATTGTGACTTGCTCGGTAGTTTAATTAAGTTGTGGGGTACCTTTTCAATACCTCCCTCCTACATGAATCTATTCATAAGCGAGCCTCTAAATGCACACAGGGGTCATGACAAAGCGAGAAAGAGCCATTCAAGGTGTCAGTGCGGCTGCAACCCCGTGTCTTCTGTGAACACTTGTCTGTAGCGGGGAGGAAACTCCCATACACGGTCCACACGGGGCTAAGAGGCCGAGGGTGGGAAAGCAGAGGGGTGTCAGGGTGTTGCTGGGAATGATGGGGGCTCTGAGCAACAATGCACCTCATATCGGAGCTGTCCCGAGGACATTTCTTTTTCTTTTGTGCTGATGAAGTTGTGCTTATTCATGTTTTGAGAACTTTTCATCTCATGGCGGATGCGTGGAGTCACACACACGTCAGCCGTGTGCTCACAACAGAATAACACCAAACACAACCGTATCAAATGTGTTTTTCATGGATACTTTGCAAAACCTCTTGATTTAGACATAAAATATCACTGAGAAAATGAACAAAATATATCTCCCTGTTTCTAAATGAGACCACAGACTGGATAGCCTCCGTCCCATTCCAATGATGCACCGCTCCTTGAAATTAAGATCGTGTTTCAAATAAACACTGATGCTTACTGATGAAAAAAAGATGTTGCTTCTTGTATATCTCTTCATGCATCTTTTTTTTTTAATCTTTCGTGGGATAGCTTGTTTGAAGGATTCTTCCACTTGACGTTCTCTGGTTTCATGTAGCCAGAAACCATGAAACGTTATCTGTGTCTGCCTTTGTTTTGCTCCGTGAAGCGATACAGCAGAAACAGAGCTAAATCAGACTCAACAGTTTTGAACACAACACAAATCCCACACGGAGGCCAGGACAGCCATGGAGTTCATGATACTCAGTTTGACAAGGTAATCATCAACTGAAACAAAAGTAAATGTTCCCTCTCCCTCTCTAAAGAGAAAATAAAAGTTTGTTGGAGCTGTAAAATGGATATTACTTTCTTTTTTCAACAATTTGAAACTGCGGATAAATTTGAATTGTTATCGGTGCTGTTTGCTGTAATAAACAGACAATTTAATGGCTACAACTTCTGCAGCTTACAATGCTAAGCTTTCTTTTTTTGTTCTGTTTACTGGTCTTTTGCATATTTTAGAACCATCAAAGACAAATTCACGGCCAACTGAAGTTACTTTGATTGGCGCCCTTTCTGGGGTGAAGTGCTCTCAGACCTCGGGGGCTCGTGATTGGATAACATTTGTCCAAATGCAGATTCGTTTTAAAAGGCAAACAGACGTGGGAACCCAGCAGAAGAGGCCACAAGCAGGGTAAGTGCTACAGAGCTGAATTAATTAATCTGTAAGGCCACAGTCATTTTACCATCATAGTGAATAACTGTTCCTATTATTTGTCAAAGGAACTAGTAACTTAAAATGACCTGAGTAGAGAACCAGAACTTTAAGTATAACTTATAAGAGGAACTTGAGTAGCTTGAATGATTAAACAAAATGAATTTCCTTGGCTCTGTTTTAGTCTTTGCTTGTCTAACCGTGTCTCTGAATTCCTGGGTGTCATTACCAATCACCAGCAACACTTATGTGGTTTTCAAACATGGTGCTTGCTCTCTCAAATCCCGCAAAAGATTCTCTTGTGTCTTTGACTCCCCATCCAAACTACTGAATATTGTAATTCATTCTGAAAGGTACACCATACTCCTCTTAATTTGGTCTCTCTTCAAAACTGCACTGTCTGACTGAGGGGACTTTTTTTTGCACCTCACAAAATTCTCACAGGATTAAATTATGCTCTTCTGGCTGTCAGGACAGATGAAATGTAAAACTATTTACAGTGTCTTGACATTGCATCACTTTGACACGTCGGGCTGCTGCTCCTTGAGCGCTGATTGGGAATGGCAGGGCAGAAGTTCATGAATTCACAATGTGGGAGGCAGGGCAGAAATAATGAATGGAGATCAATTTTGAGGGAAAAGGCAAGGAGACAGGTGGTGTTTTTGTGTATGGGCCTCTGGGCTCATAAATGTTTCATCTTTCTCGGTAAATAAGAGCACAAAGTCATGTAATGGACTTTGCTTGAGTGGAAACAGGAAAGGACAAAGTGACTGGAGAAAGGGGCTTTTAATAGAGAAATATCAGAGGTGGGCCATGACGGAGAGTGTTGTCCATTCCAACTTACATTGTCCCAGCTATTTATAAGACACTGTGTGTATCAGTGAAGATACATACTCTAAAGAGTGATCTGCACCTAACTCTTGTTATGTAAATGTAGGCACAGGGTTTCTCAGCTTTATTTTCTGACAGACATAGTCATCATGTTTGGATGACATATCATAGCATTAGCTAGCTTGGTAGCCATTGGAAAAAATTTGGAGTTGTGGTTCAGGCAAAAAAGTGCCAGGACCAACTGATTGGTAGAAATGGAGGATCCTGTAAATCATTCTCTTTCTCTTTGAGTCTTTATCTATCTTTGGTGGTGTAATGAGGCTCTGGTTTAGTTATCTTTTCCTTTGAAACCTTAAGAAATTAAATGGCCAGAAAGAATCTAAGTAGCAAAAAAAAGGAAAACTCTACAAAGGCTTGGGAAAGCAGCTTTGGTGTTTCCTTTGTTATCTCCTTGAGCATTGAAAACACTGATACAGTACAGTAGAACCTCTACTTACGATTGCCTAAATGTACAAATTTTCCAACATACGAAGTGAAATTTTATTAAATATTCAACTCGACACCCGAAGTAAATTTCCAACGTCCGCAACGAATTAAATTCGTAGGTAGAGGGTCTACTGTATTTTTCAAATGGGTTAGAGACTATTTACAGTGCCAATTTCTCATTTTAATTTATGCATGTTGTCTTTATGCAGATTTGGTGAATCAAGATAATGTGCTGACCTTTCATCTGATATCTGACAAAGCTGCGGTATGTTCATCTTGTTGGGCGAGGGGGTGGGGGGGTGGGGGGGGCCTCTGCAGATCTGTTGGCACACCAGCAGGTCTCACCAGGCCCAAGTAAAACCTTCTATAGGATCAAGTAAACCCCGAGCCAAAATACAAGGTAATATCTCCAAATTGCAGCCTTTCTCGCTGCATTTTTTGATCTCGACTTTGTTGTTTATATTGTGCTGCTGGCTTAACGTCTGAGGTTTTAGTAGAATAAACAGCTTTCATCCAAGGTAATTGACAGTGCAGTGAGTCATTCACACACACGCATAGAATAAAGCAATTTTAACCGTGTCCGGGAAGATCAGAACAGTAAATCTGAAAATTGTGTTTTTCTTTCTGTACAAAGACTTTGAACAGGCACTTTGAACTGCACGACTTTGATGAGATGGATGCCAGGTCTCATCTTTAGCCGGTAAACCTACTCCTGAAAATGAAAAATAAAAATACACTAGTTTGGCAATAAATTGTGACTGCATTTTATTTTGTCTCAAAATATTCCAAATCTGTTCCACATCTGTGCATCTTTGCCTCAGATGTGTGAGGTAAGCACTGGCATGAACACGAGGGATGCCGAGAGCGAGGCCACAGTACTGTTCTCTCCTCGGAGGCTGTGCTTCCTCGTATCTGTTCCCAATTTTCTGTTAAAAAAAGTGGGTGTTACATGTGAAAGCACCGATCATCTTTCAACTGGAACTGTACGGTTCCATCTACCAGGGCTGATGCCGCGTTGTTGAGTTGTGCAAAAGCAAACTCCAAAAAGTCAATTTCTTCCTTTAGAAGAATTAATGTCAAAGCAAAATGAAAAACCAAGTCCATTAATAAAACTCAGCAAGAGGGAGATTGCAAGCATTTTGCTTTCAGCTCAAACAACTGAGCCTGTTGCTAACAATCATGATGTTTAACAGTTAGTGTTTCCCAAATAAACAGATGAAGTCAATTGTTTGTCTGCAGCGGATCACTTTATTTTTTCAGCATGAATAAGATGTATTGGACTTGGCTTCTATTCATGCATTAAATGGACATGTTTTCAGTAAAAGTGGGATATTTTCTGTACTGTGTATTTGACACAGTGGAAATTGAGAGCAATCTGTTTGATTCCAAATGTGATTTAGTCAACTAAATCACTGGTAAGTATAGATGAAAAGCATCAATTTGTAAAGAAATACCGCCCTACACGCTATGTGGGTCACAGGGGGGGATTTCTTTGTTATGAATCTTTATTAAATATTAATTTTTCTGCTTATTCTACATCCATTACCTAATGATAAACCTAGGCTCTTCATGCTCTTGTTTTTATTGAATGACCATCTGACTGGAACCGCGTTACAGGTAAACTGAGTATATGCCGCATGAAACAAAGAGTTTTTTCAATAGACAGAAACAAAGAAGTCAGCAGAGGAAAAGGTTCTGCCGCAGCTGCAGCATCTGTATGCAGGGGAGTGTACTGACCCAGTTCCCTCACGATGTGGCTGCATACTAACAAACAAAGATGTCTTTCTTAGTCTGTGTTGTAACTTCAATTCTCTTTCTTTGATTTTTTTCAGCAGCTCTTGGCAATTATTTTGTAAACTTTTTCACTTTCTAGCTGTCCTTGATGATTTGAACACTGTTTGCTTTCCTTTTTTGTGATTTAATTGAGCTAGAATCATAAAAGTGTGAGTAGAGTAGACAGCTATTTGAATGTGAAGAAACAAGGTGGCTTAAAAGCCAAATTATATTTCCATGACTGTGAGGAGACGCACACTAAGGGCCAATGATATTCACCACATCCCTCCCCTTTTTTTATGGCTTCTCTGGAAGTTAGCGTGCTGTTAGGGTTGGGTCACGAATCCCAAGAACCTTCAGCATAAACACAGCCAGAGGGAAGGAAATCCGATCAGATGCTTCACAACTATCAAGGATTTTTACTGTGTTGATTATTCTTATTAAAAATCCATGCCGTGTCCAGTACCATAACCTGCACTGGAAGAGGGAGAGGGGGAAAAAAAGAGAAGAAAACGAGGCACATGAAAGCAACAAAAAGAGATACAGAATACATGGCTGAAAAGGGAGAGAAGAGAGAAAAACAGAAGATGCAGGAGAGGAGTGATGACGTTTTTTTAAAAATGGAGAAAGAAAGTAAGTAAGTAAATGGCAGAAAGTAAAGAGATATGATAGAGGAAGGCACAATAAGTGATTGAAAAGTGAACCAGCAGGATTAAAGACAACTAATGAGACAACAGGGAGTAACCAAAGAGTCCTGTAGGAGGAAGAGGTAATGGGTGGGATTGACAGAGAGGTGGCTGTGATAGAAGACTGAATAAAACTTCTCCAACACATACCTTTTAACACATGTGGCCTGGGCATAAAAGGTCGACATTTAGGACCTCTCTTCAAGTGAACTCACACTCAAACACACACACCACAGGGTGCTTTATGGACCCTCGTGTGCCCAGAGTCTCAATTAGACTGATTGGAGGGTGACCTAGGCAGTGAACTCCCACAATCACACACAGAGAGAACTCCTGCCTGTCCTGATTAAGCTGTGACCCCGCCACTGACCACTGGACACTAAACACTCCCAGACCAGGATAAGACACAGCTGACATACTTAAGAGACCACATGGGGACTTCCTTTATGCAGAAAAAAAATGAAAAGGAGGTGCATGAGGAAGTCATTTAAAGCTCCTTGTTCTGCTCAAACTGACCGAAAATGATAAATGAAACACGCATCAAATGGTTGGTAGTTATGTATTCCAAAATACTAAGAACGCAGTTTTAGTCAGTTTTCGACATCATTTATCCCCAAATGATTTTAATTTATTGTACTTTTTTTTACTGAGCTGTGATCTGGATTTTTAAAAGATGTCACCACTGCTGTGTGTGTATTCTGTCATTGCTGAGAATTGTTCTTTAATAGCCAATGTTTTGTTTAATATTGTTTGAATCCCTACATGCAGTAATTTCAGTTTATTCTGTGATTTCAGAAAGGATCGTGTCAGATCCCATTTGTCTTTTTCTTTTTTTTCTTTTTTTTTGCTGGGTTAGCGTTCTATTGTTAAAATTCCCTTCATGATAGCATCATGCTGTAAATATTTGTCCAGACGGTAAAACTTTCTTCTCTGATCAGAGAAAATTCCCCCAGATCATTTATGATTTACTCCAGTTTTCCCCACTACGTGTATTCTGTTCACAAAACCAGGTCATGCATGAGAAACATCTTGATGTCTCTGTCCTGTCCCTAACAGATTCCTTATGTACTTAATCCTCATACCTTTAAATATAGCCTCCAGGGCGTGTCTTAAAGCCACATCCCCGTGCACAAATGCCAGAAAATAGAGACACTTGTACACAAGTTTAGCTGGCGTGAAATCCCAGAAGACAAACCTCTCCTGTCCTCACTCGTGTCTGTCCCTTGTAAATCTTCTCCCCTCCTCTCCTGTGTTCTCCCCACAGTGAGCATGCCGTTTGTTTCCAGTTAAATGTCTGCGAGGAGATAAACTAGCAATGACTTCCTTATCAGCAAAAATGTCGGCATAAATTCTGTTTAATAGTGTGCTGGGATGACTTTTGCTTTAGTTAGCGTTCCTCAGCAGGCAAAATTTAAAGCGCTCCTCCTCAATTCTACTTTGGAGATGGAAATAATGTATGATTGCAATTCATACACTACAGATACTAAAGCTGTATAATGATGAATTAAAACCACATTTTCATATAAAATACAGAGCCAACAAAGTTCAATACAAGAGGCCAACAGTCTTATAGTCTTTTATTTTACATTTGACTTAAACTACCTTTTGCCTTTAAATGATCTCTTAGAATTTATGTTTATGTAAAATGATCTTAGTGCATGGGTGTGATACAAGATGCTGATCATTAATTGAAACCAGGGCATGCACCTTTCTCAGACAAAGTAACTTTAACAACATCTATCAAATAAACATAAAATGGTGCATTATGGTTGGGCGTTTTTCCTCTGAGCCAGTGCTCTGCCTCGAAAGTAGAAAAGGCTTAAAGAGTCATTAGAAAATTAAAACAAACAGCCTGGTCGTGTGCGTCCACTCTGCCAGGACAAAGTGATGACTGTTGAGTGGGTCCTACTGCACTCCGAGGTCAGGACCCTGATGTGGCTGATCAGTGTTGTGGTGTCGTTAACACACGCACAGACACTGACCGCGGTCTGTCACCTCTTGACCCGCAGATCACAGCAGCAGATGTTTATTTGCTGATTCCTTCCATCCTTAACGGTGTCCGTCATCGCTGTGGGGATGGACGAGGAGAGCGCGTGGTGGGCAATGTGAGGGTTCGTGCTGCTGAGTGACATGTGGTGGGTCAACATTTAGCCCTCATAAAATTTAAGAGAAGGCATGGGGTTGTCACGGTGAGCGTGTGTTTGTGTGTGCGCACGTGTGTGTGCTCTTGTATTAGCCAGTTTTGGCTCCAGAAATATGATGTAACTTTGAGGTTAGAATTTTTATTTAATAGCGTGATTTGCACAGCACTTATGATTGGAGAATATTTATTGTTGGAAAATGAAGGTCCTCGCAAATCTTTGATCATTATGTCTCTTAAATCTCATAAGTCATCATTATTACTCCCCAGCAGAAACAAATTCTAAGAAATCCCAAAGGGATCAACACATACATTTCATAAAGTTTTAACACTCCCCAAAGACCATTGCAAAATCAGCAAGAACAAGAAAATAAAATGGATTGATTTGTTGTCTAAGATGCCGTTTTGGGCTTGTCATTCTCTAGATATTTTCTGTATTTTGAATCGACAACATATTAACACATTATCTTAATCTTTTTTCAGCCACATTTTTCATCGACTCTCAAAGTTCAGCCTTCGTTTACTGACACCTAGGACGGAATCCATGTCATAGTCTACGCATTTCTACCAAACACTGTTGCCCAGACTTCACCATAATTGAAAAAGACCTGCTTTCTTCAACCAAACCCACATTCAAACTGTCACGTGGATCTTAGACTCGTTTAGACCCTAACCACATAAACACCGGTCAATAATGTCTACTGTATTTCTGATGATGCGGATGACCTTTTGCCAGTCTTCATTCTGGCCACAACAAACTAATTGGATTTTCCATTGGCATTGTTTCTGTTGGGACATTTCAAAGCATGTGGAACAACCACAATTCAATTCATGCATTTCTGGGAGGCTGAACAAAACAAAATAACAAAAAAAAAAACATTTTGAGTAGTGCATGCAATAAAGACATGCAGAATGTCACTGTCCCTAAAAGGATATTAATGGTTACACATGGTACGATGCATTTCCTAAAGCACTATCCAGACAGAACCAAATTTTGATGAAAACGGTAAAATTATCATCATTATTATTCTTTCTCAGTCAGCTGAGAACACTACTTGCGTGTCAGAGATCTCTGATGTTACACGTTAACGTTCATTGTTTTTCCAGCTGGGTGGAAGTCACAAATTAAGGAGCACGGACTAAATGAGATAGACTGGAATATTACTTATCTGGTTTACATATTGTATCATATTTTTCTTGACTTGCAATCAGTGAGCACAGTCTCAAGGCAACAAACCATTAGTGGTTCCTGGCCAACTTAATCAAACTCACTGTATGCGCTGACAAAGGAGGGCGTATTATTTAGAATAAACTTTTCACTTTCAATTAAAATGAATTAGAAGGGGCACATGCCAAATTTTCTGTATCTCATTTCAAATCCGTGATTTTTGCAGGAGGTGATTAACAGCAGGCTTGCTCCAGCTGTGGTCCCTCTGCAGGCTTTAAAGGTGGCTGTTTAATGTCCCGTAACCCCCAAAGTGTAATGGTTTTCAAACCTCTGAAACAAGGAAAAACAAGGTGCCACCTAAAAATTTATGACACATAAAATTTCTTTCCATCAAATTCCAGTCAATCTATCATCATTAGGCTTATCAAAATAATCACTAAGCCTATAAAACTGCTTTACTGGTGTTTTGGCCGAGGCACAAGACAGAGGTGTGTATGAGTTTTTGGTATTTCTCCTTAAACAAGGGGAAAATCTGCACCACCTACTGTACGCGTGTTTGTGTGCGTGGAGAGTATTCGTTGTGATGTGTAATAATTTATTATGTTTTATTTTTCTCACCACATAACATGGTACATTCCAGATTTATCTTAACATGTAGGGCATTGGCAATCATCCAAGGGTCCCTCCTTGAAATCGTCAATCCCAAAATAAATTAAGGGGTTTCTCTGTAATTACAAACTTAGTAAAAACGTTTTTTGGTAAAAGTAAGGTTTATTTTTTAGTAGCAGCCCTGGAATCACAGCCTGCAAACACGTTAAGCAGAAAAACTTAATTAAATTGTATTTTTTCTTGAAGGGACACAGATTTGTTGCTCCGACCGGCAACAAAAGATGAAAGAAGTAGAAAGAAGAATAGCCGGCGTGAATTCAAGGACACCAGCTCCTTTTGATAGTTTAATTTTGGAAACTTTCAAGAAAACCATTTGTGACCTGATGACTAAACAGAAACCCTTCTCTTCTTGCTTCACTATCCCACCCTCCAACTCTCCTTTTTCAGCCCTAAACACTTCTATAAAAGTCGTTCTGCTTCACTGATGCGCAGTGGAGCAGCCACATCTTTCCTCTCCTCTTAAAAGGCCTGTCCCCTCCGACAGACCCAGCCAGCAGATGCTGCAGAGCACGCCCAGTGAAGCCCGATTACAGCCTCCACTGGGCTCTGGCTGAAAGATCACAGTTTCACCAAAAGATGAAACAGAAAAATGTTTTACAAAGCTTGACTCCTCAGAGCTGGACTCGGAGTTGCTACTTCTCTAAGTCCAAAAAGAATCAGCTTCTCTGTCAGCAGCATGGCCAGATGTTTCATATTGATGATGTGTAGACCCAAAGTGTGGAGTCCTCCCATTTTTCTAATACAGCAAATATTTTCTCGATGCAAAAGAACTTCACGTCCCAGTGCATCGGCCGAGGCGGAAAATTAAGGGAACTTATTTGACCTCTCTCCCAAAGTTGGCAGTGGTCTGTAAAGAAAAGTGAATATGACAGATCACCGAGCAGAAAGAAGCATCAGACTTGGCTTTGATCGCTGAGGCTGGGTTATGCACCTATTTGACAGTGATGAATAGAAGAAACTCAAGTTCACCGAAGGCCAAACTAAACATAATTAACAAACCTTTTTTATTTTCCAGAAAGGTTCCAGTAAAACCATGAACTCCTTAATTTGGGAAACTTATAAAATCCAAACTGTCTCACTGTGTATTTTTTGTCCTTCATGTACAATTTAGAAGTAATTTGGAAACTTGTACCTTGCTCTCCATGGCTGAATTTCTTTTTTTCTCATATTTTATCGCTGTTTTAGGACAAACTAAATTTGATCTTGGTATTTTTTTCAGATGAATCCCACCTTTGGCCTGTTATCGTACAGTTGGAGTCACTTCCATGCACAGAGTGATCTCACTCACTAACGTGCATTACAGTCAGTCCTGCGTAGGTTGACCTATTCTGAGATATGCCATAATATACCATACCCTATCATCTAACATTTGCTGTATACATTATAACTTCTATTTCTTGGCTTTGAGCGGCTGGCAGCTTTTCTTAAACAGCTCCCCTGTAACCAAAACATGTCAGATCCATTTAATGAAACTGTGAGCCAAATCTCTGCATTTAGAGTGAGCCAGCAGGTGAGAGCATGGGCCAGAAATAGCGTCAGGAGAAAACAGCTGTACACGCAACAAAGGAAATCAAACAATAAAATAAAAACCAGGCAGCCAAGCACTAACTGACCATGTCAGTGACCCCTTCCTTAATTCAATGTTTTGTGCCCCAGCTTCCATGAAGCTGCCTTGACTAGTCCTCATTACATTAAACACAAACTAAACTTTGTGCTTTGCATTAAAATTTTCCAACACAAATATAATCAAATCATGGAAGGCAAACTATGCCATTCAAATAGTCATGTGTGAGGCTATATTCCATTTGGACCGTCTTTCACAAAACTGCTTAAATATTCTGTACACCCAAGGAAGAAGGATTAAAAATAAAGCATGCATATTGAGCAGAAAATCATTGAGCAAACAACCCCGGTTTGAATCTGAATGCTTTTCTTTTGTATGTTGGCTTTATTAGAAAGTGATAAGTTACCCTGACAGTACTATATAAAAAAAAATCTATCAAAGATAGATGACTGTCAAAGAAATGCACTTCTAGCTCAACATGTCCAGCTCTTTTATTAAACTGTCTTTAGGCTTTTTGCCGCTGCTCTTCATGTCTAGTTTTATTTACTGCAATTGGCTGCCTTTGAGGGTGAAAGTGTATCTCTTTTATCTGGAATTGACAACTTTAATTTGCCAAAGTTATCTTTCTTTTGGTCTTAGTCACTGCTGGCTCCCCATGACCCCATTTATCTCCCACACCCCCTTCTCCTTTCCTTTCATCACAAGCTCACTCAGTCATTGATGTCTTCAGTGTTTCCTTCCTTTCTCTGTCTGTTCTATTTTCCATCCTTTCTCTCTATTTTATCGCCCACTTTGCTTTTTCTCTACTCAATATCACGGCTTTTTGAATTTTGCTCTCACATCTTAGATCCTCTGGTCTTTTTTGGAGACACACTCTTGAGGATGGAACCCCGCCTGACCATTTCTTCTGAACATCATACCCATAAAAGCATTTACTCTGCAAATAAATCTGCACTTGGAATGTCTATAAAAGACGCCGTGGTGGGGGACAGCTTTAGTGGTAAGGAATGGAAACAATTAATGAAAGTGGATGAGTTTATTTTCAACTGTTCTGAATTCGGGCCAATACGCTTTAATCAACATTCGTATATATTTTCCCTTTTGTGAAGTTGGTTTGGACCATTTGTGGGACATCTCTACTTTTTCTCCCTTTTTTCTTGAATTTTATATAATTTCTTCCATATGAAAACTCCAAGCTGGACATGAACTGATTATCTGAAATCAGTTTAATTTAACTCTGACCTTTTATAACATGTCACATCATCACACCTGCCCACCTGGACTCGTCATTTCTTCACATGTCCACTGACACTCCTATATTTCATGGCATTATGTGTGACTCTGTGTTCTCCAGCATGTGGATGAGCTTTTAAAAAATAAATACGCTCACATTTTAAGGACCTGAAACAGTGATTTACAATCTGTGTCCGGTTCAATTACTTTTTCCATATCTTCGCATCACTCCTGTCTCATTCACTGTGTCTCACAGACTCACATGTCCCTCGAAACTTTACTTCGCCTCAAGTAAACACCAGAGACATAGGTTACAAGGGTTACAGCCTGGAGTGAAGGAGAAGGTAGAAACAAAAGAAGAACAGATGTAAAACACAGGAGTAAGACAAATGCCAACAGTTGGGAGATGGACAACTGTTGGACAAATGGAGCAGGTATGAAACACTTACAAACAAGGTTGTCTGAGTAAAAATGTGAGCAGGGAAAACGTGGTGGAGTTTTGAAGAAAGGGAAAAAACAGTCAGAGTTTATAAATTTTAATTTTCAGCTGCAGTATGTGTGATTTTCCTCCAGCCGTCCAAGACTCACAGATAAAGTATTGGTAGCACTGCTGTTGGCAAAGAACTGCCTGGTAAGGCTTGTTAATGGCTATACTGGGTGTAGAATGTTTAATAAAGTGTAAGTATATAGAGAGACCCAAAAAAAATCATCATATTAAATCTTTGTGAAATATCTTTTTAATCCCCTGTGTAGTCTTAACCAATAACTTTGGAGTCATTCCGATCAGATTTCTGGTGCAGATACACACTGAATCGCTTCTTCTAAAAAACATTACAGATCTAGCTCTAAAAAGAAGAATCCATGATACACAACTTCTTCTCAGAAACATTTTCCTGGTAGCATCATTCAACATTGATATTTTGTTCCTGGCATTGATTTTATCATAGCCTTTTCTACCTCAGTTAGCATCCAGATATTCACTGGTGAATCTCACCAGTTGAGCGCTGAGATTCGTCCTGACAGGTTTACTCTGATACTGATGCAGAAGTCTTATTTTAAGTGTGCAACATGTGCAGATTTAGGCTGATTAAACTAATCATCTTTAATCATTAGGTCCACATTCCAATTAAATGAAATATTGATGTTCCAAACTGTAAATCATAAATCAAGCTAAATAAAGTATTTATATTTTTAGTCTTGCTTTGGAACAACTTGTAAAACCATTACAAGGCATGAATAATGTTCTATCATTTATCAACCTAATCCTATGAGATCATCTAAATGAACCCCTTTTTTCATGATATTGATCACTGAATCAGTTATTTCAGACAATCTGTTGGTTTTTATCCACAGTCTCTGAACGAGTGCAATAAAAACTTCACTGTAAAAGAAACAACTGGAACACACATCTGGAGTAACCTCCTTGTCCTTTTGATGGCTGGATCTGATACGGGGGGACTTTAAAGCCTTAATTTGTGGTTATAAACCACCATCAACACAGATGACTTTGTTTTAATAAGTGGTTTTAATAAAATAAGCTCCACACTTATATTTAATGATTTGTGGTTTCACCTCCTAAACACAAATCTGCAATTTAATGAGCGGCTTTACCCACATAAACATGAATGTGCTTTTGATGGAAGGTTTTAATTGTATAAATATGGGTTTGTTTTTCTGCGGTTCTGACTTGTCCTCTGATTCTGCCACTGCTGATAAAGCACAGAGCACCCCTTTAATCCCACATAGCCCCTCTCCCACCATCATCACCTTTTAGTCTGGCTTTTATGTTGCGACAAGCCAAACTTATGGGCCAAACTCGTAACATCTTCCTCTTTTGACCAAAGCCTTTTTAATCCTGTTCTAAAGCTCATGTGATTAATTGAATGTTCCAGGGCTAAAAATGACATAGTTGGCATATTTTGGATCCACACACATAAAGGAACAAAAAAATGTGCATGCAAACACAAAAATATCCATGGACATAAAATCCAGACACATCTGGAACAAGTTAAGTTTTAACAGAACGTTTCTGCATGAAGTGATAAGAAGTTTATATGGAACAATGCACATGAATTCATTTGATAACAGATCACAATGGAAACATGCAGCACTTCATGCTGTGAGGTAAGCTCATGTCAGACTGATAATGGACACATCATGGAAATGTCAGGTCTCACCATTTAGCTCAAAAGTTTTGTGTGATATAATTCACAAATGTGATAATTACATTTATGATTTCTAAATTGATGCAGAGAAATTATAGTAAGGTATGAAATAACCTGTTATACTCATTAAGCTGTTATAACTCATTAGGTAAGAGAAAGTGGTCAATTCTGTCCAGCTGTTGTGCAGTTTCTTTTGCTTTCTTCAAATCAAAAAGCTGCTTGCTACAACTACAAAAGAACAACAATAACAATACGAATTATATCCATTTTAAAAAGTTGAATTTTAGGTTCTCACACCCAGATTAAGAGTGTTCACATTATCTATATTACGTTATTAAACTGTGAGGATAATTTTTATACTTATGAAATACCAGCTTTACTTGTATATTTCCAGTATACACAAATGAAATCACAATTAACATTGAATTTTTGATAAAAGTAGAATATGAATGAGATCCTTATAAGACTAGTGTGGTTAAACTGGCTGCAGATCTGTTTGTGATTTAAAAAAATACAGTAGTATCCCATGACATTAAATAAACTTCCGCTGCGTCAAAGGTCCGGATTGCCTTTTTAAAACTTATGCAAAATGACTGAGATCTGGTTATTTAATTTTAACAGCCAATATAAATGTCCAAAATGCCCCCTCACACGCCTAGTTCAGCTCACACTAGAATTTGCACTTGAACACGCACACAATCCCCTGTTGGGCCCTCAGGCTAATTTCCAATTTCCATGCGGCGCCTTGTCCTAATCCACGGTTTGACTTTGCTGAAAAGGCTCCCTGAAGCTAAACCATACACACACAAACACAGTCTTTCATACTCAAATACACACAGTATGTGACCTTCTCATCAGCAGCCCTGGGGAAGCCCTCCAGGCCTTTTCAATTTTTATTCAACAGATGTAGGCAAGTTTGTGTGTCGTAAAGAAAAATAACTTTATGACAGAATGAATCTTTTTTCATCAAATAGATATTACCATCATTGTTTGGAGGCAACGTGATGAGTCATAACAACACAGCCAGCACTAACATTTATATCACCACTATTGGTCTACATAAGAGAGGGGCATGATTACTGGTGGGTTTACCTTTAATACTAGTTTTTGCAGCATGTCCTTTGTTAAAAATCATATTGTGAGAGATATTACATAGACTGAATCTGTTTTTTGTGAACTATGTGTTGAGAATCATTTCTAAGAATGGTTTATTTTAGGAGTGATGTTTGACACTCTCAGCACAGCTCCTGGTGCAGTATTTTGAGTCAAGATTCCTAAGGGAAGAAATCACACTCATCAGTGCCATTCAGCACCTGTAAAAGGGTTTGTAGATTTTACTGGATAAAAATGGTTTGAACAACGTACAGGTAAGAAATACTTTGTAGCAAAAATTTTAAAATGACATACCGAAATTAAAATGAAATTGACTACACGGATCCATGTGGTCAAACCAGAAAGAAAACCCTCTATGGCTTCATATGAAACTCTCCACTGAAATCAGTAGGGGGAAAAAAAATTGATTTTGGTCCTTAGAAAGACATACTCAAGACACACAAAGGTACGCTGTTGATATTTCAGTCTTAATCACTTGTCAAAAGGGCATGCAAAGATATGCTGGGGGTGTATCTGAGACACACACACTCATTTGGTTTATACAATTCATTCCTCAAACGCAGCCCAGTGGGCTCCACAGACTCCCCGGGGACTCAGAGATTAGCTTGGCCAGAGCCACTAATCTCCTCACATACCTACAATCTCACAAGAACACTTTTTTTCCATGTAGGTATTTTTTCCTTTTTTCTCTCTCACATTGTTTTGAGAAAGAGTATGAGGGAAAATTAAAAAATAAACTATAGATAATAAGTTTGAAAATGGAAAGGCTTTCCTGGACCAGTCAAAAAAGCCAAGCTGAAATTGTAAGGTTATTTGCCCCTGCACAGACCCAGTTTGTTTAACCTCTGAGTGGTCATGTTTCAACACAGAAACCTTTCGAGTACTTAGGTTTGATATAATGACACAAACACACACGCACACCTTTAAGTTTATGGCTCAGTCATTAATTAAATTAAAATTACTCATCAGTTTCAGATGGGAATATTACAGGGTCTTACAAGCCTGATAAAATGTTTTTATTACTCATGAACACTCAAGTGTTGTAAAGCTGGGAGCCACATGTGAGCAGAGTGCAGAAGATGCAGCACATGATGCAAAAAGTGTGCTTTGGAACTCGCCTTGTTCTGTGTGAACATGAAGTTCTAGGTCAACTGTTTTATTATTGATACCACAAATATATGGTTGTATCGATGAGTGAGCAGCAAGTAACACAACACTAAAGAGAATGAACTGTTGCATTACCATACTGTTTCACCTGTTTATCCCCCAGGTGTAGTCAGGAGTTGGTTGGGAAGTCTTTGTAAGATGTCAGAAGCTAATGCTGTGGAGATTTGTATTTGTTGCCACGTTTTAGGGCTTTAATACATGTGGACAAGCTTACATTACATGTTTCTGTCATTGCCTCTTCATATCATATTGTTTAGTGGCTTGACACAGACATAATTCAGATTGATTAAATTGTACTTGCCCATTATTTTACGACAAATAAGACAAAACAAATGTGTTTTCAAGAACATATAAACATATAATTTTTAAACATCCTCACACCTCCGCGCAACCCAGCGGGAAGGTGCTGCATCACCCGATTTATCTATTCTGCTGTGTCAATATAAGAGTAAACAGAACTATTAGTTGTGTTTGTTTTGTCCATATTCCATCAAAAATACTGTCAATACCTAATGTGAGGAGGAAGGAAGAAACTGGGACAAAAAGACAAACAGCTATTGCTAAAGAGATGCACTTTCTCATGGGTCATGAAACATGACTTATTTTTGCCATGCACCTATACCTTTAATTTATGTTTTGACAGTTTTGACATTTATCCAAATCAACCTCTCTCTTATTCAGACTTGTGGCCCTTTGAGAGATTCCTCCACTCAACCAACTCTCAGTGACTTCTGTATAGTTCACAAATATAGTTAACACACTACAACATGAGGGAAGCTCAGCTTCAATAACATGGACATTAACAGGTCAAAACAAATCAGTTCTATCTGAACATGATTTGTAGCAGACAAGCAGACGGATCAATATTATGATTTCTTGAAAATCGTGGTCCTGACCTCTGCAGAAATTTTGACCAGGTCTTCTTCGAGCTCTGTCTCACGGGACCCAGCTGATGAGCAGGTGGTCTGATGTTTCGTAAGGGTTTTTTTCTATAAAGAGGTTCCCTCTGATTGCTGCAACTAAACCATCACACATACATGCAAACAGAGCTACATTTACATCTTCCCTTCTTTACGCTGCTCGCCTCTGTCTCCTTCAAAGTAATCTGTGAGAGGTGAACAGAATCGACCTCAGAGAGGGCAAAAATAAAGGGGAGGGGGGGTCTCTGGAGGATTGACTGAAACCATATTTCTCTACCTTTAACCTTCTTGTTCCTTCTGCCATCATCTTAAGAAACCCATGAGAAAAAATATTTTAGATACTCTTCTGAGACATTTTACGATCACTACGCAAATAGTACAAAAGTCAAAGGGCCTATATTTGTCAACCATTAATTACCACACAATTTCCCTGTACCTTATGTTTGTGTAGTCCATAGATTTTGTTGATTTTTTCTCGGTAGCATATATACAGACTCACTTAAGTTTATTTTTTTTGTTTATCGAAGTTATTGGTTCAGATGAGCCTTGTAGAGGAAAGTTTTTATTTGTTTCTAACATTAATTTAATCCAGTTTATGTTCAAATTAAGGAGGTCAGTTGTAACTTAGTGAATTTTCAAGTTTGTTGAAATGATGAAAGTGCACATTTCTAGAAAATTATTTCAGGTTTTGACAAATTACATATATTCCCGTAACATTTAGGACTAATTGAAAATGTAGATCCCTTGACAGTACAGCGCTCAGTTACATCAACATAAAAGGTTTGGGTGCCATGATTTTATATCCAGCAAAGACCATTTCTGTTCATTATCTGCTGTATTCATGAAAAATCAAAAAGTAACTGAGTTTGAGGTTTTGGGTTCATCTTGTAAGCACTGACCTTCCAAATCTATGCACATTTTTTTGACAAAGTATGTGACACAATATGAGCTTAAAGTCAAAACCTTGAATTTGCTCCTCTTGAAGCTGTGCATTGAAAAGTTTATTTAGGATCACTGTCCAGTTGAACAAGCCATAATATTTCCTCCGGCTCTCTGAGAGGGAGCGTGATAAGAGTACTGCACAATGCCAAAGAAAATGTTTCCATGTTCTTGATATGGCGTTGTTCTTTCAGTGAAATTCTACTTTTTTCTGTCTGTTCACTCCACCCTAATGCTCAGTTTATATAAAAAAGGTCCTTAGAATATGCTCTTTAAAGATTCACAAGGCTTTAATCTCTAAAGTTTTTCAATTTAAATTATCAAGAACTTCCCCTTACATGATAACCAACCAGCCTGCCAAAGCAGCTGAGAGAGAAATAAAAAAAATTTAAAAAATACGCTAATGTCCCTTTAACACTCGTAACAGTTCATATATGGAACAATGGTGCCAATAATTTTAACATAGCAAACTCTGGTTGGTGCAAACTGTAAAATCTCATGCATCCACTATCCCTGTGCTTAGCAAGCAATAAAGGGTCTTTATTAGAATAATTAAATAACTATCCATCCAGGAAATTGCATTGTGCAATTTACAATTCAATTCATTCAGTCCTGTAGAGCTCTCGATATTTTAAAAAAGGTCAGAGACAAATAAAAAAAGGTGTGCTTTTACAATTAACTGAAATGTGTATGACAGCAGTTAATTCGGGACATGGCTTAGCTGAATATAATCACTCCCCTGCCACAACTTTACCACAAGTATCTCATGGTTTTTGAGAAACTAAGCTGTCTGTGCCGTAACTAAGACGAGGTCGCAAAGTCAAAGGTTAAAACCACACCAACTCCTACTGAGAGATTCAGTTTCTGAAGGTGTGTAAACGTGTGTGTGTGTGTGTGTGTGTGTGTGTGTGTGTGTGTGTGTGTGTGTGTGTGTGTGTGTGTGTGTTTAAAAAGAAAGTCAATATCCTGTCTGATTGTGTTTGTTGCTTCACACATCATAACTTCTTTTGCTCCATTTTTTAACCATTAATATTTCCCTATTGATTTTTATTTTACATTTTTTTCTTCTATTCTTCTGTCCTCCATAGCAGTGTTCGTGCCTTTTCTATGTTCTTTTCTATAAAAATAACTAAATAAATAGAACTAAACAGACCTTTGATACACACCACTTGTGCACTCAAACCATCATCTTCACATTCCCTAACATCACCTGAATGAAAATCCAGCACCACTAAAGGCAGATTACACTACACGTCGTACACAGGGTTGAGATTAAGAGAAAGAACAAAAGACGAGACACTTTTAAAGGATTATCAGTTTTAACCTTTCAAGAAAGAAAAGGATACTCTTCCAATTTAAAAGGATTATCTTTCTGCTCTAAAACCTGAAGAGTGGCTAGGACGAGAAAAACTATCCACCTTATGGGTTTGGGTTTGCTAACAGGAATCTGGCCATTGTGTGACTGGATTACGGTTGCATGTCACCTCTTTAGGGGCCCATAGGTGGTCTACTTAGAAAAATCTTTGGTCAATAAAAGCAACACTATTGTGTTGGTCCTAAGAGGAACCATCTGGTTTTCATCCATTGAAATATCTCTTTTGCAGAAACTAATTAGGAGTGTCTGTTCTCCACATTTACCCCTTTAAAGTCAAAGCAACATTTTGCTTTTCAAACATGGAGCTACTTACTCAGAGCAGCTTTTTAAAAATCATTTTAAGTAACACTATTATCACATTTTAGAAGTTTTAGACTGATGATATCATGTCATGATTATAATTTCACCAGGAAAAAAACTGGATAAAAACAAACAGGTTTTTAAAGTAGGCTTTGAATAAACCATCCTGTGCATATTCAAGTAATTTCTTTGGTTTGCAAACAGTAAAATGATAATGAATATGAAAACCATCAAGATGAAGATTAAAGAATGAATAAACCATATTGTATCTTCATCAGGCGGTTGTGTGTTGGAAAACTTGTGTTGCTAGTGGCACTAACTTGCTGGATTCTTTGCTGGGTGCCTGGAAACCTCGAGACAAAAATGTCCAGACTGGCCAAGCTATTGTAGTCAATTCTCTCCACTTGAAGTAAATAAGAACTAACACTCTCAACTCGTTTCTGCTTTGATTTTACTGACAGTACCTTATAAAGGTTGTATAAAAAGATACAAATAAGAACCAAGTAACTCTTCTCAGCATATCACATTACCTTGACTAAAACATTTTTCACCCTGCCTCTACTCTACAGTATTTATTCTCTTCATGTCCGAGGCTTTTACCAAAACTGACCAAGTAGATCAAACAACTACTGATAGTTGAGTCTATGGATCACCAGTGAGCTATGTGTGTATATTTTACCTTTATATGTGTTTACGTTACATGTAAACTTGTTTTTGATTGGTTGGTCATTTTCTATGCCACATCTTTTGTTTACACTTTTAACACTTTCCAGGCTACCCCTGTTAACCCTGCGTTTACTGTTGCAGCGCAATGAACCATGAATAATTCCCCTCAGGCTCAACCTGCAGAAACGAAGTGTGCATAAAGGTTTGGAAACGTCTGTAATTGGACCCTTACGCAGCCGATGATTTGTCTAAAGGTCAGCACGGGCTTAACTTTACTGAAGGACTTCAGGAAAAGACACCTTAACGTCAGGGGACCTTTTTTCCCCTCACGAGTGTGCGGCTGTTGTCTGCCTCATTCACACTGACAAACAAAAGGGGGCCAAAGATCTCAGAGACAGCTCTTTACGAGATGTTGCAAGTACACTTGTTAAATTCCGTTTGTGCTCGACAAAGTCATGTGACAACATAAGAGGCTTTTTCCCCCCCTGAGATGTTAACTACAAGGACACAAACCACGGACGAGTAGTGACGAGAACGTAACAAGGACCGTGAAACAGCATGAAGCTTAAAAGCTGTGGACAAGTGATTAGTGACTGAGTGCAGCTGAGGATTCTGGTCAGGTGTGGAAGTAGAGGTGACGAATAGCTGGAGAGGACTGAAGAACACAGTGGATGAGGATATGGAACAAGTCCAAAATAAGAAAGAAACAAGACAAGCTGACCAGAAATAAGAACAACAAAGATTAGCCTATAACATAACTATGATATACAATTATGGAGCAGAATAATGACTACAAAGAAGCAGAATATAAACAAAACACAGACAAAACATAACACATGTTATACAAAAGCAAAGAAGAGGACACATTTTGTTTAATTTCAGTTACTGAGGAATGGGGTTCAGGGATCAGGGCTCAGAGCCAAGCATTAAGTAAGACCTACTCAAAGGTTTCAGCTGAAAGACATTCAGAAATAATGTAAATCTACTTCCTAAAATATGACAAAAAGGCAGAAATTTTTTAGGGAGTAGGCGGTAACTGGGGAGGGTGTCCCTTCAGGGGTGTCCCTTCAGGGGGGATCCAGCTTAATAATGGAGTTCAGAGCAGAATCTGAGACACACAGAAGGCTGGGAACAAGAGCAGCCGGAGACTGTACTTGTACTGTTTGGCAGGTGCTACTTGGCTGCGGATCAACAACAACACAAAACTCTTAACCGAGCAAGAGAGATCTGCCAGGGGAGATGACTCAGGAACCATTGTGAAGCAGCACCTTCCTCATTTGTCACCATAATGCACGAGGAAATGACCTCTGGAGTATAAGAGGAGCCTGAGACCCACTGTTGTTTTTAAGAGGATCAACACCCAGCTGATATTAAGGGAAAAAAACTCATTTAAAAATGCTAAAATAAAGTATTTTTTGGCTATGACTCACTGGCGTTTTTGAGTGAAGATGCTGCCATCCGATCTCATTCAGGAATAAAGAAAGGATTAACAAACAATAGAACGGAAATGACAGGAAATGTATGAAAAAAGAGACCAAGTGCTGAGATTAAAAAATGCAGAAGGGATATTGTAAAGATTTAAGAGGGGGTAGAGAAAAATTAGAAAAGAACCATGGATATAATGGTAGAGGGGTTTATAACGTTTTTTTTTTAGTCGAATATAAATGCAGGAGGAGGCCTCTTGGTATCCAAGGAGGTAGATATTGAAAATCTCATAATATCGGGCCTCAGGGAAAAGCGTTCCACTTTTCTCTACCCTCTGCTTCCCTTTCTTTTTCCTCTTCTCTTTCATTCCACCCCACCTCTTCTTATCCCCTTGTGGTTGTTTTCATCTGTGCCCCTCTTAGCTGACCCCCTTTTGTCCTCTAAAATCCTTCCTGCTTTTTCTCCAACCAACAATATCCCAACTGAAATGTACGAATTAATCAGGTGAATTTACATAAGAAAAGCCTCTTTTTTCTGATATCCTCAGAGTAGAACTTAGACTGTCTTTAATCATTGAACAATGGTTATTGTCTGCCTTTTGACTCACTTATCTGGAATGACACGAGCTAAAGATTATATGTGGGACATATTGTTGTTGATGTCTGCTTTTGTTGAGGAATCTACTTCCTTATGAATATACTTCCTATTATTGTTTAGTGGTGCTTTCTGTGTGACACATGTTTTAATTGACTGTTCAGATAGGGGAAGACATTGTTGTGGGGGAAAAAACAAGAGTGAAGAAACAACAACAGCAGAAAGAGTCCCGCAGTGTGATCTAAAGCTGGATTAAACCACCACTAGAGGACAGAAGAGCCCCTGGTGCTGGTTTGTCCAGGTCTTATGGTCATTAAGAAACACATCGAACTAAAGAAAAACACATTAATGGTCTGCTGTTTAGAAGATTTTGTCCGCAGTATTCAGCATCTACATGCTTTACAGATTCAGTCTCTCAAGTTAAATACTCAGCACAACATCAGGCTTTTTGGGGCTTGTTGGATGCTGGGCTTGTGTCTCCAGCTACCTGTTTATTTTGGACTTGTACAACCACCTTATTTCTTTCGACGGAAAAAAATGCTTTTTTTAAAAAGAAGGGAAAAAAGCAAACTTTTGAAAGTTTGCTCATTGGACTTGAAGTTTGTGCTAAACTGATTATTATGATCCTCTTTTCTAGACAGAACGTGCAGAAATGAGGTGATAACAGGTGAAACTAGCATTAAAAATATTTAAGATTTTAGATTTTTCATCTTAATGTCCCTCTGTTTAGGATGTATCATGCCTCACTCTTTTGTCTCCACACATATGTACCCCTGCTTCTAAACCTCTTCCCCTCTTCAGCCTTTTGTGAGACTGTGGGTTCCCCAATGAGCCGAGACACCACGGGTCCATTCCGTTTGGTCTTTTTCCTGTCCGCTGCTCATTCTCAGTCCCTCCCCCTGTCTCTCTGTGTGCTCATATATCTGTTACTGCGTGCTTGCTTTTGTGTGCGTGTGTCCGTGTGTGTGTGTGTGTGTGTGTGTGTGTGTGTGTGTGTGTGTGTGTGTCTGTGTCAACCGATGAGATCATGTGATGATTTAAGTTTGTTTATAACACTGGATTGCCTTAAAAGTCAGGTTGACTTAAACCTCCTGGAACTACCCGGACATGTGCATGTCCGTCCGGTGTGCTTGTGTGTGTGCGCGTATCTGTGAGCCCATAATCTGGGTGTCTTCACTTTGCGGTCAGCGGGGGTAATCCCCTTCTTTATTTCAAGCTGCCTGTCTTCATTTAAATGGTTGAGGGCGACTTAAACGCTGCAGTCTGACACTTATCATGGGGTTCTGGTGGGCGCCGGGCCAAAAGCCGGGACATCGGGCCTCCAGTCCCCCTTCTGCCCATTCTTCTTCTTCATTGCAAGCTACTGCAGAGAGTATGCAGCTGAACTCTATCAGAACATAAACATCTTATATGATATCTTAGCTCTAAGGTCACACGTAGTCTCCATTTTTCTTCTTTATTTTGGACAATGCGTCAGCAGGTGCAGTGTGCTCGCCACAGCACCTTTAACACAGATATTATCACTTTTATGCCTGAATCTTTGGTATCTCTGAGACAATCAGAACACTTTTTGCTTCAGCACACACAAGGTTTTGCCAGTCAGAGGCTTTTTGTGTGTATGTGCGTCAACAAGCATTTAATCCAATCACCCAGCTACACAATAATGTCACTACCCATTAATAACAACACGCGGAAACGTTCCCATACACACACACGTAATCAAAGTGTTCTCACAGACCCAGCCTTTCATGTCAGGTCACAAACACGGGCCCTCTTCCTCAAAGAGGGTCCCATCTCAAACCTACAGCACCCACTCAATGTTCAGTCCCCTCCCCTGTATCCCAGACCCCTCCGAACTGAACCCATCTTTGTTGAGTGTGTGTGTGTTTTGAACACTCCCCTGCTGAGAGACAAATCTCACTGCCAAAGAAGCAATCCATCAAGCTCACACACCAGAACACATACTCACAGGTCCAACATGTGTTATGAAGATTGAATATCACGGTAGCCACAGAAAAACCAAACTGATTCTCATTCTTTTTCTAACCTCCGACTGATCGTCAGATCACGGCAAGAATGCATGTTTAAGAGGATCCAGACCAGAGGCACGGATAAGTGTGTGTTGGTGCGTGGGGGTTGTGTGCGGGACTGGCACACACATGCTAATGCACACACATGCCAGAGCTGGAGCAGAGCTTTGTGATTTGGATCGCTCTGCAGGGAGTCTCTTGTCGCAGTGAGGTTTCCCATGGCCGAACTCTAAAGGGCAGATCCAGTAAAGAATGACAGTCGAATCCGAGACTGACACAGCAGCTGCTGATTTGTTACAACAAATTCACAACAAGAGGTCATGTTTCACTTCAATACTTTTTTTTTGTTCTTGCCACTGATTTATCTTTTCTTTTCTTTTTTTAAAACTATATCACAGGTAAACAAAAACTGCGCTCAAACCCTGTCAAAATGTACAGGTTGCAATTATTCATGATATTAGATGCACATTAAGACCCACACAACACAGCAATGCATTCCAAATGATAGTTTTAGCAAGTTACACCTTGATGGAGAAAGTCTGTCACCATAGCCAATATCCACAATGCATGTTCAGTGGGAGGAAATCAAGCATCAAGCAGGGAACACTGGCGGGTTTTGGGTTTTAAGGCCCTGTTGAGCTTGCAAAGAGGTAACCGTTTGCGTCACTCTCAGCCCCTGCAGATCAGTATTTTTTCAACAGAGGCTGCCAGATGTGCAGTCCCCCAAAAATAAACAGCGCTTTATGGCTTCAGGGATGATGCCGCGCAGTAATTTAATTATGATTGGCTAAAAGTTAGCTTGAGCCTGGAGGGGCCACCAACAACAGATTTTATGGAGGGAAGCACAGGTGGAATACGGAGACAGGAGCTCCACCAGGCAGTCTTTGTCATCTTCCGCTGTTTTCATCCCATCCCAAAGCAGATTTTTGCCTGCTTTTATTCTCACGTGCAGAGCAAAATTAGAGGCAAAAGAAGAACACTGGCACAAACAAGAGCAGACGCCAGTTTAGCTAATTACAAAACTATTCAGAAACTGTCTAAAAGTAGCTAAATATACTTCTTAAAATCCAAACACATTCATCACCAGAAGGATATTTAGACCTTTAATCAGGCTCACTTTCAGAGAGATGATTGACATCTTAATCTGTGGCCTTTCATGAAGATTCTATATTTTACTGAAATATTAACCCATGGTGACCTACATAGACATGTTATAACTGTGCCACACAAAAAAGTGGGCATCAACATTTTGACATCACACTATTTTTATGTAAAATTAATATCCAAGATATGAGGGGACAGTTTGTGAATAAAACCCCCAAATCTTTTCTATATAATCCTTCTTTATCTGCGTCTTTATTTCTTTGTAATGTCTTTAAATATCAAAGATGCACATTTCAGACTAGCATTTCCCACATCAGCTAACCATTATAGTTCCTAATGACAGCAAATATTTTCCACCCTCACCTCTGGCTCTTGTGGCTTTGGAAGAGACCCCTGTCATGATCAGAGAGACTGAATGGTCCAAAGCCGTATAACAAATTTCAAAGCTGGTATGTGTGTCCCTGAGTTCAGCTGGCATGTGCGTTAAGCTCTTACCAGCATTCTTATATACACAACACTGCAGTAGGCCTGAAACCTCTAAAAGTGTTTATTTGTGTATGAGAGGAGCAGATCTGTCCAAAAGTTCTTTTTATAAACCACTGAATGTTTGGCTTGGAATTGACACAAAGAAGAGAAGTTATTCTGTGCGATCTTTTCATCACTGTCTCACACACCAGAACACGACTGTGCTTTCACTCACTTCAGACCTGAATGTAAGTACCTGATCTTATCCTGCACAGACAGACACATACCATGCAGAACACTCCAGACACACACCAACAATCAGGCCATCAAAAGCACCTACTTCTGCCTGCGGGCGTGTCCCACAGTGACTGGGAGAGATTTACATATGTATGCTCACAGTATGTCTGAACATTTTCAACATCAATCACACTTTCAGAAACATGATCATCTTTCTCTCTATATAGTCGTCTTTTCCCGGAGAGGGACTGGAAAGGCTTTGGAAGCTTTTTTTGTGGGGTTTTAGTCCCACATACCAAGTCACTGATCACTTTAGCTGATTTATGCCCCGTGAGCGGAACTGTCAGGGGACACGTGAACCTGCTGCTGTTCCATATTTATTTTTGCTTCCAGGCCTTTTTGTGGCAGTCATATTTGATTTAAATCTGCAAATCTATCCTCCTCTTGTTTTAGCAGTGCAGACTGTATTCTGATTCATCATTTTATTGTTACTTATGTAACTGGGATTTATTGGTGGAACAATCCATTGTCTTTTTTTTTTTTCTCTAGGTCAAAAACAGTATTAAATCTCCTGATGAAATCACAGGCTCTGTCCTCGGTACAGCTCAGGGGACTGCTGATATAGTGTTTCCACTCTGGCAACCTGAATGTGAAAGAGCTGGGTGTGCAAAGTTCATAGAAATGATCTGACTGCATTCTAACTATTGTGTATTCCACTATGATCACTGTTTTCTTCTCTTATCTGGCTTGTGAAAGACCATCTAAAAAGTCCAATGTCAGAGGGAGGGGGGCTTCATATCTGAACTGAGAACATAAGGAGGTGGAAGGAGTATGCTATGGATCTGCTAAATCTAGTCAACAAGTTGCCCAGGAGTCAGAGCCTTGAGACTTGGGGGAAAGCTCATCCATGACTTTGGTGGAAGTTGCTAAAGTAGAATCTTCCCTGCGTTAAAGCGCCAGGGAGGTACGGTCCATCTCAAAGTGCCAAAGGCTCCAGACGTGGTGTGGTCTTCTGTGTTGTAGGGAGGTCTCCACTCTTCCAAAACATTTGTTTGACTGGTCCATCTTATTTCAACCCCAACGAATGGTCACAAGACAATATTTGTCTTTTCAGTTAACAAATTCAATTTATAATATCTAACATTATCATCTTATTTTGGGATGTAATCCCCTACCAGTACAGTGTAATCTTAAAAAAATGTGTCAAAATGAACCACAGAGACAGTGATTTAATCATAAAAATTACATTTTGAAGCTACTCTGAAACATCTGCAACAGATACAAGTGAAATGTTCATTGTGTAGCTCCACAGTCCCGACCCCCTTGTCCAAAATCAGAGTGGGATTTACAGGCTGTTTATGCAATGTACTGACAATGTGTTTCCATACATTTTCTGTACTTATTATGTCAACACTGGGTTTCATTTTACAGCAAGATTTTGTTTATTCATGTTTCAGTTTCCTTGTAGACTGTAAAATGCCAAATGACTGATTCGCTCACAATTATTATCTGGAAACCTTTCAATTTCCACAAAATTGAAAAATACAGAGTCACAATGAAACATTTGCTATACCTACACTATGTTTTTCTGTAGAAGTTTTGGTGATTTGGTGTTGATTTTGGCCTCATTATATACGGTCTAATTGTTGGCATGAAATGAGCCTGCTGTATCCTAAATCTCTTTAATTCAATCAAAGTGTTCATTTCCTGGAATCTGGTTTATGTTGAACCTGTGATGGCAGGATTCTGAGCTCAGCACTGGCCAGTTAAAACAATGCCCAAGAGAGAAAAACAGAAAAGAAAAAGAAGCGAAACGTACATGAAAAGATACTTGAGAAGAGACAGATCACTAGTGATGAGATATCATACCTGCATATCCCAGTGGGATTAATGCAAAGCAAGATACCAAAGGTACTGGCGCTCCACGTAACGCTTCACTTGTTCTGATTAATTACCCTATCATCCATCTTTCCACAGCAGATGGAGACGAGGGGAGGAACAGAGAACCTAAAATTGAGGAGGACTGCGTGTAAAAAAAGATAAAAGCAACTATAAGAGGAGAAAAAATCAAAAGAAGAGTCAATTGTTAGGAACAAAAGAGGTAAAATTCTGGAGGAGGGGCCAAGATGACAGAGAACATGCTCTCCAAAAAGTTTTCCTTTTCAACTGAACAATTATCAGAAGTTTTTATTGGCTTTTCTAATCATCATGATTAACAAATTCATGCAAGGATGACAAGACTGTCAATGCAAATTGGGGAAATGTTGAATGTGGAAACAGGACAAAAAGAAAGAAAAAATTCACAAGGAAAAGAAAGCAGATGAAGTCAGCAGGGAGGATAGAAAGAAATTAGGACGGCGCTCAGGGAATAGTGGTGGTTTCATAGGTGATAAATGTTGTTTTGACACGTGTGTATCCACAGGCCTGAAGGTCACAGTTTAACAGAAGGAACGAAGTTAAACTCAGGGTCAAGTCAAATACGATTCCCTAAGTGACACGGTTCAGTGTATCTCGACAGGTGAAGCATGGCATGAGATTAACACAGTTCACGTTTTCAATTTGGCAAAAGCGATGGGTCATATCTAATAAAGTGTGGGACTTTATTTCAAGATTATGGAGATGTGTACCACATGTATAAATAACGAAGGTAAAGCATGTGAACAAAAACAATCAGACACCTTAAAAGCAGCAAGTATTTCTGGTTTTCCTCTTTGAGGAACAAATACAAATGAAATAAAACCGAGAGGAACCAATTTAATTATTTATTTATTTTATGGTTGAGGGAGTAGGATTGGGAGTGGGAAACGTTCAAATAAAAGAAATGGAGCTTCAAAAATGCAAATAAATTGATCAGTCAAAGATACCAGTCTTCGCTAACAGTCTCTGTTCCGTATTCTCCCTGTGTTAACCAACCTCTGGTGCACTTTTGACCACTTTTGTGCCCAGCTGCACACACACACACTCTGAACCGTACACACAGACACATTTTTACTAAATCTGGAACCAATTACTCTTTACCTGCAGGCTGCAGGCGACCCTCGTGGAAGGCGCTGTGTTTAGACGTGGGAAATCAGCGCTAATCTGCGTGCATGTGTCGGCCGTGTGCGTGTGTCAGTGCACATGGATTACATATGCGATGAGAACAGGACATACCTCTGTTTACACAGTCACTCTGGGAGTAACCTTTCTTTTTCAGGACCGAAATCGAGTCTTCGATACACCATCAAATTTTAGAGTTGAGACTTGGTTTAGAGTTGGGACGAGGTATAGAAAAGTTACTTGTAGGTTGTTTTGATTGTCCACGCACTTACTTTAGGTTAAAAAAGAAAAGGTAACCCCGTTCGGCTGCAGGAGACTTAGACAATGTGGATATGTTTTTCTCGTCTACTAAATTTCTTTTGGCTAAGTCTGATATGTTCTGTCCTTTTAATGCTCATTTTGGTCAAAGGTCAAAACGACTAAGCTCCAATCTGGATCGCGCCATGGGCTGACTGCATGCAGACTGAAACTGAAAGTTATGATAAAGCAGAAATCTTCCATCTGTTTTTCCATTTGCTGACGACACTGAATGAAGTTTGCTCTGACTTCGTCTGGACTTGTTTCGAGTCAGTTTCAACGTGAACTACAAATTTTCACTCTGAAATCAAAAACAATGATAAAAGTGCTGCTCAGAGAGTTTGTTCAATAGTTACTTTTACTAATGGTTATTTCACTTAGTTTTGCTTCAAATCTAGTTGTTCCAGTTTGTCATGTGCAAGATCAATTTTACCTTGCTGTCTTTTGGATTATGCTACGATACTGTTTTTTGGGCCACCTACCCAAAACGTTTGGAAGGTGATGTTAGAAAAATCTGTTTTGACATTTATAGCATCTCATAATTCTATGTATAAAACCATCTTGACCTTTGCCCAGGGATTCTATCGTTTAATCCAATTTACAAAGAAAATTAATTCAAAATGGATACGAGTCATTACCCTTGCCTAAACACGCTCAAGCAGACCTCAGAACTTTAGGAGTATCACACTGTGATAACCTTGACAATATTTCAAGGCTGTCGAGGTTCGCAATCTCCACATAAAAAATCATGGCGCAGAATTCACATCTGGTTTTATCTAACATTTGTTCATGACAACATAATGGGAGCTAAAACTGGTCCAAAGCTCATTAGACTTTTCACTGCTCAGTTGTGTTGTTTAGAAGAAAAAAAAAACTCACACACATACACACACAGCATATGTCTTTCTTCAACAATTTTCCTCTCAGTGACGGAGACATAACTTTACAATGAGCTCTTTCCAAGGTTTCCTGTCTTTGGCAAGACTATACGCTACATCTCCCCCCAGGAGACATCTACAAGGATCAGTTTGTAAGTGATAAGTCTCCATATGTGATAAATATCAGCATGAAATGAATACAGTCACAACAGAGACAATCAGAAGTACAAAATATGTAAAGAAGTATGAGAACTGGACACTCATGAGAGCAAGTATTGCTCGAATTAAACGTGTTCTCTGAATTTTACCATACAGAGAGTCAAAGTTGCTTTTCATTATTTTGAGTACCTCTTTAGGATACATTTAATACTGTTGATAAACGCATCTGTTTTTCTTCTGTCAATAATTCATTGTGATTTAATTTCCAACCTCTACTTTACTCTACTTTCTGCAACACTTTCTATATTTTGTTCACTCCCATACATACAGAGGTGTGCATGTGTATTTTTGTATGGATTTGCTGTTGCTTCACTGGTCATGAATCCTTCAGCATTCTCCATCTCATTTCTCCAGTCCAGCTGTCCGCACTCTGTCTCAACCAAGTGTGAGTCTGTATGTGTGTGTAAGTCGAGAAAAAACAGGCCAGTTGTGGATTATAAATAAAAGGTCACTGCTTTGTGTTCTTTACATGTGTCTTAGAAACAGAGAACCGATACATGGAAACACATGTTGGCTGTGTGATAACCTCTGCCGTAAATCTGCATAGACGAGAAGACGCAGAGGGAAAGGATGAAGACGAGGGAGAGGGCAAGACAGATGGTGAGAGCGACAAGAGGAGCAGATGCAGTTTTATTAGGAATCAATCATTCTATATTGAGCCAATAAAAACGCATCAGAGAAAGAATAGAGAAAAATAAATCAAAATGGTCATGCATCCCTCTGCTCGCACCACCTGTTGGCCTATGAGTACGCGTAATGAAACGGAGATATATCCTTTAACACATTTGTTGCATCGCTGATGTTTTTGTTCACCAGTGCACACATTGAACACACATTTCCTTCTTTCTCTTTTTGTGTGGGTTTCAGTAGCCAGAGGCATTTCACTTCGTCCAAAACGAGTTTGGACTCTCAACCACCCCTTTAAACATGTTAAGCATGCTGTAAATCGAGACATACATGCACACTCTATTGAGGGACGGTCCAATCCCTTTATTACTCTGAGAGGGATAAATTAGGAACGTGTGGAGCAGGATCATGCGTGTTCCAGATGATCTTAGATTTCAGGTTTCAGTCGTTATGCAGTGATAGGTTAAAAACAGCAAACTTACTTATTCTAGTCATAATGTTAAAACCACAATACATTAGAGGTAATTTGTGTCAAAAATAAACTAATAAATATTTGATATTTTAAAAAGTCATACGGTCAAAACTGAAATATTTGTCAAGGTACGGTGATGCTGATTTACAGTTGCTGTCTGTATCATCTTCTACATGGTTCTATATACTTTAATACCTGCTATATGGTATATATAGGTCTCCATTTATATATACTAAATGTATAAGCCCACTATTATATGATACCATCACCATTTTTTTGTAAAAATGCATATATAACAGCAAACCCTGTAGCAAAAACACATGGAGAATGAAACAACAGAAAAGTGTTTTTAAATACTGGAGTCAGGCTGTTTCATAAAGGAGCAGTTACAGCAAGTACACATAATCTCAACAGAATTAACAATGAGACAGCAAAGCAAAGCAAAGCAAAGCAAAGCGGGATCAGAAGGCCAAAGTAAAGAATTTGCACAGCGGCTTTATTCTGCTAGAGTTCGGACAGGTCGGGAACTTTAGAGCAGAGCTGAGTGGGATTAAAATGAATACACTTTAGGTGACTAACCATCCATGGTAGTATTCTGGAAGTCCCAGACACAGCACAAAAATAAACTGTGAAATATATATCATCAATGGGGTTGAGTAGCAATAAGGAGCAGGGGTGACCTGGAAGTTAAATATTTTCGGTGGATGTCAAACTGGATGATGTTTAATAAAGACAGTCATTATTCACTTCAGCTTTGTTTTCACAGCAGTAAAAATCGCCTTTGAAGACACTGGCTGCATTACATGTTGGAATACTTACACCGACATGTGTCCCTCTACAGTTTGAAAGTGAAATAAATCTTCTTGAGAGAGTCTTAAAGCAGACAAAGCAGTGAGATGTAACCATCACCGCCCTAAAGTCTGTCCTCTGACATGCTCACATTTCACTTTTACATGCAGTCAAAAGATGGCTGTAACCTCATGATGTTAACCATCATTGTTTACATCAAATTTGACAGGTTAACAATTTGGATTCTTACCCAGATTGAATTTTAGTAAATAACAGGTCGGATGTCTTAAGTGTGAATAATGAGAAAGTGTAACCTCAATCACCAACAGCTTTTTCTGCAGAACAACATAAAAAGCACTGAAAACTAAAAAAAAAAGTTTCATCTGAGATTCAACGGATTATGTCGTGTCTGGATATACACTCATGTTTGTATCTCCTTGTGAGAACGTGTTTTCACTTATATAAATCATTGTTTTAATATTCTTTCCGTGGCAGTTATCCCTGTCTATCTCACCCCATAAGATCTGATCTACTCACAGATGGACCAAAGGGGGATGACCCCATCACCCTGCTCCATGGCAACACCCTGCAGCCATGCACCTAGGGTCCAATGGACCCTGGGAAGGAGCAGGAATGTGCAACATGAGCGGGCTGTGAGAAACAGAGTGGATGTGCAACCTGAGGATGGATGGATTAAATGGCAGCTGGAACACACACACATTTAAATAATAAAACTCACATATAACCACAGGCGAGCTTACAAAATGTTCAGTTGGCCAGTATATGTAATGACATGACGCCTTGGATCAAAGAACTATGTGCACACGCGCACAAACAGACACACACGTAAAAACCTGCTAAGCTGCAGCTATCGGAGTCTAATTCACTTTGTCCTCCCAGGCCGCAGGGCAGCGGCATGAAGTGGTGAAAGCTCTTACTTTCATTAATTCACGTGATGGCTACGTTTTTAAAATCAAGATAGTTTTGGTTAACTCTGCTCAACAAGAAAGTAAAAAGTGCTCTATCAACTGAGATTTTTCAATATCTGGCCATTGCTCGTTTAGCAAGTGTACTGTAAATATTTATGAAAAGTTCATGTAAATGATAAAAATCATGATAAGTCAATTTTGCATCTGTGTGTTATAATGACCATTACGGCACAGTTTATATGTCACAGAATGTAACACAGCCCCTCTGAATCCAGAGGCCTGCATAGAGCAAATCGGCCCTAAACTTTGCCTTAAATGTGTTCATGATGTTCATCTCCTAATGATGACAAATTGTAATAACTCAGAGTTATAGCATGTATAGGGATGTAACCAGTCTTCCAGCAGAGCTGTCTCTGGGACTTGTCACGCTACCATCCAGTCCTCTACCCACTTCTTTATATGCCACCGCGATGCCAACTTTGCCTTTCCACTCCACCTCCTGGTAACAAAAGCCTCAGGCAGATCAAGTTGCCACCTTGCTGTGTTGTCCTCAGATTAAACCTCAGATGAACACCATCTGAAAAACAGTAACTGTGTGTGTTTGCATGTGTGTGCTGTGTAGTACATGTTCCCAGGTCTCTCAAATGGATTTGGGTGTCTGATTATTTCCAGTGGAAGAATTTAACCTTTGGCGTCTAAAAGGAAAGTGTTCTGCATTCATCAGTTTAAAAAAAACTAGACAAAATCTTTTACACACTTACAGTCGTGAGCAAACACACTAATAAGTACATGTGGGAATACATTCACTTCGTTAGGAGTTACCGTGCTGCTTTATAAGGACAAGGTGCATAGCATTCCCCTAAGGGACACACCTTTGACCACTGCAGTTCCAAAAAGCCGTTTAGATTTAGTTCAGGTCGACCCATACGAACGGTTATCTGTCAGTTCCCTTCTTCTTTCCCCTCACTCTCTCATTCGCCTCTCTTCCTCCCACTCCCATTTGGTCTTTTCCTCCTTTATGATGTTATTGTTTCAGCCACTGCAGCAAAAACTTAGACTGACCAGTCATTTCACAGTTTCCTCTTGTGTCATTCAAAACATTTAATATAATAACTCATTCAGATTTAATACATTGACTATAGCTGGGTCAGGTTGAGAAGTAAGTGTAGCACAAAGGAAATTAAAGCTTGATTGTAACTGACATCTAACCGAGACTCAAGTATAGAACTGAGGAAAGGCCAAAAGTACAAACTGAAACAAGTTACACAACAAAGGAAAAACACTAGAGGGACTGTAATTTAAAAAAAGCCCAAACCATTGACTTATACAGGAAATGTATCATAATTCAGGCTCAAAATAACTAACTCAAAATACTTGTAATATAAATAAAAAACTGAAAAAAACAAATGGCTGCTAAACCTAACGCTGGATTTCAACACTTATGACTTATATCTCAGTCTTCGATAACATAAGATATGAACTGTTGTTTTATTCAAACTACTGACTCACACCACAAACTTTCATCACCAACTTCCCCTCAGCACTCAGATTTCGAGAGTAAAAATATGTTTCTTCGCCCTTAGGGAGAGAATTTCCGTTTTTCTTAAAATAAGCCTCGCAATCATCACTAGCTTCTAAAACTTGACTTGCATTTTCATGCTGTTATTGTTTGTAGTTAAAGTGTGGACAGTTTTTCGGCGCTTTTCCACGTGTAAACATGTGGCAGCAGTGGAGGAGATAGATGAGAGAGGACCAGACAGAGTGGAAAGAACCATCTCCATCACGCGAAGCGATGACCAAGTTGAAAGTTCTCTTTATTTTGAGAAGCCTGGCCCACTTTTTGCCAAGTGAAGGTGTGAAAAATAGCTGACCCCGCTACTTAACACTAATGCACTCATCCATTACAGTCTTGTGAAAACACAGCCTAAGTGGAAGAGCATTAACTTCAGGGGTCTGTTAGCATGTGTGTACGCGGGTCTGAACAGCAACCGATTGTCATCGTGATGGATGATTGTTTGCATGCGTGTGTGTGTTTGTGTGTGCATGCGGAAGTCTGCACACCTGTGTGTGGAGCTTAACTGAGTATGTGGTTTGTGAGTAAAGGTAAACTGCAAGGCAAAAAGACAAATGTGGCTATGCTTATCCAGTTGTTTCCTCCATTAATAAATCAAGCAATATGGTAAGGGCGTCCTGCACAAGATCAGTTCACACATAAACACTCGTGTGCGTCTATTTTTACTCAAGTGTTGTGAGTCAAAGCACTGGATATATTTGTACTTCATTTATAAGTTTAGGAAAATTTCATGTTTTATTAACTCCTCAAACAACATAAATTGTTTTGTTTTGGAACCCGAGAGCAAAACTTCATACAGCTTCAAAATGTGTAGTGTCTTTGAAAAAAAGGATTAAACACACTAAAGTGAAATATGTACAAATTTATAAATGTAATGTAAGTGCCGATAACGCTGTAGAATAAACACCTTGCTGAAAACACAACTCTCTCAACAGATAAAAAGAATAAATGGAAACCACTGATTAACAGTAAACGGTCACTCTGCATTTTCTTCCTCAGTTCATCAAAATTTCTCACACAACTCCAATTTTCTCTAATAATTTCCAGAAACGTCTCTGTGTGTGAAAAGTTCACCCCATCACGTGTTTCATTCTTCTCAAGTCATCTTTCACCTTTTGTCCTTTATCATCTTTCTTTTTCTCATTTCCCTGTGACCCTGAACCTGCTGTGTGTGTGTAATACCGTACGATCTCTGCTACAGCTGTGGGTGTCATAAATCATACTAAAATCAATTCAAAAACACATGGAGCAGAGTGGCTGCAAATCTAAGATTCCACCAGTTCTGTTGCATAGGTAGATGTAGTCCAACTGATGAGGGCCAAAACCACAAAATGCAGATATTCAAGAGACATAAACATTTCTTTTTAAACTTTGTGTATGACTTTAGATCAGGGGTGGGCAACTCCATGCCTCGAAGACTGCAGGTTTTGGAGGTTTCCTTGCTTCTGCCCACCAAATTCAAATAAAAATGGATCTCTTCTAAAGATTGCTGAACTGCACAGGACTGACAACTTTGTGTTGAAGTGAAGTTCTTATTTACATAATATATTCTTATTCAAAATCTTATCTATTTTACATATTATCAGGAAAAGGTTCATACGTCTAAAACCTGTTTAGCTATTCAAGAACTCTGCAGCTAAATCTATGAAGAGAGATAATCAATGTCTGAGCTATACCTGTACATCCTGCAGATTTTATTTTTTCTCCCAGAGAATAACATCAGGAAATTAAAGAGAGAAAACCTTTTGAGCCAAATGTTCATTTGATCAAAACATTATATACTCAATCAGTACTCTTCTTTCTATTGTTACCCTTATTGAAATCTGATCATTCTGTCTGGATCTGCCACCAGAGGTTCAACTATGTTTTGTCTGAACTGTTGACCTCGGACCTTTAGTCTGCGGTCATGGCTGGAAGGAGCAACAGCAGCAGAACGCCACTGTGGTTACAAGTTGTATCAACCATGAGAAAGAGAATATACAGAGTTGTTTTATTTTTAATTCATTAGTCTTTCCCGAAGGAATTTTAAAAATCATTAGAGGTCAAACAAGTCCTGAGCCGGATCAGGAGAGGTATATTTTCTGTGAGGGCAAGTTCACAAGAGAGCAGGGCAAACTTGTTTATTATAAGATTTTTTCAAGTGTCTCTGCTGCCCTCTGCAGTTTGCAAGGAGCACCATTCATCCATCTATTTTTTGTGCAGCTTATTCCTAACGGGTTCTACTCAAACAATAACAAATATCACAATAAACATCTGGACATTTTTCGCGATAAAAAAATATACTAAAGTAAGGACAATTTCTCAAAGGTCGCGCCTGCGCAAAACGATCACCCGTCAACCCGGAAGTTTACGTCACGTGTAAACAGCACAAACTCAGCTGTGAAAGCTGAAAGATGGTGTACGTGTCTAATGGTGAGTGGTTTGTCTTATCTTTATTAATATAGTTCTCAAGATATGAATTAACTTTTAGATTCGTATTGTGTGTAGGCTTATGTTGAGATTTTTTTTAAATGCAGCAGTAACATTTAATGGCATAGGGGTATTTGGCTAATTTTAGCAAATTAGCTTTCTAGTTAGCATAGCTTGACTGAGTGCGTGTAGCAGAAAGCATTGTTGAATTATTATGACGTAATAAACACTGAGCAAAGCAAGTACTTAGGCGCAATTTCTGAACTGTATAGCTATTTATAGCTTAAACGTTTTTTTGGGGGGGTGGGTGGCGCTGCAGACTCGCATAGACCGACATATAAAGCCGAAACTACCTGTGTAAAGCAGGTCACAACGTGTTGTTTTACAGTGGATTTAATCGACAATTCTTCCACATGAGTAAAGTAGGATAAACTGGCGGTCTAAAATGACCATTTGGATGCTGTGCCTTGCTTACATCAGCTGTATGTGTGTTTCTCAGGTCAGGTCCTGGACAGCAGGGCTCAGTCACCATGGCGACTGTCCCTACTGGTTGATCTCTTTTGGGGAGCAGTGGAGTTTATTGGCCTCTTGTAAGTCACTGTTCACTGCATCTTAAATTGCTTAGTCATCAGTGACGCCGTTGAGCTGTAGAAATCATATTTAACATTATCTCACTTTAGGAGGGATTGGAGTGTCTGTTCATAAGCATTCTGCTGGGTAATTGAAGGAAATCACACTGTGTTTCTTTGTACTTTGTCAGTTTCAAGACAATAATTCACCCTGACCTGTCTAAGGATGGAAACAGTGCTTCGTCACGCTTCTCTGATGGCAGAGGGTAAGTAACAGTCATCTCACTGCCGTTGCAAACTTACCAAGCACATCTCCTATTTGACTTCCTATTTGAAAGACTGAAGCTATATAATCTAATTTGCAGGCCACGTGTAAGAGCTAGCTAAGCACTTTAACATTTTAACTGCAAACCAGTGATATTGCCTCTAATTTATACAAACAGTTCATTATCCAAATAATTGTTTGAATTTAAACAGATAACTGCAGAATTGCCTGTGCGTGCATCTTTGTAAATATGCCCCATATTCGCACCATTTCTTTCATCGTCGCCCTTTCTGTTGTTTACCTTTGCAGTCCCCCAGGACCCCCCGGTGGCAGAAGGAGGATGGGGAGAATAACTCATGGCGCTGGTCCAACCCCACCACCAATGGGTGGAGGAGGATGAGGAAGGTGAGAAGTAGTTCAAACCTTTTTTGTTCCATCTGTACCTTCTGGTTTTGCAAACCTGACCATATGAGGTGCAGGTATGGAAAAAATAGAAAACTTGCATGTTAGATTTGGTCTTTGCAACACTGGCAGTCAAATAGTTTTGCATTCATAAACATAGTTTTACATGAATGCATCTGATGCTGTGTTTGTCTTGGTTGTTACACCTGCGACTTCCTTATTTGCCAGCTCTATTATCTTCTGTAAGTTCAAGCTGCAGTTCTTTGAACACAAATGGCAACCGCACAGTTTACTCAGTCTTTTCTCAAAACTAACCAGAAATATGGTGAAAATGATTACTTTAGTTTAAAGTTTCTCACAGGTTATTTTCACATCAACTGAATATAAGATAACCTCACCAATGTATGTATATCCCTTTCTTTTCAAGGTAAACGCCTACACACGCAGTGTAGGCGTGGGGCTATGCACAGTGTTTTCCAAGATCACAAGGGTGTCGATCTCACAGTGATGAAGCCCCTCCTCATCAGCTGCCACTGCCACAAGCAGTTTCTTGATGCCTCTCTGGGAATTCCTACATGTAGGGGCTAGATTGGCTGATGCAGCAGCTGTATGCACCACTTCCTTTCTTCTTTCCGCTTCAGACCTTCCAGTTCAGCAACATCAAATGCTTACGAATGCGTCAGTGGCATTTGGTTACAGTCATCCTCCTCTTAGTATGTCTTTGTTTTTATCCTTATGTTGGAATAAAAAATTATGAGTGAGTTTGGTTCATTTAATTTCGCCACAGTTATGTAATAACAAATTGTTGTCATACATGTGTCAATCACATTATGCAATACTAAATCTGAGAGACTATTCATTTTGGGGAATAATTAAGGTAATCCTTTAGCTGCAGCAGTTCTGGCTCACTTTAGAAGCAGTGTTTTGTCTGAACCCTTATCCTAAATCCTAAAACAGAGATCTCGTTATTTGCCACCACACACAACCATTATTTTCAAGTGTGGCTAATTTATTTAAGCTCCAGGGAAAACCAAGGGAGACCATGGGAGAATTACAGTACTATTTACAAATCATCTAGTTAGCTGCCTCTCCTGTTACACACAAAAGTAGCAAAAGAACCACACTGGTGTTCCAGTTATCCTTGGAAAGGATAACTCCGTCCAGCTTCAGGGAAAATGCAGGTTTTCACCAGACGAAGGCTGCTCTTTCTCGCAGCATGCGAACACCAAATCGCTGCCACTCCCTGTGATGGATCCACATCTCCTGCGTGGTGTCCAGACACGCCAGCACTGCGCCCCCTTTCCATGATATCAGCCGGGGGTCCATGTCCTACAGCACAAACATTAAAATGCATTCATTTCTTCAACAAAAAAAATCAGGCCTTTCCATATACTGAAAGGTGATGGCCAATATTCTGATTTTTCTTTGAGTGAGTAATATTGGAAGCAAATTTCCAGGTTTTTTTGTTCTTTTTTTACTTGTACCTTTGGCCGAGTTATCACTTCCACATTATCGACTAGCCTTCTGAAGGAGGGAGGCATTTTGTTGATGATGCGATGAAGCAGAAATTCCTGAGCACCGTGAAACATCAGCCCTCCTCCCACCACCAGGATGGAACTATACATCTTTCGTTTGGTTTCGTCTGAGGCTGTGGACGTAAAAAGCAAAGCCAACTGAAAACAGACCTTTGTCGACAATGTAAAACAGCTGTTTACTTCTCTTATGATGTGTGGGTTGTTTTATTCATTGAACTAATAAAGTGGTTTATATCATTCTTAACTTTTGCTATGTTGTGATATAATTCTACAAATACTTCTCCTTTTTTAAGTATAGTTGAATTTATGTTAATCTTGGGCTACTCCACCATCTCCTTCCGTACCACAGCAGTCGATGCTATGCAGGATTGCCTTGTCCAGTCCCAATGCTTTGCTCTCAAACTGGCTGATGATGGCAGTTTTCTTGGAAAAGTGAGCAGACATGGACTCTTCAACTTCTCCAGCCCCGGTCAGACACTCTCCCTGGTTTGACCCCAGCTCCATCTCCCCCTGCGGCCCTGCTCCCCCACCACTCCCACAGCCTCTGGGTAGGTCTGACATTTCTCCAATGCCACCCTGACTGCTCATCTCACCGTCCAACCCTCCGCCTGGTCTGGAACCAGCCTTTCGGTCAGCAGCAGATTTGGATGACTGTTGAGGACAATGGTGGAATCAATATTAAGAAATCTTTGGTCTGTGCAGATTAAATTTCACTTAATGTTTAAGAGTGAGTCCATTTTTTTCTTCTACCTGGTCTTGTTTGCTCTGTGTGGTCAAAAGGTAGTGTTCGTCATGAGGATCCTCAGAGTCTCCTTGGGAACGGTACGGAAGCGATGTCATCTTCTGGCCTACGATGCCAAATGTGGTTGGGTAGAAAACACCCATGGGTGCCTGTAAAGGATGCCCAAACAAGCACAAACCACATTTTTTACAGTTGAGGGTGGCTGTTTAATACATAAAAAGCTCAACTAAATACTGTAACGCCTATTCTGGAACTAGACCCAAAAATGTTTTAATCTTTTATTCAAAGTTTGAAACGCACACCTGTAATTTTTCATCTCCAAGTCGAATTTGGTATAGAAGAGCTGGGGCTTCTGGGAAGCGTGTCTGAAATTCATGATCTTGTAATCCTGATATGTCCTGTTGAAAATAAAAAAAACAGACCAGTTGGAAATTATTTGAGTTGCAGCAAAAGTTCAGAAGAAGTTCCCACAAACAGCTTCACGTGACTTTGAGGGTGTAATCAGTGTGTGGGACAAAAGTCCCCAAAAGAACACCACTTAAACACCTACTTGATTAAGATGGCAAAATGTCTCTTTCAGATGTTGCAGGAGCTGGCAGTCCAGTCTGTTTGACAGCTGACAGTCCCTGTAGGGAAACCCTGCTCTCTGCAGGAGCCAGAAGAAGGTCCGGGTCACATCTGAGCCGCCATAGGCCAAACACAACCTGCACAGCCCCAAAAGCAGGCAGAACACACCAGTCAGTGCATGCAGAAAATGCAGTGCGGTAAACATTTTGGAACTTTCCGCTGCTTTATGCTTTTGTGAGGCCTGCCACACCTGGAGTTCCGATGGGACACTCCATCCTCCACGCAGCAGACGCTTGTTTTTTGGTCCCCCACGTCCACCACACAAGCGCTGCTTAACCCACTGCCAAATGTCGCGCACACCGACTCCTGGTGCGCAATGATTGCTAAACACGAGCATACATGAGAGAGGACATGTAGAAAGTTGAAGACAGATAGATAACGAAGAAGGAACAATGTCCTTGGCAGGTAAGTCAAGCATTACAGTTTATACAGACTCTGGCGTACTCTGCATAGTCAGACTTATTTGTGTAATACCTGAGAAGCCCATATTAAGCAGCAGCATATTCACAACTTCCTTGATGTGCTGCCTGTTGTAGATATCAGGGACTAACAGGATGCACCTGTAATACTGTGGGCCAAAAGAAATGACCAAAGCATTTATTTTAGGAAGAATTAACAGAAGAAATATGAATGAAGGATTGCAGATAGTTCTACCTTTAAATCTTTCAGCGGGATTTCCAGATGTTTCTGAATGACATGACTCCAGATGGTCTCAAGATCAGCCAGGACCGCCGAGAGCGAGCCTCCTGAACCAGAGTGGACATTGAGCTGACCTCTCACCATGGGCCAGTGAATGTTGTAGCAATCAGAAGGATTCACATAAAGGGCCTGGATGACGAAAGGATTTAGAATGATGAATAAGAATTTCCTTTTTTTCCATTGCAATCTGTTCACGTTTTCGTTTTTTTAACAACCACTGACCTCTTCTCCCACTAGATAAGGAGGCTGATGGCCTGTGTTTGTCCACTTCGCTCTGGAGCTGCTGTCTAGTACTGCAGGACGGATCTGACAGTTATAGGCTCTGGCCTGAACATGTGAACATGAACATAATAACAACTGTAAGAAACATGTAGTCATGGAAACCAAAACAATGCACACCTTCTCCCAGCTGTGGAGGCCACATAATAAATCAACCAACTTTTCCTTATCTTTTTAACAAGATACTAAACGTATGGGTCACTATTTGACCTGGTTTCTTTGACCCATAAACTAGAATTGAATGACTTCCCAACAGGCTGTGATTGGATGACATCATTCTGTCTCTTCCCACCACTTCCCTGTTGCACTGACAAACCTGCTCAGCAGACACTGGAGTTCTCCGCACACCGTTTGACATCTTCTTTGACCAGATGGCCTGATCAACCATTTTGAGCCCATTCTGTCTCTGCTCATTACTCTCTGGTTTCTGCTGTAGGTGAAATTAAGACAGATGGAAATCAATGCAAACGTGAAGTGACAACAGTATATTTAGTATATCTGACAAAGAGTGCCTTACATTTAAACCTTGTCTCAGCAGCCATGCGTCTTCGTATCTGGACTGTCCACTTTGCTTGTGTCTACGTGCGATAACATGAGGCACCGTAACCGGGAGATTGTCTGTTGCTCGACCAATGCGGAGCATTCTTGAACCAGGGTGGATGACAACAACGAAATTGCTCTGTATTTGCTAATAGAGACAGGGTGACATAAGATTTTCATATGAATACAATAACCATTCATAGTTGTGCCCAAAGGGTGGGGGAAAATGTATCATCACACATTGTGTGACACCTTACTAGAAAGGTACTCAACCTTCTGAGAAGACTGATGCGAAAAACTAATTAGTAGTCACAAGAAAAAAGAAAATATAAGACATGCAAAGATCAAGACCAGAGCCATCAACCTCTTCTTGTGTCTTTTTATAGTTTATCTGAATGTGAGATAATAGTGTATCAATGCAAACCCAATGTACTTTAGGCTTTTCCGATGATATGACAGCGGTTAAAATGACTCTAATGAGAGAATCACAATGAATGAATTAATCAGATGAACGACAAGGACGTTATAATGTCAATATTAAGTATCATGCTCATTTAAAAGGCCAGTATGTTGTGGGAAGGTCTGCGCAAATAAACGCTGTTCCATCGAAAATTATTTAAATGTTCGATCACATTTGAAAAGAAGTGTCGCTTTGTTTCAGAATCTACCGGGTAAACACTTCACACCTCACCTCCTGCAGAGGATCAGGGATGGCCGCAGGAATGATGGGTCTTTTCACTCCGCGCTGTTGCTCCTTCTCCTTTTCCTTTTCTCGCTCCTTTTCTTTCTCTTTCCCATTTTCCTGCTCCTTGTCAGCCTGAGTCATCGCCACTGTTTTGGTAAAATAATCGAAGAAACAATAATCGAAGATCACGGCGTCTTGATGTTATGGTTCGCCTTTACCAACGCTCTGGCTTCCGTTAGAGCAGTGTTGACTTCCGTGTTTGATCACGTGATACAAAGCGCTGCTTTCTATTTGTCAAAAGTTGTGTTCGTTTCACAACGTATTTTATCTTATTCCTAATTGAAACATTACGGTTGACATTTTTCGCTAAAAAATAAAAGATCCCGGTTGACAATTCCGGCTAAAATCAAATGATAAAAAGTAACAAGATAAATAACCAAAGTAGGTCACAATTCTAGTCAAAACCCTGTCATGAAAAGTGTATTTATTTTACACTCATTCCACCATTTTATTTTGAGGGAAAAAACAAATCGATATAATTTGTGGTCAGAGAGTCTGTTCAAGAGCACGACTTTGCCAACAGTTAGAAAGTTGCCTACCACCATGAAAGGCACAGCATAACATAATGATATTAGCATCTGCTAAGCATTTCTAATTTCCGTTATGGATGCTGCTTCACATTTTATATTTTTTAAACCCATTTTTTTTCAATTAAACTTTGTATTTGTGGCCACTGAATACATTATGCTAATATATTTAGAAAATGTCAGGCTGGATCCCAGCTTCGCAGTCTTTAACAAAGAAAATTAATGTATTGAGATAAAAATTTCCAGCTGCAGATTTAGAGTGTAGTCAGTTATGCATCTGATTAACACGTGCTATTACACAACACTAAGTATATCAAGTTCCTGTTTTAGTTCAATTTCTACTCATTGGGAAGTTTTTATAAAAACTTAATTTCACTATTAGTTTTAATAGCTGAACAAATCAAGGAGTCAAAGGAGATAAATTCTTGGGAATTGTTGTTTAACAAAACATTTTTATTCTGTTTCTGCGTATTTGCAGGAAGTTATAAAAACACAAATCAAAGCATACACTGACAACTGACATACACAAAAACACCTTTTGTGAGTGTAAAAAAAACTAGAGTGTAAAAGGGAAAGAGGGAGGAGGAATGCAAATTCTTTTTTAAAAGGTAAGGATAATAAAAACGAAGCTAATCACTAATAAACTCTGCCTTCGCATTTTGGTCCATCATCCTCAACATTCTCCTTACATGTCTTCAAACAAGTATGGATTCATATTTAAGTGGCTGCATCTCTTTGGGCACACCTGGCTCATCTGCCTGTAACTGTCCTATAGCTTCATTTAACTTCACTGTTGCATCCTCATTGAGGGGAAACACAGGTCTGAACATGAAATTTAGTATCTTCTTCTCTTCCTGCTTGTGAACATAAAGGGACTTGCAAAGTTTTTTTAAATCCTTCATCAGACAAAAAGTCTTGCAGGACCTCAATTCCAGTGGCAGAGAGCTTCGATCCTTCTGCAAACTCAGGTGCACCACCAAAAACTTGGCCAACTGGCTGCTGTTCTTTGCATGGCTTGCGACCATGTTCAGAACCAGAGGATAGAGATCATGAGTTGCAGCTGGAACAGACGCATCGGGGATGCTGTGGCTGGGAAGAGGACGCCTGAGCTGTGAGGACTGCTAGCGAGGGAAGAAGAGATTGTTGTTCATCATCATAGCGACAGTTGAATACTTGAATACTTTCTGTGAAGAATCCATCATGTATTCAATATCTAAAACGTGTTAAAAATGATTATTTGTAACACTTACCCTCTCTGTCTGTGGGGACATTATAATCACAGTCTTTGCAGCCTTTGCCTGCTCTGCAAGCCATCGCATCGGCCCCAGCTCTGCGATTCTTTCCCGCTGCCACATGTCGATAGCTACTGTGCAGCCACCATGCAACTGCAGGATTTCTGCCAGAGCCATCACTGCCCTCTGGAAAGCTGCATTCTCGGCAGGGTAGACCACTAAAACAGGGACTGGTGCCGTTGAAGATTCAGGCAGCTTTCCGTAACATAAAGTTGAGGCAGCAAAGTGCATACAAATTTTATCTGCAAAGCAAAAACAAAACAACAAATAAGAAAAAAGGTAATTTACACTCAGCACCAACCTGCAATGTTTGAATTTTAAAAAGCAACAAGTTGAGAATCTGTTTTCATCTGGATTTGACTCTGGTTCTTTTGCTCACTAAATGAAAGTTCAAATCATGTATTTACAGATTACACAGCAGGAAGAGAGGATGGTCAAAGTTCCCAGGACTCCAAAAATGAGGATAATGTAATCTCCATTTCTCAGGGCTGCAATGACAAACGAAGCACACGTTTATTTAGCTCACACAACACAAAACTTATCTGATTTAGCGTACACACAGACGGAGCCCTTAGTATTACCTGAAGGAACAGGGTCAGTCATGCTCTCAACTTCAGAACAAAAGGGAAAAAAACAGTTAGAGACTGAGTATCAACACACACAGAAAGATTATAAAAAAACAAGTATTAGCACAGAGTATTACCTGAAGGAGCAGGGTCAAGCACGCCTTCAACTTCGAACAAAAATGAAAAAAAAAACAGTTAAAGACAGAATATAAACACACAGATAAGATGATAAAAAACAAGCATTAGCTCTGACTATTACCTGAATAAAAACGGTCAGGCATGCTCTCAACTTCAGAACGAAAATGAAAAAAACAGTTAGAGACAGAGTATATACAGAAAAGATTATTAAAAAAACAAGCATTAGCTCAGAGTACTACCTGAAGGAGCAGGGACAGTCATGTTCTCAACTTCGGAACAAAAATGAAAAAAACAGTAATATCAACAAATACAGAAGAAATATCAAAACAAGCAGTCACCATACAGTATGGTGCTTCAGAGGTGTTTAATATTGCTATAAATCCCTATGCTACATCGCTCTATCTTACAAATATTAAGGTTTTCTTTTAATACAAGTGAAATGTTTTTTTTTAAACTTAATTTGTCTTTTAAATCACTGTTTATACAAATAGAATTACAACACAAAGTACTTGAGGTAAATGAAAAACAATTAAGAAATAATCTGGAAAGATGAAAAACTATACAAACGATACAAATATCCCTTCAAATGTTCAACTTCTCAAACAGACACATGCACATTCAATACAAACGATGTCACACCAACTCTTAACACCCTCTGACAGTTTTTCTGAAACTGGAATTCAAATAAAAAGAGTAGAATAAGATAGATAAGATAGATAGATAAGGTCTGAAATTACTATAAAAATGTGGGCTCCCACTTAGAGCAAAGCAAGCTGAATTACACTCAGTTGAATTTCTTTTTTCACCTCTGGTTCCATGATTACATATTGCTGTGCCATCCACTAAAACTGAAAGGAAAGCTTAACTGTTCAGGATGAAAACTGTGTTCTTTCATGAGCAATTAGTTAACAACAGAATACCAACAGATATTAAATACATATCCTGACTGAAATTTTAAAGTAGCTACCTAATTTATTGCAAATTCCCAAATAAGAATCTGTAAACCTTTGCAATGTCTGTTTTCATGCTTAAAAACCTCTACAACTATGAACTTGTAGAATGAAAAAAGAATAAAAAATGGCTCACCTTCACTTCTGGGGCTCACATCAATTTCTATGACAGTAGGAGTCGTGTCACTCTCAGCTGGAGGCAATGGAAGATTTTGAACTTCTATCATGTAAATGCCATGTGTGACTTTTATCAGAGTACTGAACCACATCTAGATTCAAAGAAACAAAAGCTTATTTTTATAATCCCCAATTGTGTGGAGCGTTATTTCATGCTCATGCTGTGCAAACAAGCACTGCTTCAGTATATATAATAAAATAATTTACAATTGTGTGTACTCAAAAGCCTGTCTATGTTACCTGCTCAACCTCGATGGCGTTGGCTTTAGCAAATGAAGCAAAAGAAGGGCTGTATTCACATATTCTGGATGGTTCCATCGAAACCTCCAACCATGTACCTGCTAGGTTATGGATACTAGCTGCAAATAAGGAAGGACAGGGCTTATAAAGGGATGAAACATTTGCTTGTCAAATTAGTATAAAACACAATGTGTAAAATTTTGTTTAAGAACGCAATACTGGAACATAAATTTGATCACTTTTGTTGGTGACAGTTTTTTGATTTTGAAATAAATGTGCAATTAACACAATGCAGAGAACATAAAGCCTAAGAGAATGATGTGAAGTCTGTAGAATTTTATATGCATCAGGAAACTTGTCAATAAAATCCATAATGTGACTCCTACCATCAATGTTAATAGCCCAGCTTATGTTCAGCATGTCTTTAGATCCCACTCTTACTAGATCCACGTTTAAGGCAGCCACACTGGATGGAGGGGTGTCACTTGTCAGCGGAAAATCTGTAACAACAAAGGAGTTACAGTTATACTGCATAGATAGATAGATAGATAGATAGATAGATAGATAGATAGATAGATA
>CAJRST010041110.1:4708141-4911968 GCA_907169785.1 Menidia menidia
TAGATAGATAGATAGATAGATAGATAGATAGATAGATAGATAGATAGGTAGGTAGATGGATAGTTATCAGAGATTATTAAGAAAGAACTTACCATAACTCGGCTCACACTTTACTTTCTGCAAAGAAATATCGGAAAGAGACTTAGATGTAATGTCATATCCATGTGACTTTAAACTGGATAACAAACACGGAACCTTACAATTTCATGTGAGTCCACCTGAACCGCAACAGAGCAAATAAAACCCAGGGAGAAACGCCACATGGTCGGCATCTGTCTCATCAGAAGTTGAGAAGAAAGTAATTCAATTCTTCCTGTGTGAGTAAAACGGATTTTAACAGAATCCAGTGGAACTCTGGCAAACAAGCGGCTCTATATAGCAGCTGCAAAACCCCGCCCACACCAGATAAGGTTTCCTGTGTCTGGTAACGTTTTCCAGTGACGTTTCTTGAGAAAAAATAGGTAAGGGCTTAATTCCGCCGCTTATTTGTATAAAGTGTTGTATGTATTAATTTGTGTCTACTTTACATAATTTCTGAACTAGTTCGGCTTCGATTATATGTAGTTTTCGTGGTTATATTAAGACATTTCCCTGCCAATATGTCCTCTTTTAAGTTCAGAAACGTCGGTCAGAGCTAACGGGGAGTTAGCGGTGAAACAGTCAATTTATGCAAAAGCATATTGTTTCCAAAACAAGTCTCGGGTACTGTCGCCAACCACTCAACCCCTCCATACGTTTCTGTTTTCTTTTATACGTCTTTAATAGCGTATTAAACATGTTTTAAAAAAACATATCCCAGGCGTGCAGAACCGGGTCCAGAAACGCCGCCGTACCGAACTTTTTGCTGTAAAATTGGCCTCCGGTCGTCAACATTTAATGCTCAACTCCCTGCTAAGTAGTTTAAACGTTAGCACCGACGGTTATTTTTCTTATATACTTTCAACCATACTTGTTAGTTTTACACTGTGTTTAGTTTAATGTAAAACCAGAAGAGGTCATGAGAAATGACTGCTCTGACCTCATTACTGTGCCATAGCAGTAGTGAGTCAGTCACCAGGACAAGGTCAGCTTCCCTCTAGTAAACAGCTCTCCCAAACGAGGGACCTTTCACTGAACCATTTCTGTTCATATATTACAGTGGCTATAGAATGAAAATCTGGAGTTGTCTGAACATCATTATTAATCTTTAACAATACCAGCTCTTACAGTGAATGTTCCTTATAATTGCATACTGACATTTCAAAAGTGACTTTACAGAAACAAAATGAAACTAACCCACTTTTCCCTACAATAATCAGACCTGCCTTACTTTGTATTTGGATTAAATATTGACAAGACTGCATATTTTATAGCAGGTCTGACATGCAGACATTGTGCGCAGTGTGTGCACAAAAAGGAACTTGTTCCTGCAGACAAATGTTATTATTACTCTTTGAAGCTGGCTTTTTCTTATCTTTAGCTCTTATTAGACCGAATAAGACTGCTACGGTTGTTGTTTTACTCGGCAAACCTAATAGGCTTAAAGAAAAGCGCATCTGGAATTGTCTGAAGCGTGCACATGCGGAACAAAGAAATTGTTACAAAACCATAACTCATCTTAACTCATCAGAACAAAGAATGGTGCAGTCATCTGTTTTCTTTAAAGCTTCTTCTCTGTGTCTCTGAGCTTGCATGTCACAATACACAAATATTTGTTTAACTGTAAGATTTGAGCGTTTTAGTCCCTTTCCCACTCATGCTGTTGTGATTTTTCAGTGAATCTGGACAGTCTTGCCAGGATGCTGCCTTTAGCCAAGCTTGGCCAAACTGGAGCCCACAGAGCTGTGAGGAGGACTTTGGGGACTTCTGCGAGGGCTCGGAGAGGCATCTCTACCTGTTTGACCAAATGTTACTTCGTCCCCAAGACGAGACAGATGGGCCCTTTAATTTCCGGCTGCTCCTCAAGCCACTACAGATACCTCAGCGCCTCTGCCTCTCATATGAACCAGAAAACTCCGTCCTACAGCTACGTTATTGTTGGGGCAGGATCAGCAGGCTGCGTCCTCAGCAACCGCCTCACGGAGGATGCCCATGAGTCTGTGCTGCTGCTGGAGGCTGGGCCCAAGGACATGTGGTTTGGCAATGAAAGACTGTCGTGGAAGATCCACATGCCAGCTGCGCTGACCTACAACCTCTGTGATAACAAGTACAGTAATGACATTTTAAAGCACTTTCTATTACGTCTGAACAAGGAAATCAGCCGCGTCTCACTCTCACCTGTCACATTTACTTATTCTTCAGGTATAATTGGTTCTACCACACGTTACCTCAGGCTCACATGGACAACCGAGTGATGTACTGGCCAAGGGGCCGCGTTTGGGGCGGGTCTTCCTCGCTTAATGCCATGGTTTACATCCGTGGGCATGCTGAAGACTACAACCGCTGGCAGAGGGAGGGCGCCGAGGGCTGGGACTACGACCACTGCCTGCCCTACTTCAGGAAAGCTCAGTGCCACGAGCTGGGAGAAAATAGGTAACTTCCAGAATTTTTCACACCCATTACTGTTTCAAAATTTTCCCTCGAAATGCATTCATGAGTCATATGGGAACTTCTTCAGGGTTTCAATTCCCTGGCTACCATTTACTATTTTGCATCTAGAAAAACCTGGGAACTCAGGAGTCACACGTAAATGATGTCCGTCAGTGCTTTGCAAACAAATGCTTTCCCAGAATTGCCTCAGGGAAGGAAACGTCATGAGGGAAGTGGGCTGTTGTTACTGACATTTCCAATTTGAATAGGAAATCTGCTTACCATTCATGACTGTCATTCATGAGTCATCATAGTTCTGAATCTACCTAGTCAGCGCATCTGTGCCGGCATGTTTGAATCTGTGATTTTTTTTCTTTTGCGGGTTTGGGCATAGGAATGCATTCGCACTTTCCTGTGTGGATACAGCTGCCTTCCGACCTACTTGGAGTGGTCTCTGTTACCGATGGTTCTCTGCCCACCCCCCACCCCTCAAACAGAGCCTATAGGGTGCCGTCTGTTCAGGTGCTTGTCAGGTTTTGCTTTAGTTTCAGGCAAGGCAAGATAAGGCAAGTTTATTTTATAGCACATTTCATGAACAAGACAATTCAAAGTGCTTCACAAAGAATTTAAAAGCAAAAAAACAAGAAAAGAAAAATAATAAAAATTATATAGATAAAAAAATAAGGGGTGCAAATAAAATACATTGTCAGAGTTGAGGTCTGTCTCACATCTTCAGGAAGACTGTTCCAGATTTTAGGAATATGGAACTGAAATGAAGCTTCACCTTGTTTAGTTCTGCCTGTGGGCACCATTAGAACCAGCTTGGTTCTCAAAGTCCAAGCTGGTTCATATGGCTCTAACATGTCAGAGAGGTATTTCGGTGCTTGCCCATGAAGAGACTTGTACACAAGCAGAGCTGTTTTAAAGTCTATTCTCTTAGTGACAGGAAGCCATTGGAGAGACCTTAGCACTGGAATGATTGTGTATTTATCTGCTGTATCATCATACCACCTCTTGCTTTGAATATGTTCAGGCAGGTTCAGCATTTGTTGCATAATTGTAGAGTGTTTAACCATCAGGGGACGGTGTGCCCAGCGTACAGGACGGGAGTAGAATTAAAAAAGGAGAATCCTTACTGTTTTGCAGGTATAGGGGTGGCAGCGGACCTCTTCATGTGTCCAGAGGAAAAACCAAGCATCCCCTTCACAAGGCTTTCATTGAGGCAGGGCAGCAGGCTGGATACCCTTTCACTGATGACATGAACGGATACCAGCAGGAAGGCGTGGGCTGGATGGACATGACTATTCATAAGGGTTAGTGAAAGAAGAACCTTGATCTTTTTGATAAAGATATATGGCATTTGGCGTGAATTGAATCCAAAGGGCCAGAACCACAAAGAGCATATCCCTATTGATCTTTTATGAGTTCATCATTACCCAAATCTGTTCAGGGAAGAGGTGGAGCACCGCCAGCGCCTACCTGAGACCTGCCCTGACTCGACCCAATCTGAGGACCGAGGTCCGCTGCTTGACCACCAAGATCTTGTTTGATGGCAGTCGAGCTGTTGGAGTGGAATACACGCAAAATGGACAGACAAAGAAAGTAAGATTTTCAAATACTGCAAAAATCGTTTTTAGATCAAATTGGGAATAAAAACTGATCTGAAAATGTGGCTGTATACTTTTTGATCAGTATACTTGCTCAGTTTTACTGTGTTGGTTTGATTTGATAAAAAAAAAACGCTTTTACTCGGTTGTCCTTTTCTAGAAACTCTGAATCTCACTCAGGTTTTTCTGTCCTGTGTTCAGGTGTTTGCTGAAAAAGAAGTGATACTGAGCGGAGGAGCCATTAATTCCCCTCAGCTGCTCATGCTGTCAGGGGTGGGGAACGCAGACGACCTGAGAGAGCTCAGCATCCCCGTCGTTCAGCATCTGCCAGGTGCATTGCGTTGATCTACCTCTTAACATGGTCGCTAAAGCCAACTGTTCATAAAGAATGACTCTACCTCTCTGAACTTCTGTTCACCCTTTGTCCAAGCTGAGTTGTGATGGCTCTCTGTGTCTACCTGTCCTCTGCAGGTGTTGGCAGCAATCTCCAGGATCATTTGGAGCTGTATGTCCAGCAGCAGTGCACTCAGCCCATCACCCTGTACAAGGCGCAGAAACCGTTCCACATGATCAAGATAGGCCTGGAGTGGCTCAGTCTGTTCACTGGTAACCACTGTCACCAGATTCATTCATTCATTTATTCATTCAGTTGCACACATAACCTGATATGATTTATATTCCCAAACTCATCCTCCTCTAAGATTCCCCTACCTGACTGCTTTTGAAATATCGATTTGAAGTGTTTGATGTCTTTATGTGGAAGGAAAGGTGGTTTGAGCCGGTGGGCAGAGCTGCTCTGTGTGCAGCTGTCACTGTGTTAGTGAGGGACTGGTGCTTCAGTTGGATGGGGCAGCTTGTCTTTGTTCCCCATCATTTCATGAATATGTGACAACAAAGCCGCTATTCTTTTGTTTGATTGTTTATTATTGGAAAGATTAGCACATCTGAAATGTTGAATGTTTTCCCCAGAGCGGATTTGTTGCCGATCATTGGGCCATAACTGTTATAAACAACAAGCTCAGACGTCGATCTAAATTATAGTCTTCATAATGATGAATCTGTATCTCTTCACCTCAGTCGCCTTGATTATGATCACCCAGGGTATGGAGCAACAGCCCATTTGGAGAGTGGAGGGTTCATACGCAGCCGGGCAAAGGTTACACACCCTGATATTCAGTTTCACTTTCTGCCATCACAAGTGATCGACCATGGACGTGTTGCTTCAAAGATAGAGGCTTATCAGGTGTGTTTAATAGCCATTACAAGCCATTTTCCTTCCATGGAAACCTCCTCCTGAAAAAATACACTGACAAATTGCCTCTTAGCCTCTTCCAGAGAAGTGAACCAGCAATTGGCTGACAAGAATTCTTTGTTAAGCTTCAGGCTTTTTTACACGCCCTTAGCCTACAAAGTGAACAAGAAGCTACCATGTAATGATACTGGAAATGTAAATTTAACAGAGGAGTGGCATCTAAATTAATTCCCCCAACAGATGATGAAAGCTGATGTTTTTTGGCACAGGTTCATGTTGGACCCATGAGAAGCTCTAGTATTGGCTGGATGAAGCTCAAGAGCAATAGCCCACTGGATCACCCTCTTCTTCAGCCTAACTATCTCTCCACCGGTAAGATCCAGCACGTCTCTCAGCGGTGTGGGAAAACTGGAGTGAAAACAATGGACTCTGTGTGGAACCTCACTTGTTTTCACCAGATTCTGCCCCGGGCAAAGTCTGATTTTCATTTATCTCGCTCCTGCAGATGTCGACGTGTGGGAGTTCAGGGAGTGCGTCAAACTCTCCAGAGAGATTTTTGCTCAGAAGGCTTTCGATCCGTTTAGGGGTCCGGAAGTTCAGCCCGGCCCTGGCGTCCAGTCCGATGCAGAGATCGATGCTTTTGTGCGTCAGAAAGCGGACAGCGCCTACCACCCGTCCTGCACCTGCAAGATGGGCTCTCCCTCAGACCCGATGGCGGTGGTGGACTCGAACACGCGCGTGCTGGGCCTGGAGCGCCTGCGCGTGGTGGATGCCTCCATCATGCCCAGCGTGGTCAGTGGGAACCTGAACGCACCAACCATCATGATAGCGGAGAAGGCTGCCGACATCATCAGAGGCCGTCCTCCTCTTGTGGACCCCGCGGTTCCCGTGTACCAGCCTCCAACTCTCGATGCTCAGAGGTGAACAGAGAGACAGCTTAGGGCGAGCTCAGACCGTTCAGATGTTTGTCAGAGTTCTGCCCACCGTTAGATGGCGAGAGCTGCAGAGAATGACTGACTCTGTCTTTGAATGGGAAGCTATCGCTTAATCTCTCATATGCTAATGCAGTTTGTTAATTACACGATTTAAAATTTTTCAGCACACCAAAACAATGTAGCATGGGATCGATTTGTTATTTGATAAAGCTCCGTCACTAGAGATTATTAGATATGAATTACTTATTGCTTTTGCCTTTACTTACTGAGCCACACAAAAACATCCCTCCATCTCATGTTTTTAAATAGACAGTTAGATGGTAGGTTCATTTTTTTTGCCAATTGCATATTAATATAGTGCCTTATTGAACAGAAACAGTCCATCAATTGGCCTGACGGGAATAGCCTGTGAGCTATGGAAGGTTTAATGGTCCAGAGAATCATTTTGTGTAAACTCTTTTACTCTTAAGGTACTCCACAGCCAGGTTTTACTTTAGTCTTAGCTGTTTGTGCCTACAGTCACAAATTACCATAAATATGTGAAAAGATGTGGCAGTGGGTAATTCTTTGGTTTCATCTGAAAAAATGTATAAAACCAGAAAGGGAAAATTTCAGGGGGATCAATAGAAGGCTTAAAGGAACTTGACAGTTACTCTCTGCTAAAAGTCCTGGCTAATCAGATTTTTGTCTGATGTTTACCTGTCAAACATTCTCAGCAGCAGCATTTCGTCGTTTCATATCTGTTGAGGTCATCACTCATCTTCCGTCCTGAAAGCTTTTTTGCACATTTACATGGGTTTGATGCATGCATTTCATGTCAGCGTGAAGATCTTGCAGATTAGCTTGAACACTCAACACAATACAGGAGTTGCATTGGATGGAAAAGACGTGAGCTAAACTTTGGTTCAGAAGTCTTTTTTTAAAATCTCTTGGCACTATCACAGTAGAGTTAAGAGTCATTACACTACAGAACGTGGGCTTTTTTTGGATCTTGAAAAGATACTAACAGTTAAAGTTACTGTTCACGTTTGCCTCAGTATCATTGCACATGAAGGATGCCCTTTTTAATAATTATTGAAGTTGAGTCCTCTCACTTGTCACAGTGGTGATCTCCCTTATGGCTGAAAACTATTGAATCATTATGCTGATGGAAAAATGTTCACTTATTGTCTTAAAAAATTATATTCTGGAGCTCTTCTATGCACGCACAATTTATTCTATGACTAAATATGAATGTTTACAGATATGCTTTTGTTGTTGATTGTCTGTTAATGACCAGATGTAGTTATGAAGTTTTTAAGATATAAATCAAATAATATCTGCCTTTAAAAATCGTGTTAATTACTGTGACTAATGAAGTTTTTGTCATGATTGACATTGATTTTCACACTAGCAGCATCGTGTGCTGCAGGGAAGTATTTTTCTTTACCATTTTGTGTTATTTTTACCTTGTTTTTTTTTGTTTTTCTTAATTGAGTCATTACTATGACAGTTGTGATTGTTTACGTTAGAAGGCAGTATTCTACCACGACATGTAAATCATTTCTACTCAAATGTAGGAGAAAAGATGTGAAACACAGATTAGAAAGGGAGGTTACTGTGAACATTGCAAAGCCTTGATGGCAAAAAATTCCAATGTACAAAACAGGATTTTTGCTTTTATTGGTACAAAATCTAATATACTAGTACTTATGCTACAAAGAAGATAGAGCTTATTGTTTCATCTTTTATACAGTAAATGGGTACAAAGCAGAAATTTTCAAGTTATTCGCTTACTTTTTACAGACACTGTACAGATTTTATACATCAGTATTTCATAGACATCTGTAAAGCAGTGTAACAGTAGAAAAAATAAAGCTGTGTTGCACCACAAAGCTTTGCGTTCTCTGTCATTTCATGTCTTGCTAAAACTTTAAATGTTTATGTATTTAAATAGTTGTATTGCAGATGATTGTGTTCTCTCAGTTTTTGAGAAAGTGGACGATTCAGCATCATGTAACATTGGCTTTTTTAAATGGATATTATTCTAAATCACTTCTTTTATCTCTGTATAAACAAGTAGAGCATGCATCCTGTGTCCTGATAGAGAAAAGCAGCAAATTTCAGCGAATGCTTACTGTGGCTTTGAAAGAGCTCAAACCCCCATCCAGAACAGAGAAGTTCTGAATTACTGAGATTAGAATGTAACCACTGGATGCAATCACATACCACAAACTATTTTTTTAATTGGACATTTGTGAAACTGAAACTGTCTAATTTAAGTTAGTTACTCTGTTAGTAATATAAAAATCTAAGGTCTAATTCTGTGTCACAAATCAACGTTAACCAGTCTTAACTTTAGATTTTGGAAAACGTGAGATAGATCATCTCAGAAAATAAATGCATGTTTAATGTTTCACAGAACTTCTGCTTTTTGTTTTTGCAAATGCAGCCACAGCCAGTTTCCCTGACATGCTAACAGACCTGGATATTACTGGAGTTGATGATAATAGAGTTAGTCCGAACTTATATGCTGGTGAAATTGCATAAATCTTAACTATTAGTCACACTGGAATCTAAAACTTTACAAGTCTTTACAAGAGATGAAGGGTGTTTCTTGCCCAGCAATCCAAATTAATATGCATGTAACTACAACATACAACAGCAAACTACTTTTTCAACATCCCGATTAGTCCCATTCAGACCTTTTTAACCTGAATGTACAGAAAACATCCTGCAGCTTTAAACTGTTTCAGCATCAGCACACATCTGGAATAATGTGTGTGACTGTACTCCAATGATCCCTCATTTTGGTTGTATGTTTTTATATAATATTCAAAGAAGCCCTTTGATTGCACAGATGAAAAAAGTCTTGGGAAATAAATAAACTCCAGCAGCCATTGTTAGTTTCTATGAGTCAACCTGAAGACATCAGTACAGTTGGCAGTGGTAGACTGATTCTGATTGTGGTTGAGGACACAAAAAAGGGTTGCCTCGCTTAGCTGAGGTTAGTTGTTCTCTCTCTCTCTGTGCTTCATATCAGGAAATGTGTAAAACTGAGTCTCACTTTTTGTTCTGGTGTTTTAAATGCATAAGATGTTGATAACAAACAATCTACACGTTGTTACATGTGTGCTTTGCTTGACTTGCTTTGGGGTAATTACGCTTCATTTCACATTGCTGAGAGATGACAGTTATGAACACTCACACAAATTAATTTTGGATTATGTAAGCAGGTGAGTAAGCTTTGCCAGCTCATTTAGGATCTCTGCAAAGGTGGAAGTACTAAGCCATAACATTACAGAAGTCGAAGGTTTCATAAAGGGAGGATATAATCTAAATCTTTTTTTCTTAGTATAAACATATTTCCACATTTTCAAAGAGATCTGTGTGAAGTGAAGGATTGCATAATCTGATTTGGGATTGGAGTCAGTTTTCAGTGTGTGACATTGCACTATCCAAAATGTTTGATTTCAGTGTGCTGAGAAAAACTACAAAACTGTAACGGGGGAAGAGACAGAAGGATATGACTGAGGACAAACTTTGTTTTCACTGATATGTTATTTCCTTTTTCAAGTCAAAAACAGAGACAGGAAATGTTCCACCTGCAGCCCTGAACTCGACTGGAACGTGCCAGCCGTGATGGCTTTGCATCTGAGAAATAGTAACTAATGCAGAACTATCAATATGCATCTGGCAATTGAGGATAGAAGATGTCGTTTGAAAACCAGCAGCTGTTAAATTCACCAGTAGACATGTCTACATGAAATTCAAGTGAGTACAGGAATTCAGCGAATCACTGGACAGTTTTGCTTCACACGACTCATTGGCCTGTCATTCGCATTTGTTTCTGACATTTAAACAGAAAATCAGGCTATGGAAAAAACTATGGAGAAGACTAAAGAGAAGTTTTCTAAAAAATCTACTTATTCTTATTGTCTTTATCATTATCATAATTTTTACTATCGTAACTGCAATTTATAGTTGGGATGTGGGGGGTCTTAGGCTGGGGACACCCCGCACAGGTCGCCAGTCCACCACAGAGCTGCAATAGGGACTGAATAAAGTATTTTTTTAATTTTTCTAATAGAAAAAAAAATTCTCAATAAGTCAATCCTATTCTATATGATTCAGTCTGCTGGTGATTAAACTGGTGGCACATTTTCCTTTATCCTTTTTTGGCTCCTCATATTTTGTAAACAGTTCAGGATTTATGGCCTTGTTTGTATGAAGTCATATGGTTTAAGAACAGCGCAGCTAAACAATAACAGGCCTCACTCTCACGCAGTGCTGCTGGCATGCAAACCCTCTCAAATTAAAGTAAAGTCCCATCATCTTTAGTTTTGGGAAAAGTAACTTTGCAAGCTTTAATGTCAAATAAAAGTGATGCCCACAATAAGAAAACACAAGATAACTTCCACTTAGTGTCCTGAATTCATGCTTAACAAGAGGCTGGCTCGCAAAGAAATTCATGCCATCTGGTTCCAATATTCAAGGAACTTTCCATTACTTAGAAATTCCGCCATGTGTCCGCCGTTGCTGTTTTCCACTCAACAGAAAGACAAAACAAGGCACTTTGCTCTCGTATTCATCCCTGTTTCATATATTCTGTTCTTTGCAGGATGCACTTGAGCGCAGACATCCTGTCACTGTAGAACAGTAGCAAAAATAGAATAAAAAAAGAACATAATCCACTTTCAGCAGCTGCTATAGAGAGGTGATGCATATCATCTCGTCTGTTAGGTCCTCCTCACATCTCACAGCCACACACGGCTCCTCGTCACTGTAGTCCCGCATGCTGCTGTCCCTCTGGTGTGTGACGGCGTGTGAGTCTGAGTTTAGACTCCCCGCTCCGCCTGTGGTGCCATTGGCCATGTTCCCATTCAGCAGATTACTGGCGGCGCTCTCCATCTCATCAATCGTCATCTCACAAGCGTCCGCAATCTCATGTTTGGCCACTGACACAAAGTTGGGGTCCCTGGCGAATTTCCCCAAACCCTCTGAGATCAACACCTGATAGAACGAAAATTTAAAAAATCACTTATTTCAGCTTGAATGACTGGCATTGAAACAAGTGTATTGAATTGGAGAATATAAGATAGGGGTAAATAAAAAAAATAAAATAAAAATCTTATGTTTTTTTAATTAGATGAAATTGACTTTTAGTGACTGTATCATTTGGCTGAATATCAAAGCCAAGAGATATCATAAATATTAACTTTTGGCATTTGATATTGATAAAAATATTCAGCACCATTTCACACAGATGTGGCTTGTGGAATTTAAAGTTTGCAGAGCCAAATTCAAAGGGTTCTTAGATAGCAAAAAATATGAGATATTCATCAATCCGGCCGTTATCTTTAACTTACAGCTTCCACCAGGCTGTTGGCGCTGCCTCTCATCTGCTGGAGGTGCGAGCAGCCTTCTGCTGGTAACTGGAGATGTGATGGTGAGCAGCTGCGCCCGAGGGTGCCGTCCTGGCCCTCTGTGTACCAGGAACTCCTCTTTACTGCTCCGGGGAGGCTGCCCACGCTGCCAGGTCCTCGCCAGTCCACCTGCACACGAACCCCAAAGATTGGAGATGGAAACAGAACCCCAAAAATTCAGATATGTTTTTTGGTGTCCCTTCTTAATACAGGCTTTGTTAACATTTGCTTTCACATGTAACCCTAAGCAGTGTCAACCTGTATGAGCGGGGTGTAGCAGGGCGAGCAGTCCCGGCTGATGGGAGACGCGGGGGGGGTGGCCCAGGAACGCATCGACCTCGTCGGTGACAGCCGGTGAAGCCTACTGGCATCCAACCCAGCCACCGCCATCACCTGTACGGAGAGAGGAGAGATCACTGCAACCATTCTGAACAACAACACCCCCAAATACCAGTGAAAAATACCTGTTGCTGGACCAGGTGAAGGGGAAGAGCTGTGCAAGATGGAGAAGAAGGAGCGTCGTCGCCACTGCTCCTTCTGCGAAGACACTCAAAACTGAACGTAGGGGTGTTGCAGGCTGAGGGGACACACACACAAGAACCGAAAATCACCTTTGATGAAGCAAGTCATCAAAAATTCAGATACATCCCACACCACCAACTGAATTATGACCAACTACAACCCGTTAATTTGACAGAGCACAAACATTTTTACATGTCAGTTAGTTTAAGTGCAATAAATCTCCATGCATGAGTCTCATTCACGCCCAAATACCAGAATCCTTAAGACAAAAAGTAACAGCTCACCCTGAGGTGAGGACAGAAACCATCTCCTGGGTGACTTCCTGCCGTCTTGGCAGATGGGGCGTTTGTCATCGTCAGGCTGGCAGTCATCCCTGGACAGGTCATAATCTCCCTCTGTGTCTTCAGGATAATCTGTACTGGACAATCTTTAAAAAACACAAAAGAAACCTCTTCAAATTTTATCGAAAATATGACAATTGTGTGGGAATAAAATCCAAAATAATGTTCATGGTATATTACGTCTTACACAAAGCAAAACCTCCAGTTAAGATGATTTCACAGCTGTAATTCTGGCAGTCAGTCAGTGCTAAAGTTATGCTGGCATTTGCTTTTGTTGTCACAGTACCTCTCCTTTGTGAGCATAATGTCGTCCTCATGAAATTCCTCCCCGCTGAAATACTCTCCTGATCCCCGCTCGTCATCGCTGTCCCCGCAGCCCGGATCCTCTCGACGGATGGTGGGGTACAGCCCTCCACTCATCTGTGACCTGTAATCAAAAGGGCTGCCTTTATTTGACTTTTGGTGAATATTCATGATAATGCTGTGAAACGCAAGTTTGACCAAAGGATTACTGATTGAGCCTTTCCCCAGATTTCTCATCAGCTTCCTCAATTAGAGGGTGACTTTTATTTCTAGTATCGGCCTTTTTTAAGCAAAGACATCCTGAAGCTTTACATGATGGTTTGGTTGACATAATGCACCATTAAAATTAGAAAAAAACAACGTCTTTTCGGGAAATATCGCTATTCTTAAGTGGTCATATCACCCACTTACCTAATATAAGCCTCGTAGTAGCGTGTCCTGTTCAAAGTGGAGAAGGGAGAGGTGATCAGGGTTGAGGGACAGCAAGTAGAACAAAAGGATTACATAAGGCATGATGACAAATGAAGACGGTCAAAATATTTTTCCAGATTGCAAGTGAAAGCAGAGTTGCAGTAGAAAAATAAAAAAAGAAAGCAACTTACACACACTTTTAAAGTTAAATACTGGAAATATATTTAACATAAACTGTGCAGTCTATCAATCTTTTAACGACAGATTTTAATCATGGGCTTAATCATCATATTTAGAATAGAAAAGCCATTGTCTCACAGATGTCTACTTTCAAATGAGACATCCATTGTACGTTGCTCTGGCTCCATTGTCACAAACAACATACAAGCATACCCTGTTAAATAAATACTGATTGTAGTTGTTCATATAGTTGAAGTACTACCAACTGACCTTGTTGAGTGAGACTTCCACAGCTTGTTGTGAACTCCTTTACTGTAAGTGGTTGACGATCTATTTCTGGTTGAGGACGGGCGACTCCTTTGTAACAAACATTTCTGCTGCCTCTCAGTGGAGAGTAATGAGGGCACGTTGGCATTGTTGAGGTTGGCATTGGAGGGTATTGGCGACTGGCGACAGGTGGAGTTACAGTGAGGGTAGTCGTACGGATGAGGGCTGTGGTGGTGATGGTTACACTGGACGGGGGAGGAGTTCATCTCTGTCTCTCCCTCCCTATCGCTGCTGCTGGCTCGTCTGCTGATCTGGGTGGCAGCAATAGAGACACTGCAGGAGAAGGGCAGGATCTGCAGCGGCCGCTGAGTGACAGTGGTGGGGTGGGAAGACCCTTGCTGATCCCCAACAACGTGGTTGACGTGGTTCCCAAAAAGGCCGCCGTTACGCTGCAAGAGACAGAGAATAAACCAGTGAAAAGGACAGACTAAATTAGATGATATTAAATCAGGTACCAGATCTCGTTATGTTTAACCACAAAGCAGAGTGTTTAAAGTGTGTGTAAAGGGGTATTTGAAAGTCTTTTACCCTGTAAATTTCCTCCTCTTCGTCACCGGTTGCATCCACCAGTCCCTCCTCTTGTAGATCACATGATATGGCTCGACGGATTTCTGGTCCAATGTCATGCAGCGTGCGCAGCCCAGCCTGCAGAGAGATTTCCTGTAACACCACGCTTAGAAGTTATAAAACTGTAACGTAGTTACTCTAGAACCAAGTTTGTTTTTGTTTCCATCACTAACTCTCCTGTCATTTCAGATCCGGCCCTTCCCTGTCATGCAATTACTCATTCCCCCTCACCTGCTTCTCTCCGCCCATCCCCTCACCTGCTGCTCATTAGCTCATTTGGCCTTCAGTATTAATACCACTCCCTTTCCACTTTGTCCCCTGCCAGATTGTCTTGTGTTGTTCCGTTCCAAGCATTCCAGCGTTTTCTTGTTCTGCCTGCCCGTTTTGACCTCACGTTTGCCTCCCTGGATTTTGGATACCTGCCTGCCCCTTGTCGGATTTGTTTGCCTCTTCAACTGATCTCCTGGTTTTGACCCCTGCCTGTTTTTGGACTGAGTAAAGTGTTTTTCCCTCACTATTTGCCTGTTTGAGTTGTCGTGCTTTTGGGTTCTCTGTTGCCTGGACCAGTGGTCGTGACAAAAACATATCCTGCATGCACTTGTATGTAAATGTGTGATACGGAAAGTCATTTAGACTATATAAGATAAAAGGACTTCATGGGCATAAATATTTTTCTCATGATTAGGATTAGAAAAAGTTTGAGGTTAAAGTAAAGCTTAGATACACTGTTGTAATGAGGTCAGGACAGTAGGAGGGAAAAGAATACCTTAAAGTATGATAGCATACCAGACAGAAAAAAACAAATTTGCATGCACTATCTTAATCTAGGCACCATCTCAGTGTTGTCAGCTCTTTAAATATATTATCAGCTTTTCAACAGGGTAGGTCATGAATGCAGTTTCAGATTACATAAAAATTGTCTATATATTACATTTTATGTCACATTTATGTTTGACACATTTGCTGCCTTTGGTGCAAATAGTTCCAGCTTGTCTATCTGTGGTCAATTCATGACAAATTCATTTCAGGGCACATCATAGGGAATGTTCAGTACAGTTTGGTTCAATTAAATCTGTTTTTCTTTGGTCGACATTAGCAGAAAGAAGCTAATTTCAGTAACTGAAGAGCCCAGAACGAGTCCGATCATGACTATGAGTTTAGTTTTGCCTGATATCTTTGTTGTTTTCCTGAGAAATACCTTTTCAGCTCTGCCTAATCCTATTCAACAACCAAATCTGTGTTGATCCAAAGATAAACAAGGATTTTTTAAAGATTTTTTTTAAAGACAAAGAAAAAAAAACAGAAGAGAAGGGGTAAAGACAAAATGTGTGTTTTTTCTACCATGGCTTTTAGACACAAGTTTTTACTCACCTGTAAGGCCAAGGTTGTGTTCAGCCTCTCCCATGACCGCCGTCCCACAAGACCTTCTTCTTTGCGCCTTTTGAACTTTCTGAAGTAGTCCTGTATCAGGAAGGTGGCATAAAACTTCCCCACAGTTACCTCGTCATCTGAGTGAACAGACCAGACACACCAAAGCCTCCCATGTCAAGACCAGAACACCAGAACACCAAAACACTAATACACCATTATTTCCATCCAGGACAACACTTAAAATCCCTCAGTGCTAAAACATGACAGGAAAGCAACAGCTCAACAGGGGAATCAAAAAATACTTCTATATCTGACTGATGATAACAAATGTATTTGTAACATAGATTTTCATGGAAGCATAGAAAAAAAAAACTCCTTTATTACATAAAAGTAAAATCTATTTCATGACTCATTACTGGCCAACAAAAGAAAATGGTTGCCTTCTTCATGACAAAGCCAAGTGTAATTTTTCGGAGCATAGAGGCATTGAATTTGTTTAATTTCATCCTCAGCATTATTTGTTGATAGCTAATGTAAATAAGCTTTACAGTGTAATAAACAAAGATGTCAAGCAGGAACTAAGTTCAGTGTTAAACAAGTCTATGCTTGACTGCTTCCAGTTTAAAAATGCTCTCAAAAAATACCAAAACATTCCAAAAAAGTAAAGCCATGTTTACGCAAAAAGCTAAATGCATCTACATCCATTGGAAAATACACACTAAAGAGTTTAAAAGCCACCTTTTAAATCCTATCAATCTGTAAATAGAAAGTTTTTTAAAATCACAGCCTGCAGCAAGAAGCACATGCAAGACCGCAGCAAAGTAAATGGAAATCATAATCACGCATAAAGATCTTTCAGGAGGGAAGTTATAGCAACAAACTATCTGCCATGCAGAAGGACAAAGCGTGTACGGGTCTGATTCCATCAGATAAGCTGTTGCTAAAGCAGACAAGGGGCTGAGTCATAAAACACAGCTGCACCAGTGTATTGGAAATGTGTGCTCTGCTTTTCACCACCTTCTTTCTATCCATTTCAATCACAGTGGTATCAAGTAAAGGTGGCAGGTTATTGGATGTAAGAAAACAGGCATCAGACACATTTCTCTCCAACATCTGACACAGCCAGAAACAAACCACAAAAGGCTCTGTTCATGGAAAGAAATTGAACAAATGCTAAACTAGAACCTGTATGTTCAAATTTTTTTTCAACAAACATGTCATTCTCCCATGAAACTAAAACTCTAAAAGATTTGATCAGACTGTACAGATTTAAGTAGAATTTGTCCTTATTCATAGTTTCCTGACTCAGTTATCCATAATTAATATAAAAATAAGTTATTAAGCTGGTTTTAACTAAATAATATCAATAATGATACTAATACTACTACTACTAATAATAATAATAATAATAATAATACATATTATCAAAATACAAATAAACACATTTTTATAGGCTGGCTGGATATTGATTTTCTTAGTTTTATATCAGCATGCTATGCCGGCAGCTTGGATTATTATTCTCTTATTATTCTCCCTCCGGACAGAGTCTTTAGCTTTTAAAGAGCACTTTTCATGCCACCAGACTGAAACTGAACTACACCAAAGAGCTCAAGATGGCAGAAAGAGAAGAGAAAAAAAGGCCACTAAAAGAGAGTAGAAAAAGCTGTGGGGGACATGAGCTTAGCAGAAAAAAAAGAAAGGGGTTAGCAAACTAAGGCACACAAAGTCATGCAGCAGAATTGAACCGGACAAAGTGAAGCAGAGTAAACATCGGAGCGAACCACAAAAACTAAAGCAACAAAGTTCAAAGCATAAACCCATTTAAATGTAGGGTTAGAGAGAAGTCACAAATATCAACAAGTTAAAAAAGTAAGAAGAAGACTATTTTTTTTCAGAAAATAAAAATTATTTATAAAAATGATTTTATCTGAGAGTCTGGATGCAGAATTAGGTTGCGTAAGTTTTTTTTGGAGCTATTATGCAACATTCATGTGATTGTATTGCAACACAAGCTGTGTCCAGTCACATGCATATCAACATCCAGGTGACAAAGCTAAGTCATCATTAGTCACCATTTTTCATTAGTCACCATAATTCTTTGAAAATATCAGCTTAGTTAGAGGCCGCTTATATTCAGATCACCAGAAAAAGATATAAAGGTACAAGAAAAGGGAACAATGAGAGTTAAATGCTTGAACTTTGAGCAACGAGGAAAAGGTGAGGTGTGTAAAGAACACTGACCGCCTGCAGGAGGCACCACTTGATCCAGCAGCTTCATGCTCGTCCTCTTCCAGATCTTTTTGATCACTGCTCTTAACTCTTCATTGGCTTGCTCCAAGTTACCTGAAAGAGGCGTCGTAAAAACATCACAAGCTTCACATCGAGTAATAGATTTTTTTGTGTATACATGCACAACACAATCAAGATGTACAAAAGAAAATATGTAAAGAGTAAGTAAATGATGTCATGTTATCAACATGTTGATAAAAGGTTGAGGGGACTTTATAATAAAAGTAGCATGAGTAATCTTGAATTAAATCAAATTCATACTCATTGTTGTAAGTTAATGAAAAAGTTACGACATTCAGTAACAAGCATTTAGAAAACAACCAAAGATTTTGCCAATAGCTCATTTGTCTTGAGCGGAGCACTTACCCTCCGTCTTGATCTTGAGAGCAGTACGAACCAAAGCAAACAGCGTGGCGTTGAACATTACAGTTCCATCACTGTTGAGAGGCATGTTCATCGCTACCAGTCGCTGCAAAATGGTTCAAAAATGGAAATTAAAAGACTCCCTTCTCTGCATACAGAAGGTGCATTGCTGCCGATTAGCGATGGGCACAAACCTTGCAGGCCACTCTGTGAGGGCACAGTTTGCCGAAACCCAAAGGCGGCTGGATCCTCCTCAGCAGAGTTACAACATCTAGATGTTTTATCCTACCTCTAATGATAGGGAAAAGAAAAGAAATATCAGAGCAGTCACCAGCCAACATCTCTAGGATAACAAATTCCAATATACATAAAAAATTGGCACCAGGCACTCACTTGGCTTCAGGATCATATTCTGACCAAATCCTTTTGAACTCATCAAGGTGATGCGGTCCAAGAATGGACCAATCACGAGTCAGGTAATCGAAGTTGTCCATGATGACAGCAACGAAGAGATTAATGATCTGAAAGAGGAACGGGGACTATCTTTTTCCATCTGTTATCCACAACTGTGAAAATATTCATCTTTATCAAAGCATTAGTGGAAAAAAGGACAGTTATTTCTCCGAGGAGTACCAGGAAAGCGCAGAGCATGTAGAAGCTGATGAAGTAGATTATAGCGAAGCCGCTGCCGCAGGTTCTCTCCTCTCCAGGGTTGTAGTCGGACTCTGAGTCACACAGCTTCCCCGGGAGACAGGCCAGCATGATCTCCTGCCACGCTTCCCCCGTGGCACACCTGGCACAGAGCGAGAAACGCCATGGTTCATGTACTGACTCTCTGTGGAAACTGGGACAATGCCTGAAGTTTGAGCAACATAAAGATGCAGACCTGAAGAGCATCAGGACAGCTTGGGGAAAGGTTTGAAAGTTGTTGTTGCGATTAATTTGTGTTCCGTCCACCATTGCTATTTTACCAAACACCTAAAAAAAAAGAAGAAATAGGGCCACACAAATGAACAAGTAGTATTTACACCATGGCAATAAAATGACGGCAAAGCGCAAAATGTTATCAGTACTATGTAGAGTGTAACACCACTGAGCAGTATTTCTCACACGTCAGACAGCATTACCTGCATTCCAATAACAGCATAGATGAAAAACAGCATGGCTATCAGAAGGGCAACGTAAGGAAGAGCCTAGGTCGGGAAAAAAGAGAAAGCAGATGTTGTATAGAAACTCTGTCTGCTTTCAGCCACGCACTGTGAGAAAAACCCGCTGAATCACTGAATGACTCATGAATCTGACTCAAACTTAAAAAAAAAAAATCTGCATCATGCTGTTCAACACAAGAACTGCAGAGAGAAAGACAGTGTGGGTATAGAGATGTCATTGAACTGAGATTTTATCGTGATGTAACCAAAAAAAACAGCAAACTTTCCGGGCTTTCCCAATCTTCTTTCAGTCGTACACTTTTTTCCACACATATTTTTTCCAACCTCACCTGGAAGGACTTAATAAAGGTCCACAGTAGAGTCCGGATTCCCTCCCCCCTGCTCAGCAGTTTAACCAATCGCATCACCCTGAACAGGCGGAAGAAGGTGATGGAGATGCGAGCACTGTCCTCTGTGTTCTGAAATGGAGGAGGTGAGCAAAAATTAAGGACAAAGAACTGAGAGGAGCAACATCCGAGAACGTTTCTAAAGCATTCAGTCACGCCGTCTGTCACATACACGAGAGTCCTCAATGAGTCAGGTTAGCAAACAAGAAACATAAAGTTAGATTCAGATCCCACAGAAAAATCTGTGCTGTCGACTCATCGGGACAATAACAAACAGAATGCATGCAGAGAGGCTGTTTCCTCAACACCATGCTGTTAACAGACCTGGACAACTGACAACAGGAACAATGCACCAAAGATTAGTCAGAAGACAAAATCCTTTTTTATGCCTCGTACAAACACAAAGATGGAGATTTATCCGCCTCATGAAAAACACATGCACCTTCAACAAGGAACGTAAACACGGGGCAGTTTGCTGTCCAAACAATTTTAGTATTCTGACTGCAAATGCTCTGTAAATCATTTGATCTTAAATATGAATATAAAAAAAGAATTGTTATCTAATCCTTGCATCATGCCATGCCTCCAAACAGGACAAAACAAAAGCAAACTTTTGGGAAGCTGAAGCATGGGCCAAAATGCAGCAAGTTGGAACAACTGAAAACAGACATTCACAGTTCAAAGACAAACCCTCACAGACTATTGAAGGAACATGACCAAAAGGCTCTGGTTAAAAGCATTAAAAAAAATTTTAACAGCAACTCGGCAACACTGTCACTACAAGATGATGCAGATGCTTTGATTTTCGGATGATAACAGAGGGGTGAAAGGCTTAAATAAAAACGGGGGGGCGGGGGGATTCTTACCCCTGGCTCCACTATCACCTTGACAACAGGAATGGCTGCCGACTTGAAACCAAAAGCCTACAGTTAATCAATGTTGTGAAAAAAACAGGTCCACAGCATCAAACCATTCACAGGTTAGTGATGCTAACATCATATGTCATCACTTTCTTTCATTACACATCTCATTACATTAAATAGACAGAGCGGCATCTTCATTAAAAACAAAAACATCACATTTGCATTAACAACATCAGATGTCTCATGCAAAAGCTTTCCCATGTGTTTCAGGAGATAATATCATTGTAAGATGCATGTGCACAAAGCACGTGAAAATCACTGCAGGAATATGAAAAACCTCAACCATATGCTTACTATTTACCTAAATACATTGTTAAAATGGAGAACAAATTTGTTTTGACAATCATTTAGAAGTGACCCAAACTGACATTTTTCATTTTCAACTTGTAGAAGCATAGAGCATAAAATCCATCGGAAAGTGCAGACATGCCCTCAAGAAATGTTCCACCATGACTCATATCAGCCCGTGATATCAAAGTTTTCTCACACAGGTTTCATTCTCTTCTGGTTTAAAGGCTTACAGCAGGTAAATCAGAGATGCTCTAAAACATTTCAGGAAAAATATACATAATAACATGTAAATGCTGGCATGAAGCACGAAGCAAGTGTTAACACGAGCACACCAGGACATGGGGGGGCCTAGCAGTAGTCATACAGGACAGAGGACCCAGCTCATCATATTCAATACACTGAGACAATACTGCATTCAGAAACTACCCAGAAATGATCAAAATCTTCACAATTGATTTTTTAAAAATGTATCTTAAAAGGATTTCATGGATAAATACGTTTTTTCACACTATAAAACATTTCATCAAATGTGAAACTGAATCTGTATTCAACTATCAAGTGTTATCAGCTCAAATAACTAAAAATAATTGACTGTCATTAAACCGGTTTATTTTTTACTTCGGAAATAACTACTTTAGCTAAATAAAGGGAAAAGCTGTGATCTCGAGTGCCGCCCTGATGCTACGGCGAGGCCCTCCCCTTGGGAACAAACATTAAGACGTGTGATAAATGATTACTTACATTGATTTCAGTGATGGCAATGTCAACCACACTACCCACAACAATTAAGGCATCAAACGTGTTCCATGCATCAGCAAAATAGTTCTGCAAGCACAGGCGACAAAGACACACAGAAAAGAGGGAGAAGAGAGAAAACACAGCAAAGAGGGAAAAAAAGAATTGTGAAAGATAGACAGAGAATTACATCAACAAGTTGAGTTTTGAAATAAAAGAGTAAAGATGAAAGTCAGCCTTTTGGCTGGAATTTGTAAAAGCTCCGGTTTGACAAGTTTGGCTGCTTGTATCTTTTAAAGTATTTTTTAGAGCAAGAACAAACTCATCATGGCATGCTTAAAACAGATGATTGGCAGGGATTTTATTTGTACTGTGGCATGATGCTTTTATAAATCGGAATGAAACGGCCTTAATTTGATCATTAATACTCAGGATGAATCAACAGAATGCTTTGGGACCTCCCAAGTAGCCAAAGAATATCAATCGAATGAGTTTTCAAACAGAACAAAGTTAAAATAGTCAGAAATGACTGGGTTTCGATATTGTGTTCCTATGCTTTCTTTACAGATTGACTTTAAGCTACATGGAATCAGGTTGAACAGGACTGATGAGTAATAAACACGAGCAAACACCCTCTTAACAGAAACTATAAACAAAAAGCTATTCTGTTTAAACAGACCCAATTTATGAGCAGAGACAAGTCAACACAAAGATGAGACAGGAAGGAAAGCAGGGAAGATGTGAAGGACGGAAAAAAGAAAGCAGCAGCAGCGGGAGAGCAGGAAGAGGGATGGACGGAGTGGTACACGGTGACGTCTGTCTACCTGGCTGAGTATGATGTCGACTACACTGCCAATCACCACCAGGGCATCGAAGACGTTCCAGGCGTCCCCGACATAGCCCTGAACATGGTGGCATACGCAGCCAGCGGGAGCAAAGGGGAGGGCAGGAGACCAGGAAACGTAGGGAAGCATAGAAGGTAAAGCGGTTACGGTGGGAAGTAACGGTGGGTAACGATTAGAAATCAATCGAAGAGGAGTCAGCCACTGAGGAAAAGGGGAGGCGGGAGGGCCAGGAAGACTGAGGGCGTTTGACTGCTGGGGGTTATAGTTTAAAGAGAGATGCTTTCAGGAGCTAGGGTTTTCTACACACAAATCTGCTCATAATTTGCCTAAACACTGCAACAATATTGCACAATTTTCAACTTTTTCAGGGACTAAACATTTAAAATGAGAAGAAAACTCACTCTGGGTTTGAAAGCAATCAGCTTGAATATCATCTCTACTGTGAATACACCAGTGAAGACCATGTTGAGGATGTCCATGGCATAGTTAAACAGATGCGATTGTCCATGGTGCTGAAATAAACAAGTCGCAAGACGTATTTAACATCTCTAGACATTTCTGTGCCGTCTTGATCTCACAATGTTTCACAGGAAGAGGGAGAACCCTCTTCAGAAAACTAACCTGAATGGCCAGACACAGAGTGTTGAGGATGATGAGGACAAACATGACGTACTCAAAGCCGGTGGAGTTTACCACATACCAGAACTTGTACTGGTAAGGGTTTTTAGGAATGTAGCGCCGCAGGGGGCGTGCTTTCAGTGCGTACTCCACACACTGGCGCTGAGATGATGTAATGGAGGAAAAGAGACAAATTCATGAGCAATTTACCACACATTTCAGCAAAAGGAATGTATCTTGAGAATAAATACAACAAAAACAACACAAGACCTCCTTACCTGGTTCTTATCCAGCTCACAGTTTTTGTACTCCTTCTCTCCCTGCTCCTGAAAGGTGACAATCACGAAACCGACAAAGATGTTCATCATGAAGAAGGCGATGATGATGATGTAGATAATGAAGAAGATGGAGATCTCAATCCGGTAGTTGTAGATAGGGCCCATGTTCTCCCTATTTGAATCAATGGCTTTGTATAATAGACTGTGGAGACACAAAACACAAGTTTATACCCACCCGTAAAATGTTCCTTTTTTTAATCACATTAGCATGCAATTTTAGACTAAGACAAATCAAAACAAGGAAAATCCTTACGTGGGCCACCCTTCGAAAGTTGAGACGGTGAAGAGAGCCATCATGGCCATGAGGACATTGTCAAAGTTGAAGTCACTGTTGTACCAGATCCTCTCCTTCACCATGGGCAGGGCAGTGTCCCCATTGTTGTAGAGAATGTATGTACCCCTTAGATTTAAAAATGCCTGTGAGCCACAAACTCTAAAATAACACATATGCAAACAAACACACACATACTCGCACTGCTGACATAATGATGTCAGTCTGTGTGGAATCAACTCACTTGCACTCATCTGGGCTCGACTTTGCATCATCTGTGCAGCGATAGAATTTACCCTTTTTAAAATAAAAAAAACAGCAAAAAGTAAAACATATGTATTAAGTACAAAATCCTCCTCATCTTTACAGCTTATCTGTTTTGTATAAGAAGTCATTATTTGATCACTGTGTGACTTTACTTCAACACTCTCTTTTACCTTGAAGAGCTGCACGCCGATGCAAGCGAACATAAACTGGAGCAGCGTGGTGACGATCATGATGTTGCCGATGGTCCTGATCGCTACAAACACGCACTGAACCACATGCTGCAAGCAGCAGGGCCAAACAAACCATTAGAATGCAAAGTAAACGCTATGAATACAACAAAATAAAAATATCAATCAGAAACAAAAACCCTAATCGTGCACATTTTTCCATGACGCATAATCAAAATTCTATGGGAAAACCAGTTAAATTCCTATTGACAGACACACAGACATCCAGTGGCACAGTTTATATCATACTGTTCAGACCTTGAGGCCTTTGGCCCTGTTGATCGCCCTGAGTGGGCGAAGAACTCGCAGAACACGAAGGATCTTCACTACTGAGATGGCGGAAGACCTGTGGAAGACAGTGAAATAAACTTGGATGCCCTGGACTGTTTACATGGGAATATTGCCTTTAAAATTTTCTGTGTTTATCATTTTTTTATTAGGATATTAAACATTTAATTACACTAAATTCAACAGTCTGACACATTTATGTGAGTTTAAACAAATGTAAAAGTTTCTGATGAACACTTCCAGAAATCCCATTTTTTATAGCCATGTTTAACCTGAATACTAATATTCCTTAAAATATAATTAACTATAACCTGATCCTACGTGTCTTTTGTTATTCACAGCTCAGCAAGACATGAAAAATGTCTACTGTGGAGAAATAAAAATAAAAAACTTACTGGATGCCAAAGGACACCAGCGAAACACCAACAACCAGCAGGTCTAATAAGTTGAAGTAGTTCCGACAGAACGCCCCCTTATGAAGGAACGCTCCGAACGCCGTCATCTGGACAGACAGGAAACACCCATTAGCGTGACAAGTAGCGGGGAGAAGCTTTGAAATAGACTTTCATGGGATCAAATTTGACACTAAAAACAAACAACAGCATTACGTCACAGAACTGCATTGTTAAATTTTGTATTGTCTTTGTATATAATCCACCATCACTTAGTTCAGAGACACATGTGGTCTCATGTCTCTGCTTCTCAATTCGGTGGTCATGTGTTTATTCTTTATGTCTCACAGGGACAAACTGGTAAACAGAAAAGACCCTCCGATGTTGGTGAAGCAACACTTCAACAATGATCAGTTCTGTCGTCTGTACAAACAAACAAGCCTGGATTCCCATTTCAAAGCAAACACCTGTAAAATGAGGCGGTCAGACATGCAGTGTGCAGCTCTGCACAAAGACAGAAATACAAACACATCCAAACACACTATTTATAAATGCACATAATGTCAACAGAAACTGCATATCAAAACTTCATTGCAGAACAGATTTATCTACTATGTGAACCACAACCAGGACCTAAAGTCCTCTGAAAGGTTTTTAGTCTTATGCCATCAATTAGATTTACCTTGTGCTGACATGCAGCAAGCAACAGGAAAAGCAAAAGGCCTCTAAAATCATTAAAAAATCTAGTGGATTTCATCAAGCATAGTCTTTTTTGGGTGGGTTAAACAGGCTCCTCATTTGTGCACGTTGTATCCCATCAGGCATTGAGATCCATGTTAATAAAAGTTAATCAATGCAAAGGCCAGAGATTAGATATAAGACTCTTTAAAATCTGATTTTTTTATGTTAGTTTGTTAAAAGCATTCAAATGAATTTATCAGTGCTGAAAAAGGTACAAAAATAGAGTGTGCAACATTTCAAAATGCCACAGCAGTCAGACTGAATAAGTTTGTAGTCTTTTCAAAGTCATATAAACTAGTCAAAACCGAAATAAACCGAATAGTAGTAACTGTACTCTGATAAGCTCTGGCCCATTAACTGGCTGCGGGTTTAAAGGGAAGTTTTGGAAAAGTGACCAACACACATAAATTCTACATATGTGCAATAACAAAAACTCATGATCTCCACGTTGACAGCTTGGCTATGACAACGAAACAAGCAGGAGACCGATCTGACCAAAAATAAGAGAGAAAAATGGAGGGAGGACGGATGGGTGCAGCAAGCTCGGAGGTGGTGGGTTGTTGCTGAGGCAATGCAACGGTCGTTATTGTTTACCTTAACAAGGATCTCAAATGTAAACATACTAGTGAAGACATAGTCTGCATAGCCTAGGATCTGAGGAGGCAATCAGAGTGACATAAGCACGCAGGGTTACTGAAGCTCTACCCAACACAGCACAACACAGCACGGACAAGACATTTACCTTCAACAGGATCTCAACAGTAAAGATTGCGGTGAAAGCATAGTCAAAATAACCAAGTATCTGCAAAAAGCAATGCACAAGTTCAAGTCATTCCAAAATAACAACACAGTCAGTGATCTATACTTCTAATTCTAGAGATTGTACGGTTTAAGCACAGGTGAAACACAAACTAATTCCTAAATAGTAAAGTATGAAAAAAAAGAAGTCTGAGATTTTTACAGTTTAGTTCTTATATTCATCAATGCCTATAAGTTGATGTCTGTAAGAAAATAACATCTTTTTCATTTTAAATCACTCAATTCATTCAACAATGTTTGATTTTCTGCTTAAAGTTTCTTAATTTTTTTACTTCATAGAGTATGCAAGAGTGACTTTTTCATATGGTTCAACAAAAAAGTTCTTTATGTTTCAAAGACTGCTGATAAAAACCTAAATCCAAGGGAAGAGACAACATTTGAAACCGCAGAAAATCAGGTCTGTTTCATCGGCCTCTGATGCAATTTGAGTTCCGGCGTTGTTAACATGGGCCAGTCCAAACCTAAGACCTACTTCCATTTACAGCACTTCTGCATCAAGTTACATCATTTTTCACATTCTTGGAAATTCAAGTTAACATTTGGTCTCTTTACATTGAAATTTACCCAGTGCAGCTTGTTTTCTCATGTTAAAATGCAAGTACTCATTAGTATGAGGATGTTCAGTATGTGATATACAGAAGTGGACTAATTATTTTTGCAATATGTTTTCTGTCAATGCCTTCGCATTTTCTATCAGTTTTGATAATGATGTTTTGCCAAATCATGGTTTCAGTGGATCTGTTGGAGCGCAGGTTTTTACAATTTAACGACTTTTTCTCCTTATGACTCTTCCTCCAGTGTCACGACCCTGCAACCTTTAATATTACAAATACCTGAGAAATTCTGCAGGAGTTTGTTACTCTCACCATGTGAAAATGGTGGAGTAAAAAGATTCAGTGTCTCCTAATGTTTGAGTAGCTGTGGAGCGGCCCTCAGACAGCCGGTGGCAGTTTACGTACAATATTGCGAGCTGAGAAGTTGCGAATGGGGTCCTCGGCAGCCAGGGATACAGAGCTGAGCATGATGAAGACTAGAATGAGGTTGGTGAAGATATGGTGATTGATAAGCTTATGGCAGAGTACGCGGAACCTGAAAAAAGAGAGAGAAAGTAGACAGATAAACTGAGACTTGTTGTTTGATGTGACACCGGGCTGGTGGCTGGTTCTTGTTCGTTTTGCTGACGACACTAAGCAGCATCTGCCAGACTCACGGGTTGGTGCTGCTAAAGATAAAGAAGGCGCTGCCTTCTGGGATTGGCGGCGTCTTTTCCTTGATACTGAGTTCAGAAATCCGCTGAGGGCGGGGCCCTGAGGGGACTTCTGGGAGGTTGTCATGATTGTCATCATCTTCTGCTTCACCTGAAAAACATTGTTAGAATGTTAATCAGACACATATCTGGTTGAGACTCGTGTTTTCCTATTCAAATTTGTATCACTCAATATAAATTCGTTGCTCAATGCCATCATATCGATATACTACAACAATATGGAAATCAAGTATACAAAACATCTATATTAGATATTAGAGAATAATCAACAAGATGTTTTCTTTTTCTAAAGAATAATAATAATACATTTTATAAACATTTTCAACCGTTGAGAGGGCTATATTATCATGCACACTATCTCAAGTAACTGTACCTGGAAAGTCGATGGCAGGATACCCCTCTTTTTCTCCCTCTAACAGAGCTTCTGTCGGCACCTACACAAGGCGAACATGTTTAATGTACTAAACATGTATATTTACTAAGAGAAAAATGAAAACAGCAGTATGCTTTAACCACTGAGTTGTATATTTCATATCACAATTTGCAGGTTTTATGCATGGAAATGAAAATGATTAGTTTTTTACCTTTGCATCACCATCCTTTGCTTCAGTTATTTCAACTCTCCTCTTGTCTACGCTTGCTCCCCTTTTAGTGACACAGGGAAGTAGAACAGAGGGACTAATGAGACAAAAGGGCACTATGTTTTTCCGGCAGGAAAAAGTGTTCCCAAATAAGCAAAAAGTGTCCCGTACTTGGCACTATTTTTCCTTTTCTTGGCTTCTTCTTCCTCCTTCTGGGCCGTGTTGAGGCTCTCTGCATCAGCCAGGTTATCAACAGCAATGGCCAAGAAGACATTCAGAAGGATGTCTGATCATGTGAGTCAAAGAGCAACTCTTAACCAAGACGCAGACTCAACTTGTGAATATGGGACATTTTAAACTGGATAAACTAAAAAAGGACATTTTGAAAGCACAGAATATTCATTGGATGTGGGGGGGGGGGGGGGGGGTTATATGACTTATATGTCTATCAGAACCATTGTGCCATTGTGCTCTGTAGGATACAATTTCCACAGATGAAGAGGATGATGAAGTAAATGCAGACTACCATTCCAGAGGATGCTGGACCACCATATGCCATGATACCATCATACATGACGGTGTTCCAGTCCTCGCCTGTCAGGATCTGATAGACATTATGGACATTTTACATATTTGGCATTTTGATTATCATAGTAATAATTTCTTATAATAAATTATGGATTTAAAATGCATAACTTGTGTTGCAACAGTAGCAAAACAGACTCCATGTCCATACAAAAATTTCTGACTGAAAAGAAAAACACAGACATACCTGAAACACAGTGAGCAGGGCCTGGGGGAAGTTGTCAAATGTGCTTCTTTTGGTCACGGTCTCATCGAAGTTGAACTTGCCCCCAAAGAGTTGCATGCCAAGCAGGGAGAAAATAATAATGAAGAGGAAGAGCAGGAGCAACAAGGAAGCGATGGACTTCATGGAGTTGAGCAGCGAGGCCACCAGGTTACTAAGCGATGCCCAATGACTGGAAAAGAAAATATATATACTTTCAGCTAAATTTCTACTGTAATGTATTATTACTTAAACAAGGTATTACTCTCCAGTTCCTTTCTCTCTCTCTCTCTTTGTGTTGGCATCATATTATTTCTAGATAGCCTTCTCGCTATGGTCTAACTACACCTATCATGTCATTCCTGCACCTTTCAACAAGAGACTAGTAAACCCTGTCCCAAATTAGCAGCCATGTCTCATCTCAATTTGGGTCCAGTTTGACATAACCACATGATATCTGAAGTGGAGATGTGGCAAAAAGTTGAAGCAGAGGGATCAGGTGAACTGGGTTGGATCCCTCTGTTGTTTAAAAAAAAACAGCTATATAGGGACAGATAGCTGTCACTGACACCTTATCAGTGCTTCTGTGAGTACATACACTCTCTTTCTGTGTTCATAAAGATCAATACCTTCATTAGGTCCAAAAAACATTGTTTTTAGGTTAGTGAGAGGTGCTAAAGGAATATCAAATGTTAGAGTTATATTGTTATTCGTGTTCAGGCTAAATGCAAATATCGAGTCGACATCTTTGGCTTAGATTAGAAAAAAAACTGTCAATTTTTAACCCAATTCAACCCAAATTTACACTAGACATTTAGGGACAATACATTTGTATTTCATGCCAGATGTCATCCCATTGATAACATGGGACTCAATGGGACTGCTCACCGAGTAACCTTGAAGATTCTAAGGAGGCGAACACAGCGGAGAACAGAAATGCCCAGAGGAGACATGATGGCAAGCTCCACCAGGATGGTCTCCACGATCCCTCCGCACACCACAAAGCAGTCGAAGCGGTTAAACAGGGACACAAAATAAGCCTGTAGCCCCAAACTATACATCTTCACCAGCATCTCCAGGGTAAACAATGCCAGGAGAACTTTGTTGGCTACATCTGGAGAGAACAGAAGAAGAAATGTTTATTTTCCTAAACTTCCTATAGCATGGAAAAGTGTTTTATCGCCTACTACAAAAGAACAAATATACCTTGTACTTCAGTCAGCCAGTCGGGCTGGTTGTAGTGCTCTGAGGAGATGGTGAGTGTGTTGAGGAACACCAAGATGATGACCAGCCAATAAAAAGTCACAGATTTCACTGCTGCACGGCACTTCCTGCGGCAGAAACGGTTCCAACGTCGCCACTGACGACTGACAGACAATCAGTAGTCACTCATTAATTATTTCATTTACAGATCTTTAAACACATTTTGTTCATGTGTGTATAAATAAAAAAAGATCATCACAAAATTCAACTGGATACAAATGGAATGGGTACAAGGGAAGCTTTTTAGGTCAAAAGACAAAACACAGCAATCAATTTCTGGTGCCAAGAGGGGGGACAAACATACATATTAATACATATGGGATTCATTTCAGTGAGGGGAAAATCAGCCATGCAAGATGAGTTGAATAGATTAGTTGAAAAAACATGTCCACCATGCACTGTCACAGTACTAACCTGAATTTTGACTTAGTAATTTTTTGACTGAGGAGAATAAAAGATGAGGGAACTATTAATAAAGAAACAGGAGACACTGTTCACCCTGTATTTGCATGTCTATGTCAGTTTCCAGGTGACGTTAAAAATCAAAAGCAATAGCTGAGGAGCTGACTGTTGTGTAAACACGTCATACTCACCATAGTGGTCCACAGCATGGGGATTTTTCCTCCTCTCCATTGTGATTGTCTGTGTTCACTGATTCAGTCTCACTCGCAGGCATGCTCGCTATGAAATCACACACACGTGCACGTACAGAAACATGCAGAAAACACACGCACACAGATACACACAATTATTTTTCCTGAAAGGTAGTTTCACCAAAAAGTACTTTTGATTTATTGTGAGTATCGTAGAATAGGAAATGTAACGCCTCATTTTAAGGGCCAAAAGACAAAGTTAACCCACCTGAAATCACATGAGGCAAGAAACTAATAAGAATTCACAGAGCAACACCTTTATAGTCCTTAGCATTATAATATTTATTTTTCCAATACAATGATTAATCCAATTCTAATTCTTTTTCTTATGTTATCAATACAAAAGGCGATTTAAGGTGCCTGCATGAATAAAAACAACAGGTGGTGAAAGATGCTACAACTGAAGCAAACTGCATTCAATATGTTCAGTTTTAACCTAATTTTGTTACTCAGCTAAAAGACTACAATCATATTTGCCATTGCCTTTGATTTAAAAACTCTCATAAATATATTTCACATACTGAAAATGCATCAATTATATCCATATGTGTGCCGCAACAGGTATTTCTCATTTGGTCACACATAAACATACAGTCACATGAATAATACATGCAAAAATATTGTCTGAAGAATGAAAGGAGTTCCAAGTGACAATGGCACAATGAAGGATCTGAACTTGACAGTAGGTCATGACATGAACTGAAAACTAACATCTGAAAGGTATATCCTAGTGGATATTCAAAGATGTTAGAATTAACATAGTATCAAAATAACTGTTTCCTGTATTCCCCAGGAAAAATGTGAAAACACGTCAGGTATGTGACAGCAAACTGGAGAAAAGTGCAGGATTTCTTTCACAATGAGCAGCATTAAAGGTTTTACCCACTCACAGCCTGTAAAACCACATATAAATGTATATCCATCTAACTAGCCTTACTTTTTGTCATGTTGTGCCTTTAACAAAAATCAATAATTCTCACAGAGTTGGTTGCCTTCCTATGCAAAGATAAAGTGAATCCCCTTCTAAATTGACATCCTCTTTCCGTTAAACAATCCTTTTAACTTGCACTTAGGCTTTGTTTGATGACAGGACACGATGTAATAATAATTTCAATCAAGCCAATCTGAAGATGAAGAATATGACCATGAAGAGTAGGAAATACAGAGAAATGATACAAATAGCATGCAAATACCAAAGCTCACACAAAAGCACATGGGCAGCAAAGCATATCAGTTATGCAGAGACATCCTTCAGGGTAAAGATGAAATGTCCTCATGAACATGAGCGGGGGAGAAACACACACTACCAGAAACTTGCACGCACATTTACCCTGTGTCTCTGTGGACTGAGTGAACCAGCCAAATTTTCCTTTCTTCTTCTCAGTTAGGTCAGCCAGCGTGACCCCTTGGTGTTACCAACATGCAGTTCATACAGCCAGACAGCAGAGGAAGCAGCGAGTCAGTACGCAGCAGAACAAGAGAGAGGAATGTACAGCCAGAGGCAACTGCAAAACAGACTACCGGCACAGCTACCATGTCCAGAAAAGACTAATTAAACTACATAGGAATGCATGCACTTGATGTTTCAATAAAAAATCTAAACCGATTTGTAATTATTACTGTGTCCGCGTCCAATTAAAGTAAAAATTGTTTTTATTGCTTGTTAGTCATTTAAGCCCCTAAATGTTAAAAACACATTACACATAAAGCTAGTTAACACTTAGAGAATATAGATAGGATCCTTTAAGTCAAATGGTCAAACCGACTGATATACCAGTAATACTATTGATGTGTATACTTACTATCATATCTTAATATGTATAATTTGTATGATTAAATAACAGAACTCTATCATTCTGGACACAGTAACCTTGTAATACAACAAGACTGGAAACAATTAGAGCTTAGAAAGAGCACAAGAAATAGAAGTGGGGGAATAAAACAATTGTTAGAAACAAAAAAAAGATAAATGGAAACAGGAGGAGAGAGTCGGGAATAGAGGATTATCTAATGTTAGCAACAGTCTATAGACAGATTTCACAAGGCAAACAAAAAGGAAAGAAAGTTAGTATGTTTTCACCTATCACTGCAGCAGCAGAGGTGGTAAAAGCAGGGAAGCTACTGGAAAACATAAACTGACTGGTGCATGAACTGAGTGCACTATGAATGATTATAAGGCACCGCAGCAGGATCAACATGAAGCAGATGAGTTTCCCATGATCTACATCCTGATTTAATCTGGACATCCAGCATCATCATGATGCAGTATGATTGAATATCAAATATCCCTGCTTCTGTCCAAGCGTTCGTTCACACCATCAGTGTCACATTATGGGATCATTTCAACACAATTTGTCTCACAACTTGCTCTTGGACATTTGGGAATTACGCATTCACTTTGGGCAATTTTACATTCATGAGGACAAATAACAAAAACAAAAACAGACACTGATCTTAGGGTTAAATAACAGTAGCTATGGAACTCTTATTTTCCAAGTCGTGGTCAGTGATATTCTGTTAGTCGTTAGTTTTTTAGCTGTTGTTACGCTAAAAGAAAAAGTTGAAACCTTTATAAAGATGTGAAGACAAAAGTGGGTCTTATTCTATTCTGTCTTGCTGGATAGATGAGCTTTGTTATACTTACTTATACTAAAATTCCATAATGCCATTACAATGCAATGCAAACTGGCTTTTCTTGCAACACAAATGACCACTGTGATATATAACAACATAGGCAAATAGACAGATTAAAAAGATTTCCGGTATGCATTTTCTAAAATCCAACTTAGCACCTCACGCAGACACGTCTTTTTTGTGTACATATTTCCCCTGAAATAGTTCTTTCTTATATCAATTAACTATCAAAATGTTCACGTCCTAGCATGCTGTTGTCAGCTGGAATATTTTGTTGAAATGCTTCACACAGCAGCTTCAGCTCACCATGAGAGCTGGTTGATGCTCACAGTGACAAAACGCTGCCATCAAGATCTTTAGTCAGCCTGTCAGAAAACAATGCTGTGACTGAACATCAGCACATTATTTGTGATTCTATTATTTATGCTTCGATAAATGCTGCTTTTTTGTGCTTTGATTGATTCATTATCACTGATATTGAATTTAATAACGGGAGTGATGGAATGTAAACTGTTACTTGTCAATTTATCAGTTTAACAGTTTAGTTTGCATCAAAAGAGAAACACATTTGACAGCATACACTGATTGAAAAATATACTATGTATCATTGTTTATCATAGTTAATCATTTGTAAAAATTGTACTATTATTAGAAACCACAGCTTCTTTTAAATGTAAAATAATTAAATCCCTGTTATCTCACATTACATTTGCTTGTTTTAGACTTGAGAGGAGAACAAAATCAATTAAATCAAGGTAACTCACGATTACGCTTGCCCTCCTCGTCCCCCTCCTCCTCATTCTCTGGGTCGATGTCCTCAGCTTGAGTGATCCAGTCCAAGTAGCCCTTCAGGTCTTCTTCTAACTGCTGCTTTTCACGCAGCTTCTGGAAATCACCTCGAGCCTTGGCCTTTTCTCGCTCTTTGGAAAACTCTCTACGGAGACAACAGCATACTCGAGTCAATTAATGCATCACCCATAAAATCACCACAGTTACATCTTTCCCTTTACTGCCATTCCTTTAGAAAACTTTGAAACACTATCTTTTTTTAATTAATATGTCTGATTATGTCAAAATGTACATCTCTTACGATGCACTTTGATTTGCTATTTAGAGATTCACTATGTTAGTGATTTTACAACAACAAATATCATTGAATTCCATACGCATACAGAAAACTTACCCACTCAACACACCCAAAACCAGATTAAGAACAAAAAAGGATCCAAAGATGACCAGACTGACAAAGTAGATCCATGGCAGCTCAAAGCCCATGGCATCGTTCATCTACATGGAAAAACAAACAACAAAGAAAAAAAAAACAATAGTTGAAAGTTGTGTTAGGAAAAAGACACTTGAGTCAAAGTGCAGATGCTCAATCTACCATCTTCATCTTTAAAACAATAACTTCTATCCCTATGTGTCATGCACACATGCTTCTGTAACAAGAATTTGTAATCTTTGTTTCACTTTATATCCTAACAAACCTTTATTTCTGTTGTGTTACATTTGGGGTTTTCTATGTGACATAGGAAGAATTAGTAAACAGATATTCAAGAATAACCTCAACAAATCTACTAAAACTGAATGAAGGATTCTGGCCACTAGAGGGAGGCATTTGAGAAATCACCATGTTAATCATGAGTAAGAGGAAGTTAGAACTGGGGGCAATAATTGGATTGCTTGACTAAAGATCATAAACTGAAAATGACCATTTCATGTAGTTTCTTCACTATATCAATACGTTTACGGTTCTAGTTCTCTGCTCATATCCAATCAATTTAGCATTTTTGTTGTAATTCCCCCTCAGGTCTCAGCACAATACCCACCATCCACACCACATGAATTAAAAAAGAAACCCCAGGTCAAATTCAGTTTATATTCATATTTATATCCATGTATTATCTTTTTTTTTATCATTTAGGTTCCTCCAACTTCTTCCACCATTGTAAATGCAGAATTAGCATTAGCATGGGATTGCCATGGTAACACATTCATGGGAAAGAGCAGAACAGAGTGTGTGAGGGACAGAGGAAGTCTGAGAGGACAGGAGAGAAGGAGGGAGAGAGGTGAGTTATTTCATAGATGAGGGTCTCCGTCATTGACAGGCTGTGGGTGGGCTGTGAGATTCTCAATGCTGAGTGTGGTGCTGATTAAAAGCTGTGGCTGTTTTTTGTTTGTTTTTGTTTTGTTATGTTTTTGTTTTGTTTTTTGCTTAAGGGTTTTCAAGTGACCTCAGCTTTTCAGATGTAAAACCCTAGTCATCTATCATTTCAAGCAAGAGTTCTCAGTGTTATAACTTATTTCAAAGAGAATAGAAAGGTGTATTAGCAATGACAGAGAAGCATAAGGAATCCTATAAGATAAAGATCTCTGAGAGCATATTTGAACATAGCTGTGGCAGAGAACCAAAAGGGTACTTTTTTTTTTTTTAAAGGATCTTGTAGATAGCTGATATTTACTGAATCAACTGTTTCTGAAGGAAAGCAGATTTTTATCTTACGTTTTTTTCTTTTGTGTTGCAAGGAAGACAAAAGATTGTAATCATCTCTTTGACAAAAGAACTTTCAGTAAAATCAGACAGAATAATTATAATAATTCAGAGGATATTTTTTTAAATGACAGTTAAACGGGTATTTTTAATCACAATATACATGACAAGTTTTCTGACCGATGCAGGATCACAAAAGACATGCCTCAAATCATGAGGCTGTTCATAATAGGCCTGAGTTTTAACCGGAGAACACACACAAAGGTGCGAGGTCTATCCAACTGAACTACTGAGAGTGTTGCAGAATATCAAAGGACTGTGTGAGATGTTTCAACTTCACCGTCTCTGCATGGTACTGCTGGATGACGGGATCAAGTAAAGAGCAAAAGCTTTGCTGCCAAGACTTTTTTCCATTTGGCTTTGTGATTTAAAGCATATTTCCAAGATTGTGCCTTGCTATCAGGTTTCAAACAATATCATCATTAAATCGGAAGTAATGAAATGTTTCAGGCCATTATGTTTGCTATGTTAATTCTGATGACTCCATCCCTTTTGTTGTATCCTCTGTTTGCCATTTCAGACATCATTTATCAAGCTCATTAGGCACCTTTAATAAAAAATCTATACAAAGTCCAATATTTAGTAGATAAAATAATCAATCAATCAAACTATTTTCTGTCAGATATCAGTTAATCTATTTACTTGTGAAGGATCTCTAGTGCTTGATTTCTGTTTGAGCTTTCCAGTTGGACTGAGGTATAATCCAGTTGGTTTTTCTGTGCTCAGCTATGGGATATTTTGAGCCCTGGACCACTGGTGCCACTTAGAAGCTGAGTGTACATACTGTAATTATGGCTTTTCCTCCTGGGAACTAAAGTCTCTTCATTCGTTATCATGACTATTTTAATGGAATAGCGTTTTTTAATGTTTTCAAGACCCAGTTTGTATTTTAAACTGTTTACGGTGAACTGGACTGGATATAAAATTATTTCTAACTTTAGTACACTACTTATAACAACTTAGCATCAGTAATTGGAAACTTGAGTGACAATATAGTGTCATATTATCTAAAATAAGAAAGCGAATGGTAGATATGCAACTTCAATATCACTCATTTTCACATTATACATTTTTTTGTTCCTAATTACATTAAAGAGCTTTCATTTTTCAATTTACTGAATATCTAATTAAAGAAACACCACATGAGACTTTTTTTATACACACCAGTAAAATAGACTTTTGTCGAAAAGATGGATGTATATTAGCACATTACCCAGTAGAGAACATCGGTCCAGCCTTCCATGGTGATGCACTGAAACACGGTGAGCATGGCAAACAGAAAATTATCAAAATTGGTGATGCCATTGTTGGGGCCTTGCCATCCCTCTCGACAAACTGTCCCGTTGAAAATGCAGTGTCGACCATGCCCTGATACTGCACATGGTGTTGGCTCTTCTTCTGCAAGAGCGCCTGAAAGTACAGAGAAAAACAGATGATTCTGAGGAGGTCCAACACTTACATCAGTCAATAAAAAAAGGTAAAAAGACATTTAAAAGAATCACACCATATGTTTGAGTGATGTTTCGTGAAAGTGTTTTTCCTGTTGAGAGTTATGAATTCCTCACTAAAAAATCCCATAAAGAGCACAAATAACATCCATCTTGAGTTATTTTGGGCACCCACATTTTACCTTTATTGAGACAAAATGGCTAAACCAAAGTGGGGCAAAATGCTGCAAATGGAAGAAAAATCAGGCATGAAAAAAAGATGAATCTGGTCTTTTGTTTTATTCAAGGTACACAAGGTATTGATGACATGATGTGAGGCATACATGTCTACAAGCAAATCGGTGTCAGCAAAGGATGGCTCATCAACTGGTGGCAGCCACAACAGGAGCTATTTGATAGTTACCATGAGGCCAGCAGTGCCTCAGGTAAAGGGGGGCTAGTTCAATAGACACAAGCCTTGAATGATGCAGACATAATAAGATGTGGTAACACACACACACAAACAAAAACAAAAGAAAATTGCTTGAACAATAACAAAAAGTGCATACAAGGATTGAAGTTCATTTATACTCTCTTAAATCACAAATGTGACTTTCTTTTCCCTTTTTGCCTGTATACAATCAAAAGGGAGTGGAATACAACTGCTCTGTTGCCATGACACAGCAGTATAGCTCCAGAGACTTAAGCTGCTTTGTGTCTGTGCTTCTTTGTGTCAGTCATTTATTTTAAAATGTACATGCGACTTTACATATCTGTGCGAATATATGCTCATCAGCTTAGTCTTACTTATTGAATAATTCTTATATTTTCAAAGCAATGCAAGGGTAAAGGTTAGGCGTGTTTACATAATAGCTAGATATTAGTCATTTAATCACTGGACTTAATCCACCATCTGTTGTTCTGTTCCGTTTTCAGCAGCTTGTCATCATTCAGATACAAGGTGCATGTGTTCATTCATTCCCTGGGATTAAACCCTCTATCTACGCTAAGCTGGCATGTACAGTATGTCTGTTATGACTGTAGGCTGTCATTAGGACTCAGCTATTAAAAGGGTTTAAACTGAAATCTGAAACTGAAAGGAAACTCTGCTTTACCTGTGTGCATCACGTAGCATGTGGCATGCATTTTTCCAATGAAGAGCTCCAGGCCAATGATGGCGTAGATGATAATTACAAAGAGGACCAGCAGGGCGATGTGGAGCAGGGGAACCATGGCTTTAATAATGGAGTTTAAAACCACCTGTAAACCTGTGTACAAAAGGAATGAATGAAAACAGAAATAAGGAACAAGAGAAAAAAAGAAAATTCTCTTTTGTAAAAAAAATAATGAAAGGAAACAGTCAAAATTGGACTTTACATAATGCTAATTTTGTAAGTGAAATAGCAAAATCAGAATGCAATGGCAGAATCCAGTAAGAACAAAGTACAAGTCAATTCTCGTGTTTTTTCTTCTTCTGTCTTGTAACAAGCACAGGCTGCACTGAAAAAAGACTGTGTAACTACTCATCACTCTTTACTGATTGAACCAAAAATTGATTAAAAAAAAGAAGAAGAGGAATTATTTTGGTTGGACATGCCAATGTACCATCCTGGATGATAAAGAGCACCAGACTCCACCCAACAGACGTTATTCACATTTCTTGAGAGGTGGCTTCCCATGTCACGTTTTGATTGGTGATGGCATGCTGCCTCTGGCTGTGTTGCAAAAGGTAACTCATTGTCAACATGATAGCTGTGAAAGTGATGACAGCTAATTCTAGAAGTGTCATCGCAGCATTAAATAAATTAAAGAATTGTCCACAACACAACTCTTTCTGATGTTGCTGTTTTCAGACAGCCTTGAAATGATGAAATACTAATTATTTGTATTGGGCTCAAGCACAAATGAGCTTTGGAATGGAGTGAGATTTGCCTGCAACAACTCACTGGGAACTCCAGAAACAAGGCGAAGGGGTCGTAGCACGCGAAAGGCTCGGAGGGCCTTGACATCAAACCCCCCAGGTTTGCCCCCGGACTGGCTGCCCGAGTCAGCATCTTTGGTTATCATCTCAAGAACCACACTGAACAACCTACAGATGAGCGAGCAGAATGGGCAGGAGATGGGGGGGACAAAAAAAAGGAAAGAGAAAAGCAGCAATGGGAGAGAGGAGAGAAAAGAGCAGTGATGACCTTGTCAGGAAAACAGGAAAAAAAAAGAGTGAAATCCAAGAACAAAGCTGGGTGTTCTCTTTGTACTCTTCTCTCTGGCCGTGCAACTGTGTACAGATGTGAAAGCATATAAGTGGGGTTTACCGTAGGAGTGCGTCATTTCTGTCTGAGCATATTTACCTTCAGTTTTTTCACACCTCACCACAGTTTACATTGAGGTCCCACAGGAGCCAGGTGGTCCTCTGATAAACCATCGGCCTGTATAATAGCATGTGCGTGCGTGCATGGGAGCACGTCTGTGAATATTCCCAAGCATGGCTGCCACCGTGTAGCTGGACATGCAAATCGTTTATACGATAAACTTGGAGATGGAGATCAGTGATGTGCTGGTAAATGCTGAGTTTAGCCTTATAAATTGCACGCATGTGTATTATTGTGAGTTTTTTGGTTAATAGATAAATAAATAAGAGATAAAGCGCATTGTTATTTGAGCTTTGTGCAAATAATTTGATATGAACTCACCCCACTATGACGATGACGAAGTCCAACATGTTCCAGCCGTTTCTGACATAGGAGTTCTGGTGCATGACCAAGCCATAGGCAATAATCTTCAGAAATGTCTCTATTGTGAAAATGATCAGGAAGGCATATTCTACTTTTTCCTGCAATGAGTGAAGGAATTCAAGGGAAATCCACACAAAGGTAAGGGAGAGAAGAAAGGGACAGAAAGAGAAAAAAATTCAGTTGATTAAATAATACAACGTTGTAGGTAAAAAAAGATAAATAAAAGATAAACCAGTCCTTTAGTCAAAGCACAACAGCGACATGACTCATCCGATTTCATAAAAAACAATGTGTCAAAAAATGGCAAAGTCACAATGCAATTCTTACTATGGTCTAAGTTAAACCAAAGTTTCTGGGGAAATTCATTTGTGCCTAGAAATCTAAATAATTTATTAATGCTCTCTCATTTCCTAATAATCGCAGAGCAGAAAAACACTGACCATGATGCAGTAAATACATATATTTTGGGTTCCAAAATACAATCCCTTCAGCCATACTTCCTGTCCTGCTGCATCTTCATCATCGTCATCGTGTTTCCATGGTAACTAGGCTCCTGAATTTGGATATTTTCCCACACATATTTATTGTGATTACACATTATCTGACTTTCTCACTCAATGGATTTTAATTCTTCTTCCTTTTCCCTCTTCCTGCATCGCCCACAAACTGTCTGTTTCTCTTTTTTTCTCTTTTTCTCTCCGTATTTTCAACTCAACAAGCTAAAGGTTGGTGATTCAACAGGTTTTAAGCCCCATTAAGCAAAGCACCTCTACTGTTGATTTACAGACCATATAAGCACTAGTTTGAACAACAGGCACAAGCAAATCCAACCACTGAAAGTTACCGAAGACACCAGTAACATTCACACTCAGACTTCACACCCACACCCGCTTGCATAGATTCAAAGTACACCTCTGACACTCAGCCAGCAACCTGGCAGGTAGACTAATAGAAGGTTTGGAGATGAATAAAGTATTATATTAAATTAGATGACTCCACAGAGCCTCCTAAACAAAAATATTAACAGCCTAAAAACATGTGAAATCCCTCTCATTTGTTATAAACCTAATTTAAATGTACATTTCAGCAGGTGTTTAAATGCAGATTTTTCCTTTTTTCAACTGCTGAAAAGTCATCGATGTGTGTTTCCCTGAATTAAAGATGCTGAAGACGCACAGCACTTAGCCGATGGTTGCTACTCTGCAGCAGCAGCTTGGAAAGATTAGATCTCTCAAGATGGCTAATTTCAGTTTAATTTAATGACTTGTGTGATTTTGTTCTCTTTGTTCTTTTTTTGTCAGATGCCAAAAAGAAATTGTTATATAAACTGAAGGACAATAAAGATGTCGCATTGTGACTCATCTTATGAACACTGTAATTACTTCTCCACACGGATAAATACAATTCAATGAATAAGCTCACCCTGACAAAACCCTTTAATCCTGCTATCTTTCTTATTCAACAGTTCATCTGCTAAACCTCTAAAGGAACCATGTCATATTTACACAGCTTAGGAATTTACATTATAATGAAGAAGGGGAAATGTTGTGCCAATGTCAATTCTTCTGTCCCCCTTCCTGGTTCATATGGGTTTGCATAGAACAGTTCTAGTGGCAGTGTAGTGTAATGGTTACCAAAATACACATGACATGACATATTGCATAATGAATATTAAAGCCCTAGTTCTTCCAATACCCTGTGGGATTCCTGAAAAGTTCAGAGTGACAGAAATATGTGTTTCAAGTCTGAGGCTTCATCATTGAGTGCTTTGTCAAAACTGGGGTGGGGAGTAAAGATGCTGTTGTAATCAGTCGTGCTTTATGTAAACGACTTCCAAAAAGGAAGGAGTCCCACTGCTTCTGTTTCCTGTGTCTGAGCCTGGTGAAGATCACTCCTTTTGTGCCTGTAGCAGGAATACTGTTGCCATGGACACCAGGCTTGTCTCATGTGTGGGCAGAGAATAAGACTTGAAGCAGTCATGTAAAGGAAATTCAAGAAAAGTGCCCCTGGCACAGCATACTGGTACACATGAAGGCGAGGTTCCAAGGAAGCACATGTGTACCACGGAACATGAACATTCGTGTCAGGTCATGTCAGCCTGGTACTTTTTATTTATTATTCTTGTCCTGAAAACTTCATAAAACAATTATGCTGCACGTTTGCACTTAACACATATTCATTAACTTGCCAGCTCTTAAAGAACACAAACTGAACAGAAGGCATCTGAAAAGTCATTGCCTTTTTCTGTACCATATTTCTACAATTTTAAAAGTTAGTTTTCATTAAAAAAAACAAAAACATGGCACTGTTTTTTAATTGACAAGTGTAAACCTCAGTTAAAATCTTAGGGGGGGATAAAGAAATTCTACAAACATTTCCACAGTGCATCCAAATTTTCTTACAGAGGTCATCCAGATTCTGAAAAGGAAAGATCTTAATTAATTTGCGGAGGAGAAGCTTGATTTGTAAGCTCCAAAAATCCTCTGTTTTGGAAGCAGGACAAGAAATTTGGGTTGCTTGAGCTGAAGCCAAAAGAGCTGAGAGTTTCTGTAGTAAGGATGAACAAAATGTTCTGGTTGTCAATTATAGATTCAAAAAAATAGGGTCAAAATTTTTTTTTTTTTTTTTTTGCAGAAAGTTTTGATAACTGACTGGACAGCTAAATGGGAAGAGGTAGAATATTATGCAATTTAAAATGATCTGATCCATTTGAGGTGACATATGGCAAAGCGAGGGGGAACTATCCTGACATTGCATCTTAGCTTTAAAATTGCTGAACACACCATTTTAGTTTTGTATAACTTTGTAAGTGGAAAAACGTAGGAGCTAAAAAAAAATGTAAATTCCTACGCTCAAATCAAACTGATCGGCCGAGATCTCAAATTTAACACTGAAACGAAGTTGCAAGAGTTGTTACAGCTTTGAAAAGATATCCCTCTATGTGATCTGCTGCGTTAAAGAGTCAGAATATATCTACATCAATTTCTGTGTGACTGTGTGATGACTCAGCATAAAGCTGTGTTGCTTCAGCGTTTTCCCTCACAGAATAATTATCCTGAATGGATTTAATTAAGTTTTGATTTCATTATACACTGCGCAAAACATAGCTTTCCATGGTGAGTCGGCGTCGTTAAACTCTGCGTCTCAACATCAAAACCAATTGATCATTTCTGAATGAGGTTACCGGTATAATCTCGAGAAAGTGTGTTTCCTATCACAGTGTAATTATTGGTTTGCAAAAAACAGGTTATTTCAAACATATAAAGCCTACAGACTGTAACAGGAGTTCCTCCCTTTGTAAGAAAAATTGACTTCATGTTCTTCATGAAACTGTCATTTAGCAAGAAGCAGACCTATACCCTAACTCTGGTACAGGGGGATCACAAACCAAAGAGCAAAAGTTCAGAGTGGAGGCACAAGATTTAACCTGCACAGAAACTGTCAAAATTAGATAATCAAATCATTTTACATGTCCGTCACAAACCTGGGAAAGGCTTGATGATATTACAAGCAAAACTGTGTGGATTGTCTTCATGGAGGTTCAAGTAATAGCATAATTTTTGTAAAAACAACTCTGTGCAAACAGCTGACAGATGGGTTTTCATCTCGCCTACACATGCACTCTACAATAGAAGCATCAAGCAGCTTAGGGTCTCGAATCAAACTTGTAAAGTGCAATTTAAAGAGCACAGAGTTAGAAAAATATAGAGATAAAGCAGTTTCCTGTACAGGTGGGACAGTCTCATGCCCCTGTCCATGACACTGAAATTACCGGTTTGCTCAGGATATAAGCAAGATTTGAAAGGTCACTTTACCGATGTTAACAAGCACTTTTGCAGCTTGGATGATGTGGAACAGCACAATTGTGAAGTCCAATGTAAATTTTTCGTCAAGAAAGCAACAAAAAATGAGGGGTTATGAAATAAAACAGTGTTGCACCCCAACCGAAAAGGAAAAAGAATTATGTTAAACATGAGAAAGGAACGAAAGCCTGAAACATCCTGACACTTCATCCTAAAAGTATAAAAATTTGCCTCTCGTTTTTTCATGAATAGATATAATGGGAAAATAATGTAGAATGGAATAGAGCTGGAAAGAAAATGCAAGTTATTCAAAAAGTCATAAAAAGAAAAAAAAAGTGTTCCTGACCTCTGAACTGGGGGGAAAAAGCATGTCTGAGTTTATAATTATTTTGATGTCCTTCCACAACAAAACTGCACTGAATATGGAGATATAAGGAACATTGTACAATAGTTTACACTGCAGACAGTGGGCTAATTAGGACTAAGGCTATGAGATAGTAAAACCATTAGAAAAGAAACTGATAGCACCAGTGGTGAATCGGCTGTACTCTGCAAGTTGCACATTATGTTGCGTGAATCTTTGCAGTTATATTAACAAGTAAATTTTTTTTTGCACACTTCACACATGAGCAACTAATTAATAGTCCGAAAGAAATGCTATCTGCTTGACTCATCTCAACTACACATTCCATAATACTGCTGTGAGCATGTGCACTTACGCATTACTTACACATCAGCGTTGCATTAAGAAATCTACAACAAAAAAAATCTACAAATGAAAAACTGCTTGTAACAGGGACGAAGGCAGCATTGTCAAAATGAGTATCTGAGCATGCACAAATATTTAAATTGTTTGTATTTTGTGAAAACTTTAAGCATCACTCTGTCTCGATGCTGGTGTACTATCAGCCGAAAGGAAAAAAGAAGCTGGGCCTTGTTCACTTCTCCTAAATTGTTCTAAGTCGTCACTCTTTGCAGAGGTTTAGAGGCTGCTATTAAGCTTCAGCTGTAATTTAATGAACGGAAAGTAAGGTTAATGTTAGAACTGGAAAAACCCTAGACATTTTAGCTCTTATTTGTATTTTCACCATTTGAGAATTAAATGGGACTTCTACACATCGGGGGTCATATTTTTATTATTCTAAATAATGGAATTAATGGAATTCCACGAAAAATAATCTATTCGTGAGCAAAATGGGTGCAAAATAGGTTTAAGGAGAGGAAACTGGGCTGGATGGCACTTGTGAGAAAACAATAATCAAACAATGCATATTTCTTCATTTTACAAATAATCCAGGGATTATTACAGTATTACACTGAACAGTGAGAGACACAAATCCAGTCACCCAGTTAAATAAGTCTGCATGTAATCTGTCTGAACTAAGCTATCAGCAGAGAGAGAGTGTGGCAATGAGTGATTGGAGGTGACAGGCAAAATAGTCAGTTTGAAGATGGCAACTGCACTGAGGAGATGCATTTTCTTTTCCATCCATCTTGTTGTGCACAAGATGATTTGAGTGCTGATTACAAGAGATTCACTTTGTATTTGTGATTTACATGCTTCCCACCAAGTGTACACACAAAGGTTTTCATGATACAATCCAAAGATACCTTCCAGTGATTCATTCTGTGACAAACAGCCATAGACACCTAGCCGGGGTGATAGAAACCTATTCTTGGAAGTAAAAGGAAAAAGCAGTCCCCTTACTGAGGGCACTGCACCGATAGAGGCATAATCTCAATCTCAATTTTAGGATGATGATCTCGGTGCGGGAAAAGAGGAAAAAGGTTCAGTCACCAGGAAAGTGTAGTCTTTTGAGATGTCTTAAATAACTGCTCCCTAGAAATGCATCTGCTGTGAAAAGGACATTTGGTCTGGAAAAGTACCAATGCCTCTGAACTTTAGGGAACAGGTCTCTCCTTAAGGGTTTTGACAGCAAATGATGACTCCATTTACTTTAGTTTTTCAATCTTTACTTGTTTCCTGCATTTGTATTCTGTTAACTAATAAAATGTGAAATAACATTCGTTTGATGCTAGTCTCTGAAACGCTTTAGAGCCTGAAACCCTCACATTCCATCAAAAGGTATAATAGTTTGCGTGTGGCTCTGTTTGCTTATAATTGATCCAAAGGGAGGCCTGGCCCAGCACATCATCATGCCTGACCTACCTTGCAAATCAGTTGGAAGCATCACAGTACACAAAGACACACACACAGACACGCTGACAGAGTGGTGGCAGGCTCAGTCGATGTCACCTCTCTCTGTGATGATAACATGAGCTGACATAACGCTCAATGCTGTGTGGCTTCAGCCATTCGGTATATCTGCTTTGTGTGTGCATGGTCTAACCCTCATCATCCCTGACCCCACCCAACAGGTACTGTAGCACTGATGATGTCAGTCGTGGCCACATGATGTAAACAGGAAGTAACCTGATAAAATGACTGAATTAATCAAATGTAGCTTTGCTGACAGCTGAACAACACTAATTCACCAGAATATACCTGGGAGAGCTCTGTAAAGCACAAACTGGTCTTAGGGAATCTAAATTTAGTATGGCCTTGGAAAGGGAAGGATGTGGAAGAAGATCGGTATGTTCCTCTTTCTAGGAACTGAGAGCTAGACTTAATGGCTTCTGTTTCTAAGAAGAATCTGTGCACAGCAGCTCCTTTGTTCAGAAACATTAATAAGGTGTTCATGCAAGGAAATACTTTCTGTGTGTCTGTGTAGGCTCTTATTAAGGTGCAAAAGGGACAGTGTTTTAGTGTGTGTGTGCGTGTGTATGTGTGTGTATGAGGCCATCTGCATGAAGGTGAATCAGCCAGGCAGCCAGAAGCAAGCCAATCAGCTCATATTAGCCTCTGTTCCCTTTGGTCTTAATAAGATTAATGAGGCCAAGAAAGGATGACCATGGACTGCTCCTTTGGTTCAGAAAAAGACCAAAGGAGAAGTCAGGAAGATCACAACAAATGCTCAAAATGATCATCATGCACACTAATGCACGCAATGCAGACAAGACAGAAAATCGGAGGTCTGCTGTATCATGTGTGTTCTAATACAGCTTTAGTAGTTTTACCTTTACATGTCTAAACTAATTTAACAAACTAAATCACTTCTGTAAACTTGCTTGACAGCTAAAGTTCAAGGACTTCAAGAACTCTGTATGTGTGAGATTGGTACCTTTTTTGTAATCAAGTGTTGAATGGCCCAAAAAAGAAGCATGAACAAATAAATCCTGCTCTGACCTAGAGAACAGTTGGACAGGAAGGTAGAAACACAGATGTGATTCATAGTTTCAGTATCCCACTTCTCCTCCTCATTATGTTTACACCCTTCATATCCCTCCCTGTCCCTCCGCCTGTCTTTCTCGGTTATTTCTTATTTTTCACAGGTCTCCCATCTCCAGAAATAGGTCTGTGCTGTGATATCATGTTCCATCTTGATTTTATAAGACACCAAGATGGAGAGTACTCCCTGCTTGCTGATTATCAAACTGATAAGTTCTGACTAAAAGTCTTTTTGTGTGTGTAACTGCTTTAAAAAAGACCATGACAGCACAGTATATGCTACATAATCAGGAAGATAGATCATCAAATCTCGTTTATCGCCATAACTTAACATGTCATGACAAATCTATTGCCTGTGACTTGAATCATTTATTTCAAGAGATAATAAGAAATGACGTGCCTTGGAGACAGTTGTCAACAAAATCAAGGTAGTAAAACAGACAGATTTGTTTTACTAAAACTTTTAGAGTAATAAGGATTAGTATTGATGCTAATCCTTACCCAGAAGCCATTGAGCAGCCCTTTTCTGAATTGACCCATTATTGCTCCTCAAAGGCTTTATTGACAAGCTCATATCTAACCCTGAGCTAAAATACAGACAAGAAGGAGCAAGGTTATGAAGACATATTTTGGCAATGCTAAATAGATAATCATATGTATGGTTTGTCGTTATATATTGTTTTTACTGGCAAATTTAACATACTGGATACATAGAGTCTTTGTTAATGCACATTTAAGATTGTAGTTCTTCCTTTCTATTTTGTTTGATGAAAACTTCAACTTCCTCTTTAAACTTTTTTGTATGGGTTACAGCTGTTGACCATTTCAGATGTGTCTTCAGGCTTCAACCATACAGTCAGCCACCATGGACTAAAATGGCACTTAGGGGCTAAAAGTGAGTGTAACCTAAGTGCTGTCACACTGTCACATGTTCTGATATCACAATCACATCCATGGCGCATACAGCAGGAAAACATGACTGCGGAATTGTGGGTTTAAAAGGGGGTCAAGCATTTGTGTAATGTGACAATATGCCTATCAAAGACAATAAAATATCCAATCAATACAGCTTATCAAGATAGTAGTTTGTTAGCCTGTTTGCTTATTCAGCCACATAGTGCTGCCTCTATCCACACACACAAACACCCAGCGGTATGTGGAAAGAAGCATCAATTCTTAATGTGTTTTGTTTTTAGAGGCATTGTGAAACAATAAGAATTATAAATCTCTCATAAACGTTTGGTCGTCTAAACTGTTGCTATTCATTGTTCAGTTCAAAACACAGTCAATTCTGTCACATTACTTCCACTATTCACCTGTGAAAGATCAGATGTTATGATGTGCTGTTTCCAAACTATCGGTTGTAAGAATGAAGTAACATTATTTCAGAAAGTGACAAACAAAGACTCTGTAGCTAAACACCAACTCTCTGCCATTTTGTCCCCTTTACAGCTCTCCCAATTAAACATGTGTAGTTGTAGCCAAGATCTATTTTTAGATGTGGATATTCATAATCCAATGTTAAAACAGCGAGCTTTGCCACAAACACGGACAAAACAGCCAGTGCTGGTACTGGCTGACCACCAAGAGCTACGACCTAATCCAAAGTTGGTATTAGAGCAGCTGCAGCAGCATCTGAAATCTGCTTCCGCGTAACACATTACCCATCACATATATTAATTCAATTATCTGATATATTGACAAGTGCTGGCAAGGACACAGAAAACGCACTGCAATGTTAATATTTCAAACCACAGCTGCTCAAAGCAGCAACTTAGGAAGAATTTGAATAAGTTCGTACAAATTGGACATTCTTCATAAAGACAGATTTCCAATTTTTATTTTTCCTCATGCTGCCTTCATCTTGTTCCTGTACTTATCTTTTTCTATCTTTTTGCACACTTCTCTATCTCCATCGTCTCTCATCATTACCAACCTTCACAGCTTCTCCTTTCCCCCTTTTTAATTTCCGCTTATCAACCGTCTTATCCCCCATGTGCTTCTCTACAGACTTTTGCCAACACTCTGCCCTCTCTTGACCACCGTCGTGTCCTTCACGCTCTTTTCTTAATTTCCTGCTCCTCTAGGTCTGTTTCTGTTTCTTTCTCGGTCGTTAAGAGCCTTGTCCACATATACTCCACAAGTCTCCATGGACACAGTTGTCACGGTAGCAGGCTGTGCTGTATGTAAAACTAGGTGAACGAGGAACATAATGAACATAAACATGAAGCAAGTAAAAATGCAGTACATACAAATCATATACGAACATGTCCTGCATTGTATAACACTTAAACAACTATACCATATCTAAATAAAAAAACATATTTTCCAATACGTGCACTAACTCATGAGGGAAATCTTAATCACTTTACATGATTAATGCTCTTTTGTGTTGCATACTCTATCCGTGCTCCATGTAGTTTGATTTCTGTCCAGAGAAAAAAGGAAAATGAGCATACCTGTGGAAAATTTTGAATTGATGTTTTAAAATATCCTTTCCAGCTACTGACTAATGAGTGACCATAGGATTCGGAGTTGGGGTTTGGTGTGTACTTAAGGGAACATCCTAAAAGGTTCAGGAGTCTCTGTGTCCAGCTTAACAAACATGCTGCAGGTTAAAGCTTTTTTCTGTGCTTGCACACTAAAGCATCCTGATATGAAGGAGGAAGCTGGTGAATGCAGGAGATTTAAGTTCTCATTCATCCCACAAGCTGTAAACCTGCTTAACTGTAACAGATAATCTCCTCATCACATTTCCTGGTCATTCAATCTACTGCCATTTTCATTATTCATTTTCAACAGTTTTGTTTGCATGATGTACACTTTCCATTGAGCCACCTGCGGAACAACATGCTTACGGGTGAAAAAGGTAAGCTTGATAATGCTGCTTTTTCCAGTGATGTCAAATGACAGAAATTTAACAGCAGTTCATCCGTATTATAGTCAGTGGATTGTCTCAGAAGTGGAACATTTCAAAAGCAAAAGAAGCTAGCAAAAGAAAAGCTCCCTTCTTTTAGCCATCATGACAAAACAAACATGAATATGTATTGCAAGATTAAAGGAATAACAATGTTCTCATTTTCATTCTTAAATATAATAGAATAAAAACAATAAAAATAGCACCTGGAAATGCCAAACAGCCTCATGTTGTACTTAGAAATCTGTAAAAGTAGCTTTATTTGCTTTTTCTTCTAATCTTCAAGTGAAATTGAAAAAGAGAGCTAGTGGTCAGCAGCCGGCTGACACAAAACTGGGTTAAGTCCAGTAGAACACAGTGTTTTTGTCACTTTGTCTGGTTTACAAAGCTTAACACTGCATTCAGTAAGTGTGCTCCACTTTGTGGCCAAAGTCCAGAAAAGAGTGTGTCTTTGGAATACCCAGCTACAGTTTGTGTGTGACAGACAAAGAGAGAAAGGGCAAGTTTATTTTTCATGGCCCATGATCCCTGTGCTGTGGATGGTCCCTTGGCATTAGGGTGCTAAGCAGTGGGTCCAGCAGGTCTCCTTACAACTGGGCATCTGTCATACCACAGCCTTAAAAACTAGAAAGTCCCTGGGCGCCATTTGATATGCACAAACACTGGCAGAACACTCAGCTGTATACTCAGAAGTCTTATTATCTCTGGGTGCTGAGACGGGATTTCTGTGTGCTTTTTTATTAAAGTACTATGAAAATACATGTAAACACAGTAAGTGTTTTATGACCATTAATGGTTTTAACATAGAGCTGTTTGCCCCTGGGAGCTGTTGATAACACAGAGGGTTTGCATTCACAGCAGTTATATAATCTATAATTGCCAGACTATAATCATGAAGAGGAGTGACAGCTAAGAGAAGGAAGAAAATGACTCACAATGATGAGACTGCATTCTAGCAGAGCTGTATGATCATAAATGTCCTGAGGCTACTTTAACATTGACTGCAATCATACACACAAAGACACTGCTGTGAGAGTATCTCTAAGAGGACATGTATAATAGAATCCATGCTCAGTCCCCTAACCCTACCTGTGCACTTAAGATAAATGCCATCAACATCATTGCTCACACCTTTTTATTTTTTATGTTTTACTGTGTAAGTCTGAAGGTTTCAGTGAAAGCAACACAAACTCTGATGAAGGTGTGAGAAGAGATGGGACCATGAAAGCACCATCATCAATGAAGAAAATCTGACTGATTGTGTTCATAAACGAGGTCACTAATCTTCTTTGCTTTACATCTAGACATGAATATTTAGTTAACAGGATTTGAACTGGATCAAGATTTTAATGAGAACAGCTCATTGTGGTGAAACAAATTGCTTTAATGGGTGGAAAGTTAATACTTTTGTACCACTACAAAACTAACCCGACTAACATTCACTGCAAGACTATTTCACGAAGCATGACGTTTTTAGGTTATACAACGCTTGTACAATATGCTTTAAACGTCCAAAACAGCTGTCTTTCACTTAAATAAATAGCTAAAATGCAAGTTGTATAACTTTCCAGTAAAACCTTTTCCGACTTGTTGCCTCTCGCTAATGTACAATTGATAGTTATGCTGGTCATTAACATTAGACACCACATTTTAAAACAATAACACCACACTTTTATTATTGACTTGTGTAATTTATGAGATATATACCAATTATGAACTCAGTTAATCATAAACAAAAGCACTGTCCCTCTATAGCAGTTTTCATTGTCATTTATTGTAATTTGTTTTTAAAATGTCCTCGGCTGTTAATTCTCCCATATCCCTGCAAGTCACTTTGGTTAAAATCAATCACATTAAGACTAATGTGCACAGGTTCATAAAAAAGTAAATAAATAGACTCTGGAAGTGCTGCTGTTTTACAAAGGTCACCTGATAGGTTTCAACATTTTTCACGCTTGAACTTTCTTCCCTGCTCATGGTGTCGTAGCTCTGTAAACACTCACCCTCCCGTTCACAAAGAACCTGAGACAAACACATCTATATTGAGTGAACCATAACAGGTTAAATGTAGCCTGAAGTTCTTCTTCCATCCTAAGGTCAGCCTTGTATGTGCAACCATTAAAATAATATCAATCCAAACACAACACAGTCCAAATCATTTACGTTATGGAAATGTTGAATGCAGAGAGATATTAATTCACTCTACATATTAACTTACATTATTTTGCACTTTTTCTTATCAACTTCTAATACTTAGATTATTTTCATCTCTCATTTTGAAAATGTTCACATTTAATTCACGAGTTCCCAGAAGATGGAGCATCACTTTTAATAAAGTAAGCAGGACCATTTTTGTAGATCTGCTTATTGCATTACAACAGTTCATCTCCTGATGGCTTTCTTCCTAAACTCAATAATCAAGGGATTGTCCTTAATTAAACTCAGACAGACCTTTGTGCTGTTGCTTCATTGAAATATATGATGTGAGTTTTGAAAATGACAGGTCAGCGTGGGGATTAGCCACACAAGAATTCCATGTGATAAAGATTGTTTGCAATTTTCTATTGTTTTATCAGCAAAACTTAATCGTAATCTGGTCAAACTGTTTTTCAAATAATTACGCCACAGTAGCACTTTAGTTGCTATGGTAAAAGCGTACTTTAGCTCAGCACTCTGCACACTGCAAAAACTGTCTTCTTTCATAGCACAGCAGAACAAAGCAATACTGCCTAATGTGATTTTAATTTCCCCTACTCCCTAAACCTTAATCCCTGATCGAAAGAAAAATCATGAAACCTGAAATTCTTTACTCAAACTTTTACTAAAACAGGCAAAAAAACATGAACAAACCTTTCATACAAATAGCACTAAAACACACATGGAAACCTATGCATGTACACACACACACACACACACACACAGAACAACTCAGTGTGGGCAGATGTTTCGACCTCTGTAGAGTGCTTTCATGTACTGACGTCACAAACGTACAGTGCTATGCTTTAACCAGCTGACTGATAACACCCTCCAACAGTGTTAAACACAAATGCACAGATGCTGAATGAATCTTCTGCTCTACTGATGTTTTTGGAGGACGTTGCTCACTTTACAAAACAACCGACCGTCAGCTTGTTGAATCATAGGGAGAAAAGTGCTAACAGAGGGGGGGGGGGGGAAGTGCCACAATCTTTTGAAAGCACTTTCACGTTTTAAAGACAAACTGAAATACCAGTCAGCGAAAGGGTGAGCATGCACATTGTGTGAGTGAGTGCAGTCATTTTTTAAAATGCTCTAAAGGAGATCATGACAAAAGTTAATTTTCTGTGAAGCCCATGAGAAACTTAACACATTTACAGTAAAGTTGTCTATGTCTATGTCATTTAAGGTCACAGAATCAAAGATACCATGCACTAATATTTCAGAAAAGTTCATTCAAGAATCATTTCTGTGTTTGTTACAGCCGAGGTGAATTCTGGATGGTCTCTTCATGTTTGTCCATGTTATGAACTGACAATAAAAAGACCCCTTGCAGTGTGTGCATGCAGTTTTTTATCCCCCATCAGCTCAGAGATTATTTACCCTCTATTCTGGGAAAAAATCCTCATATTATTCTCCCTGCCTATTTCATATCACACTAAATCTGTGTGACTGTGTTGATGATACATTATAGTGCTCTCCCTCCAGTTCAAAGTAGCATACTTGTGTGTTATCTGCTTTGTATAGATCATGCCATCTTTTTTCTATAAATACAGCAGGGATTCAGGCAGAGACAAACTATTAATCAACAAGCACAATCACAATCACATTGAAGGTAAATTTAGGTTATTTTGATTGATTAGCATCAATATGAGAAATAGAGTATGAGCAATAATAACATGAAACTACACTTTAAAAATCTGACTCCAACTAAATGCCATGTTGCTTCAGCCATAAGAAAGTCCAGCTCGCAGGAGGTGTTGAATATGATGAAAAAGCTCAATTACAGGTGTCTGCTTGTCATGAGCAAAATTCTCTCCTAAACTGCAAAGGTAATCCAAAAATAAATCAGGTGAACGGCTATTTGATTTAAGTGTTAAACCCTATTCAGTGACTGCCATCAGTATTGATCCTTATCAGTTCACATCCCCCCCAATTCCATGAATTAGTTCACTGTTGTTTCAGTTACATTGAGGCAATCGATAACTAATGGCTATAGTTTCTTAAAAAAATATTGACAACATTTAAGTTTTTGCCAGACAAAAAGTTATGAAAATTTGTAAATATTGACCTCTTTTAATCTTTTGTCTTAAAATTTTAGTCTTTTTTATGGAAAATAATCTCTAAATGTTAAGAAAGATAGCAATTTCTAAATTGTCAAATTATATATGTATTAAATAATATTGAATCCAATCATCTCTAAACTGTACTGTATCTTAAATCCAAGACCGGGCTCATGGCAAGAAGAAATTTAACCTTTCACCCTCCATATAGACAACTTACACTAAAACAGTGGGTTCATAAAAGACTCTTATGGGATTATAACCTCATCAGTGGTGTATGTTAGCTAGAAATCAGAAAGGCTGCTGTAAGACTACTAAATCAGCTTAATAGAATACTAATCATTCTCCACTCGGCGGCATGAGGGGAGGTGAAGGAGAGAGCAGGAGATGGAGTTAGTTAAATGAAGAGAATAAGATGAGTAGACAGGGGAGGCTTAAAAGGGTAGGAAGAGGTTGAAGCAGTTAAACATAAAAGACATACTCGATAATATGCGAGTGATGACGAGATGAGGACAGAAAGCTGCTAAACCAGCCACAAGTCTCAGAAACAAACAAAAGAAAGGTCACATTAAGAAGGAAGGCACAGGTCTGCATGGTACAGATATTTTTATAGTGTTGGCATTTTATTCCCAGGGAATACCACCTCGAGCGAGAAATGACATCTCACCACAATATATCAGATTGTTATATGTACATGTTTTTTTTTACCCTATTAAGTCCCGGATGCAACGTTGGTGCTTGAAAGCCTAAACAGGACAACAAATTTGTCTTGTTTGTTTCAGATTGTGTCCACGAACTGAAAAAAGGGTTATGGAGGCAGCTATCCAATACCAAACAAGGAATAAATCTTAATCTATTTACAGAGCAGTACCACTCAGGACAATCTTTGGAAGGTTGGATGCGAGGGAGAAAAGTAATTTGTCATGGCTGTGGGAAGATGGTGCTGGAATAAATTCAAACCAAAGGTCAGGGGTTAAATACACCCTGTCTACACGTCCTTCCCCTTAATGTAGCATTTTTGTCCTAGTTAAGAGTTGCAGCTGTCAGTAACACTACATTTAAAACATCGATGTCATCAAGTGCTGGTGAAAACAGAAAGTAGTGAAGCTATCGGAGACATCCTTCTGTAGAGAACTGATGGTGAAATATGAAACTAGAGTACCATTTTACTTTCTTGTAAAATGGCTGAATATAAGACCATGGACCTATTTTGCAATCTGTCACAAAACTGTTACTTAAAGTCAGATGTGACCAAGGCAATCTGTTGTAAAAGTGGGACATACACCTCCTGCCCTCTGTTTGACTTTCTCTTGACAAAAAAAAATCTTTTTTTTTTACTATTTACTGAGAGATTGTGAAGCAGAAAGGGTTGGCTGGTTATCTTTAAAATATCCTCTTTTCTGTTGACCATCCCTCTTGTAAGCTCTGACCCTGCAACTCCACTGATTCAATCCTCCAATCCACCATTCTCTCTCTGCACCCGCCACTCATTTGGTGCCAAGTAATCCACTACCCGGTTTAATCCCTTGAACTGCTCTCAGACACAAAACACACACACAATTTCCCTCCGCTCTTACACACTCAGTTGCTCAAACTCGCACACAACCTCTTACACAAAATAAAACACACATTCACATGGATTTACCACAAATGGCAGCATTTCTTCACCGAAAGCATTTATGGGATTGACTAACTCTTCATGTAAAGCAGCCTGAAGGTTAAAGGCATCATTTGTATTTACACAACAAACACCCTGATGCATGCGAACGTGGTGCTCAAAATAAAGCTAATAAAACATGTGTAATATTTTAGTACATTCACAGTCATAATGGGTAAAAATGTGCCCCTATGGTAAATCTAAAAAGCAAAAATCTAAAAGCAATTTCATAAAGTTAGCAGACAAAAGCATATAATTACTATATGAAAGATAATAAGAGAGCTTTCTTTATATATATTTCAAAACTGAGTCAAAGATCACGTTGAAAATAACTTTTTCTATGAAGGAGATGATAAAACAGCACCCCTATCCTTTTTTTTTCAAAAAGGACAAACCACATGCACAAATACTATAAAGACTTGTGTTCACAAATCAAATACATCTTTTATGCGTTAAATTCTTGCAGTACTTCCTGCATCATGGGCCCCAGATTATAAATAACATTATTAATACTGTTGCACAGAAACAGAAGCTGAGATTTTGCTGTAAAAACTCAACTAGATAAAGACTGGTTCAGTGAGAATGGTTTCCCATGGGATGATCGAGTGGCTGTATTGATCAAAGGGAATTCATTTTGTGCTGGCTGAGGGCCTGAAGCTCACATGCATCTATCAGTTGCTGATCATTTTTATTCATTTAATTCAATATTCTGTTGAAGGATTGCCAGGAGTTTCCGACCATAAAATAATACCATAATCTGACAGCCATCTGACCACCATTCAGCATCATATTTGTGCAGGGGACACGTTTTGCTTCAAAATGAGCCTGAAATCTATTTACATGTGGTTGAATGACAGACAGTCATTAGAATCACACAAACAATTAATGAATTTAAAAAAAACATCTAATGCATAGAGGACATATATAACATCGCTGACAGGGAAAAAAAGAAATAAAAGAGAGTCAAATGTGAGCGTTTGAAAGACCACAGAAAAAAAAAATCACACATACTGTACATTGTGCAGTGAGTGGCGAGGGACAGACATGGGCAGCGTGAATAATCCCCATGTGCTGATGGAACACACTATGTTTCTGTGTGTCTGTCTCTCACTGATTCATATACAAGCACACACACAATTCCCAGGAAGGCTGAGAACATCTCTCGCTAACCTCAGAGAAAAAATCAAATGTTTGGACTGAATGAGAAAGTCCTTTGAGGACAGTATAGACTCGTAGGACTAAGCTACTTTCAAAAATCATTCTGCTCTTTTGGCAACACAATCTGAAGGGGAATCACAAACATTTTTTCAAGTCTATTTCGGTTTTACCCGACCCAAGGCACACTGACCTGCATGTTTTCAAGCATGTTTCTCCATGATTTCCATCATATGGATTGGACTGCCACATGAAAAACATGTCATGTTATCTATTGTAGATTTACACGTCACAATGTTAGTCTACTAACTCCAATACAAGAAAAGAACACGGACTGTTTCACTTTGTTTGTCGAGGAGGAATAGTTAGGATTTAGAGTCTGAAACAAATGGAACAGGCACAATTTGGGCTTACATGTTTGGATTCCGATCACACCCAAACACAAAACCGCACATTTGTTCCGACTGATTTCAAACCTCAACGAAGACTCTCTGTTGGCGTGACAAACCTATTTCACATTTAACATGTAGCATGCAAACAGCATGCTGCGCTCATCTGCATTCTATCTTTCTGTTGATGACACCCTGTAACAGACACAATCCTTTCCTTGCTTGTTTTTCAGTACAGCATGTTAAACAGCTCAAAGACAGATATGTCATCTTGTAAACTGTTTTCATGAAGGGTTGAAACTGACCAAATTTGACTTTCTTTGACAAACAGAAGCCAGAGGTCAATCACATCAGACTGAGTGGGAATAGTGAGTGTGACAAGTGTCCAGGTGATTATCATGTTGGACTTCTCCGAGTTTGCACCTCCTCACTGACCCTGTAGGTTGTTAACAGAATTGGATAAGATCTTTGTGGTCTTTATTTATATCTTTATAATCTTGAAATTTTTTCAAGGAGATAAAAACGGTGTTAAAATGTAAATTAGACTCAGACTGGACATGTGTGTGGGCTGCTATTGTTTCATAGACACTCTTTTAGAAGCTAAAATTGTTAAGCCATTAAAGTCCTGGTGAAAAAGTGTATAATAAGACAAGTCAGTTAAAGTGCCATGAAATCAAAGACCGATTTATCCAGGAACTTTCATAAAACAAAGTTAATTGGTTTCTCTTGCAATGGGCAGTCAGAAGCTATCTGTCTCCATCACACCATCCTAGAACATGTTATTATTTCCTGTGGTTTGGCAAAGTCATTCGATAGTTCATCAGAAGCAGGATTTAGCCATCCCACTCACAGACAGTTTGAGAAGTCAAAGCAGATCACAACTTAAGAAAACAACAACAAAAAAAGCATTATCCTGTTTAGATGCTCCACTTTCAGGGATCTGTCTCGGTGACACGGTCACTGATGAGTAATCCAGCCTCTGTTAATGTTATTAGGATCAGCAGTGCTTCCCTTACTATGTCTGAGATCTAACATAGTTAAGAGGAGCTATAAATATGAAAGTGTGGTTTGTACGACGCAGTTGCAGCCAGGTAACAAACACACACTGCAAAGTCTGCACAAAGTCATGCAAGTATAGTTTAGTTTACGTGAATCTATAAAAATAAAAAATATATATTCTGTGCTTTCCTTTAAAATGCTTTAAGTGCCATTCAACATTACAAAATCTGATTGGAGCAAAATGAATTCATTTTGTTGTTTTGTTTGGAATTCAATGTCAAATTGCTCCGTAATTATATTTGTAACATGACATCCCTCATTTTCACTTCAGTTAACTGCTGTGTCAAGCAGGGGGATAGCCCGCTATGTGCGTGTGATTGAAGACACACACCAGTGATTGTGTGTCAAGAAGAACAATAAAATCTGACACTCTATCCAAATATTGCCAGGAAAGCCCTCTGACGAAACTCACCCATCCAGCCAATCACTCTCATACAGACGTCTGAAGCCTTTGTGATTAATCCAGATGATGACACATGGTGGCACTAACAACAAGCAGCATGAAGCTTTTACAAAAACTTTTAAATCTTTTAAAACACAAACAGCACCAGGAGAGCAATATTGTGCACAAATGCATGTGAGAAGCCAAAGGAGAAAAAAACCTTTTCGGCTACTCAATGTAAGTGCTTTTTTTGTGAAGCAAAAACTATTAAAGGTTTTGTGTTGCCAAACAAAACAACCTTGAGAATAATACCAAACTGTCTCTGAGAATATGTTTAGGTACTTCAAATCTAAAACATCCCAGTCCTCCTTTGCATATAAACAAATACATAAATAGCTCTTGAAACAGCATTTCAGGAGACCTTTCATTACGTCTTTAATTTGTGACAATCACTCAAAAACAAAGCATTGCAACAACACAAAAGACACATAACTCTACAACAGATCTTTGTACATCTGTGTTACTACTCACCAGTTCTTGGTTGGTGGAATTGGAGTCATCTCCAGGAAAGGGGATGTAGATGGCTAAGGCCACACAGTTGGCAAAAATAGAGAGCAATATAAAGATATCAAAGGGTCTAAACAAAACAGTTAAGGAAGGCAAGGAAGAGATCATGACAAGCAAAGTGCAAAATCAGAAATATTGAAGCCAAACGAATAAAACAAGTTATTCAAAATACAGATTAAGGTGTATAATAATGGAAAATTATTTCAGAACTAAAAGAAAATTGCAAAGTCTCTATTGACACTATTGAGCAAAGACAACTTCCTGTTTTTTCTCTCTAATCTGTCCTCCATCACAAGGCAACGGCTGCTAAAAACAAAAACACAAATATGGAATTTAAACCTTTCACATTAGTAGATTAGCTTCTCACTATGCCGAATGCTCTAATATATTCTGCAACAACGGCCTCCGGAGGCATGCAAGCTATGACGACATATAGGGATGACTTTACACTGTATCCTGCAGGCTACAGCGGGGCCGAATTACGATTTCTGAGGTAAGTGGCCACTTTGTTTTTTTTTTTGTTACAGCGCTATTTTGAGAATTTCTAAATGAAAGACCTTAAACTCAATAGAGAGGTACTTCTATGTTTAAAAAATGTTAGCCGTGCTGATTATTGTAGCTCTGAAAGTAGAATTCTCACAGAAGTATTTCATCTCAATGTCAATCGCAGCTGAGTCGCATGATTAAATTATCACAGTCCCTTTCACTCAAAGGCCAAACGTTAGCAGGTGTTCAGGAAGTTTGTTTTTCTCTTAACTTAGATTATTTGAAGGCATTTATATCACAAAGGGAGTTGCTTGAAACAGCTTCCACACTTTTAAAGCCTGGAAACTGCATCACAAATCTACATAATGTCAACCCAGTTTACTATCTGACACACCTGAAACACACAGCACACAGATGAATACATTCACTCACAGCACCAACCGTCCGCTGAATAATCTATCAGGCAATGTGCACACGCCAATCACCAACCAGTCAGACATCCAGGGCATCTGTTGCTCCAGCCATTCAACCAGCACTTCCGTCCCCGCACTTAAAGATACTTCCACTCCACCAGGCTGATGCAGGCCCTGCGGATGGGGTTGTTGAGGGTGAGGCAGAACAGAGCTCTGGGCGGCCTGCTGTTGGTAGATCCTCCTTGCTTCTTGCTTTTTGCGTATTGCTGCCTCTTCCTCAGTGCCAGGGACCCGGCCGGCGCTGGCCCGGCGGTGCACACGGAGGGCCGCGAGCTCATGTCGGGCTTTTCAACATCGTCCTGCGCTTGGCGTGCAGCAGAGATGGCGGCGTGCCAGGAGAGGACCGGGCTGGTGCCGGGGGCAGCGCCATCCGGGCCCGGAACGCCGCTGTTGGCCCCGAGGAGGCCGTAAGCGGAGCCGACGGGCTTTCCGGTGCTGGCCGGGGCCTGCAGGGGTTCTGCTGAGTGGAGCTGGTGCAGATGAGACTGGCTTTCTGACCAGAGCGCTTGGCTGTCAGAGGTGGGGATGGTCCTTCTGTTGCTGGCATACTGTGCCCCTGAAGAGAGGTTGGGAGCAAACACATGCACATTTAGATTTTTAGTGTATAAACTGACCTTTGTTTTTTCTTTTTTAATCACATTATCTTGTTTTTAATATCTCAGATTCTCTCCAAATATCTGCATCGGAGATTTCTGAAGAAAAAAAAAAGGGGTCAATGTCAGATGTAACACAGCATCTGTAAAACTAGCTATGCAGATTGCATAGTGTGTAAGTCCAATAATTTGTGATACTGAATTAATATTTGGAATAGCCTTGAAAAGGGCAAAGTTCTCGAAGTAAAAAGGCTGCAGGAGAAGAACAGCAGGAAAAGAAAAAGCTTTTTTGATATGCAAAGTTACAGCAAAGACACATCGGCAAAAACTTGCGATAAACGTGTTTGTCTTAAGAGGAAGTTCTTTGGAAATTCTGCACCGATTTCTTTGTCGGTTATCTGAGAGCATTAAGAGATCAATACTAATATCATAAGCTAACATCATATTTGATTCGCACAACTTCACTTCAACTCCTCATCATCTTTTAACACGTTGGTATTGGTAATGCACCAACACACAAAAGTAACAACAGAGATTATGATTTTCACAGCAAACAGAAACAAAACAAACACTGTTGCCTCTGAATTTTCACGATTCTGGGAGCTCACTTTGTTCGGCTTATGGGATTAGTTCCTGTTTCCAGGGAAGTGCCAGAATTTCATTTGGGCTTAAAAAAGAAAAAATTTGGGAGAAAAAAAGGAACCAAAAGACATTAACTATAATTTGAAGTTCACCCTAAAATCCTGTAACCATCACCAAGAATGACTGCACACATACAAAGGTGTACAACAAACCAACCGGAAACAAGTTGACAGTAAAATCAGAGGAGCAGAGATGGCTCAAAAAGGCTGTTGGAGAGACGAGGAGAGCAGGGCAGCCTGATGGAGGCGGTCATTAAAATCAATGAAAACCACGAGTGAAAAAGACAGTGCCCTTGACACAGTCACTGTGGTACACTGCAGCTCCACAATGCAATCACACCATGGCCCGCTGAAAGAAAACCGCTCAGAGACTGAAATGGACTGGTACTAGGAGAGATGTGGAGAAACAGAGTGAAAACTGGACGAAGCTCTTTAAGGACAAAGGGCCAGTTGGGGGGGGGAGGGGGGAGTGTTTAAAAAATCAATGCTAGTGAAATCATGTTTAAGATAAACTGCACAGGACTGTCCGCAGTTCACAGATAAAGTTTTGGAGCTAAAGCATCAAATCATATGGTCAGAGAAACTGTCAGCATTGTCATCCTTACTTCACCTTCCTTGATAGTCGAGATAATAGGGGGAGCACGATCCTCAACAAGTGCAGACTGTTGGTTACTGGTGCTTACGGCTTGTAGCTCTTGAGATGCAGCCTAACAGGAATTATCCAGTGCTCCTGATGGGCACTGCACATCTGTCACACAAAACCAGGGTTGACTCACCGTATTAATCTAGACTTTGATTTTAAAGCAACGCAGAGTTTGCTGGGGCCACTCTTGCACCATCCAAAGTCATTGTGGCAAAAAGTTGTGGTTTCTCTCAGCACACAAGCTGTCAAATGATTCTCAAATGAACGACTTTGCTATGAGAAAACATTCAACCATTTTTTACTAAGACCTGGTCTTAACTCGTTTCCCCTGTGGATTTGAAAGCTGAACTGTTTCCAACACAACGCAGAACTGACGTCCTTAGTGTTAATGCACAGAAATAAGTTGGATGAATGCATCGACATCAAACACAACTCAGGGAACGAAATCACAAAGAAGAAGCAGACATCCAGAGAATAAACCAACACCAGCGCTCTCGCCCCCACAGCGCTCCAACTCTCCTCCAGCGCTCCACGCACGGCTTTTTTTTTTTTTTTACCTTCAGACTGTTCATCTGCTTCTTGCATCCTCGAATCCACATCGAAAAGATCCGTTTTAAATCCAACTCATCTTCGGACAAAAACACCCGAGGATGTCGACGGCGCGAACCTGAGAGGGAGCCGCTAACCTGAATTATAAGAGCTTTTCCCAGCGCAGACCCCGAGAGGAGCGCTGAACATTTTTCCGCCACATCCGGGTGCCTGGCTGCAGATTCACGGCGGATCGGAGAGGACGCGCAGGCAGCTGCGCTCAAACCGCTGCTGCCACTTCTGCTCAGTGCGCCCGAGAGAGGACTGCTCCCAAACCGGAGCAGCCACAACCACACTTTACTGACAGCGCACTAAGTGTAAATGCACCTGTTGCTTTGGAGAAAAAAAGGGAACGTCCTTACAGAGGCCAAACCGATAATATCAGAACTCTTCATGGCTGCCAGATGTTTCAATTGTGACGCTCGTAAAGCCATTCAAGATGCGCATGAAGTTGCGGTTTTGTGCATTTCTGGACAAAAACTCACATGAAGTCCCTAACTATTCAAATACCAACATGCTGCATAACTATTGACATAGTTTGTGTACGTGATGTAAATACATAAACATTTATATTTAGGTATTTTGTCACATTTAGATCAGACTTCAGGGTCACATGATAGTCAGGCAATTCACAAAGCTCAGGAAAATAGCGAGATATCACAACTTTTACGTTATCCAGCAGGTTAATATTTCTCCCCACTCTGTCAGATTAACATTTCATCATGTAGACCAGGATAAAGCCACGATGTGCCCCGGGCCTTTAGACTTACCCCTCAGGGGTCTTCCCCTTATAATGAACGGCATTCTGTCACCTGGCTCTTCTCTGGGGCCTCATGGCAGCGTTTTCCGTGCTAACTCGACGACGATTCGAGAGGAAATGACTTGTTTAGAGCTCTGCTGGAAGGTTACCAGTGATTGGATTACCTGTGACTGTACGGAGGATAAAAGTGTTTCACCGTGGCGCGTAATCCTGCGATTATAATCCCTGCACCAATCTTCAGGCAGGTGAGGTGCAGACAGCTGCAACCTAACTGGGTCAAATAATTAACGATAGAATTGAAAGTATTCCGTTCAATTTGTTAAAGTAAATAAACAGAGGCATCCCGGGACACATTCACTGTTATTCTCAATTTTGACCCCACTTTTGGTTACCGTACAACAAAAAGGTGATGTCGTAGATTTTTTTTTTTAAATAACTGCAGTGTCACCCTGGTGTACTGACGCTAGAAAATGTTGACCATTATATAGCCCAATAAAATTACATTTTTTTTTTTTTTAATGTTTCTGTCTCGTAACTGCTCAGAATTATGTATTTAGCATTATAACCTGATTGAGGATATTGAAATATATAGGGAAATTATAGGCTTATGCATTAAATAGTTTAGCTGTGTAAAATTAAATTTAAGATCATTTGATTTGAAGGGGGACATATAGACGATTTTATTTTTTGGCATATTCTCCATTTCACAAGTTACATGAATTATTCTATTCACTTTTTTATATGGCCTATTCATAACGATGTGTTAAAACACTTCTTTACATAGGTTAAATTTGATATTTCGTAACTTTTTTTCAAACAGCATGCCATAAAATACTGTTATCAGATCTATTAGAGTCGCTAGAATTGCCTAAATGCATACATTCACTTTTTATTGCAGCATTTGTCCCGACTGTCTATTGCCGTGGTTATCGGTGCAAAACACCGAAAATGTATTTTTTGCTTGATACCAGCGGAACGACTTAGTCGCAGGGGAATTTCTTAAATGTGAGACAGCGGAAGTTGTGGGTGTCTGCTAATATCCGTCCGTGCGGAAGCAACAAACACAGCCAAGATGGAGTTGATAAACGCTGGACATATGATGAGTTTAGCAGCTCTGCAAAGACAAGACCCGTACATAAACAGACTGCTTGATGTAACCGGCCAGGTGGCACTCTACAACTTTAACTCCAAAGCGAATGAATGGGTACGTTTGTATAAGACTTGAGACAGTTAAGTTGAAATCCTGCAAAGCTATCTTCTAACAACCTAGCTGAATTTAGCAGCATAGATTTCCTACAAAACAATAACGCCTACACAAACAACCAGCATTTGGACAATTTATCTCTACAATAAGTATAAAAGGGTTTATATTTATAAGCAGCTCGGTTCTCTTGTTTAGGTTCGTTTTGTGTTCACAGCGTTAGCTTTTCTCAGCCAGCAGTATTTGGCTAGCAGGGCTAACTGTCGTCGTCTTCATCGGGTCAGCACGTTTCGATTAGCAGTGCTTGTTTGTGTCTTATAATATTTTCTCTTATTTCAGGAGAAAACCGACATCGAAGGCACCCTGTTTGTTTATGCAAGGTAAGCACAAAGTTCTTTTTGTGAGTGTTTTTTTTAATCATTATATCGAGCTCCGTGGTGGTTGTTTACTTGCTCGGTACGGTGTCATTTGACGTATTCCGCGCACGTGCGTAGGCCGCGGTCCTTGTAAACAAACAGTAAGTAGGCCCCATGTGGCTCTCACCTAGAACCGAAAGAAGACTATATGCTGTTTGAATATGTTAAAATGTTGGTTACGAAGGATGTAAGCATCTCAGTATGGTCATCTACAAAAATGACACATCTTTTCCTTTTAAACTTAAGACATCTATCTTTAAATCAAACTATAAGTGCTTTACTTCTTCTTAATTAAATCCTGTACCGTATCAGACAATAAGCCATGGATAAGTTATATTTCATTGCCAATTACTCCTGTTTCCTACATAACTTAAATATTTGACATTTCTAGTGTTGCAACTACATTTCGTTGTGAAATTCCCTGTGTGGTTTTCTAAAATGACAATAAAGGAAGTCTAAATCCAAGTATTGATTTGATTGGATAATTTCTCAGCATATACATTTTTAAAATAAGCCCAAATACTTGGCAGGTATTTACTTATCTATGTGCACTAAGGCATGTAAAGTTTGTCAGAGGAAGTGAAGCTTGTACTCTGTTGTTTTGAAGGTCTGCCTCCCCTCACCATGGCTTCACCATCATGAATCGACTGAGTACAAAGAACCTTGTGGAGCCGATCAATAAAGACCTGGAGTTCCAGCTACAAGATCCTTTCCTCCTCTACAGGAATGGAAATTGTGAGTGTTATATAAAAATAAAAAAAAATGTAAGAAAATATAAAGAAATTCTAAGGTAAAAAGCATTGTGTAAAAGAGAGATGGTCAGAATGGTCACTTTGAACTTAACTCAAATGGATTTGATTTAATTTTATATCATATCTGGTCTCTAAAATTAGCAGTGTTTGTGGAAATTCAAAAGAACAGTAGTGTGACTAATATAGGGATTTTCGGAAGCATCCGAGAAGTTTTAAGGTTCAGATATTGGTTGTGATTGATGTCTGCAGGAATATCAAGAGCTCTTTTTTGTCACATTTCTTTCTAAATATAAATGCCAAAAAACATTGCTTTCTGTTAACCATCCATATATTTGAAGCACCAGGCATGCATTAGTGTATCTTTTAAAGTTAAAATGGCACAACTCACACACTGTAAATACTTGTTAAAATTAACTTTGCTGTAAAAGGTGAACTGATATTAACTTGAATAATGTGAAGATGTAAATGTTGATTATATAGTACGCCGAATTTTGCTTTTTTTCCAGTTTTGAGTTGGTTTTCACAAATAAAATGAGCCAAGCAGGTGCACTACAAGCTCCCAAATGTTGGCAACTGTAAACATTAATTATGTTCAACACACACACACTCACACACAACTGATTGGAATTGTACCTCTATATATCTTAGACAAACACCTCCCCAGTGTTCGGTGGAACATCTCTTCTCCTTTTTGCTTGAAGTCATGGTGGTGTCTCGGAGCATTAAGCAGGAACACTTTGTCGTTCATGGCCTATGATGGCCCGACCAGATGGTAGCTTCAGCTCGGCCTGCTCACATTTCTTTTTCTGCATTTGAGCGCAAACTAAAAGACTTGTGGGTCTGAGTTATTAATCAGACTGCTACTTGATCTGAAATTACCTTAGAAGTTTAGATTTTCGACAGTGGCTGAATCCAGTGATGTCCCTAGCCTACAGAGGAAAGGGAAGCGTGATTACAATTCCTCAGATCTTCAGAAAGTAACTGACAGCACTGCCACCAAGATAATCAATTAGAAGTCTGAACAGGAGTTTCAGCAAGGCAACGAACAAGGAGTTTGATTGCTTTCCCATTTGTTTGCTTATGAGAAAAAACAGCATGGCGAGGGTTAGCGTCAGAGTAGATTGCTCCCCCTTTGGACTCTGCTTGCCCATCAGCCTGGCTGGAATGGAGGACATGATGATAATTATCGTTGGTATTCCTGTAGTAGTAGCTTCTCTGATGGCTTCAGTTAAGACCGAGTGCTTTTGGTCTCATTTTAATTCCTTAGGAAGAGCACCGATTATCAGTTTTCCTCAGCCCGTGTCCTCTGACAGTTGATTCTTCTCTGGAAGATGGTTCAGAGTAAATTGTTCCGCCCTTGGTTTTTACTCCATTTGTTTGATAGTGAATTAGCCCAGATGTCCACCATGTTTCAAAAAGTAATTTTGTTTGAAAGTTTCAGACTCCTTCGTCTCAGAAGTTTGATATTAAAAAGCAGCAAGTCAAACGCAGAGAGGCTCCACTCCTCATGGAACAAGTCGATCAGTAGTTCTGAGGATTTGAGTTTTGCTCCAGTCTTGTTTAAAATACAGATCAGCTCACAGCTTGAGGCTGACAAGTGTACTGAGATGTACCGAGTCTTGGAGAGGCACACGCATGCAGCTGTTTACACCGCCTCATATTCCCCGTGGTAGCAGCAGGTGCTACAGGGAGGCAAACGCAGAGGTTGCTAGGTTACCACAGCCTCCATGGGAGCTTCAATACACCAATACGTCACCACACACACACATCAGACAAGCAGCGTAATATAAACCAATGATACTGATTATAGAGTGTTTCATTCCATCTTATCGTGCATCAGGTAATCTCAGATTGGTGATTGTAAATGTTACATTCTTTATAGATGTTGTTCAGAGATGCTTCCTTTATGTGTCAAGTGTTTCTCGTGTTTGATGCAACACTTCATGTTCCATCAAACAAAACAGTCTTCGGTTATCCAACCAGTCAGAACAAATTTAAAAATAGAGCATTTTATGTTTGTTTTTTTTCCACAGTGGGCATCTACAGTATTTGGTTCTATGACAAGAGGGATTGTCAACGCATCGCTCAGCTGATGGTCAAGTAAGTAGGCTGGCATATGACTGCAGGCTATTATTTATTATTGAAACATTTTCCATCCATTCTAAAGCATTAGCTTTACGAGAAGCTTCACTTTTATGTAGGATACTTTAAAGGTTTGAAACAACCCTAAGCTTTGGGAATTTCCTCCAGGATTGTGAAACAAGAAGCAGACCAGGGAAGGACGCCAGAGAGGCCAGAGCCAGGGAGAATCAATGGGGTTGCAGAACCTCGACCCATTGACATCCTGGAGCTGCTCAGCAAAGCCAAGGAAGAATACCAGAGAGTGAGAGGACATGACATGCCAACTTTGATTCTTTTAAGGAGCCATTATTTATTCACTGGTTAATTGGTCTTTGGATGGGTTTGTTTTTTTTTGTTGTTTTTTTTGGTATTATATCTGAACAGCTTCCATCCCAATGAAATCTATTCCTCCTCAACACTGCCTGAAACATGTTTGTCAAACACATGTAACAGATTTCTGTGATACAAAACTGGAATGATGTTAGGTGGTGCAGTGCATGTTTAAGTCTGAATCTATATGTCATCAAACTCCTCAACCCCTACTTTTAGCCTGTATTTGGTCCCTTTTGATGTAACGTTATGTGTGTGTGTGTGTTGTGAAGGCCCAGGCAGGGGAAACTGATGTGTTTGCAGAGCTGAATGCGAAGGCCGCCATCGGCTCAGTTATAGAGCACACACACGGTGCATCACAGCCAGAAAAGGTACGAGGATGACCCCAACGTGCACAATACAGTTTGAGATGTTTTGGTTGTGAATTGATCTTGATTGCTCAGACTGTGAGGGCAGACAATGAAAAGGGTTTTCATCAGGTTGCAAACAGAGCAGACCTGCAGATTCTTATCTGCAGGTGCTCAAAAAGGTTAAAAGCTAAACAGTTTTTAACAACAGATCTATTAAAAACTTGGGAGAAAATATCACAAGCTGCATTTGTTTGTGGAGAAAACCACCGGCAAAAATTTATTTTATCGGAAACCAACTGAGTTATGACTTTTTTCCCTCCAGGCCTCGCATACTATGGTGAAGCAGATCACAGTAGAGGAGCTCTTTGGCACATCTGTACCTAAAGAACCTGTCCTAACAAACAAGCCTGCTCATAACAATGCCGCCTCAACTGACCTCTCCACCACGTACATCCAGAATCAACCCTATCCCGCTCCAGCCCACCAGAGTCCTCTCCTCGCTCCCCACCTTCCAGGCCAAGATCCTGGGTCCAGCCAGCGGCAACCAGCCCCCGCTCTCATCCCAGCTCCTTACATCCTCAATCCCAGCCCGGTTTTCCAGTCAGTGGTGCCCAGGCCAGATCCCCAGTCTCACTGCTCTGTGTCCCCTCTGTTGGTGTCAGACCACCACTCTGCCCCCCTCTGTCCCACACCCCCTCCAGCAGCCTCTGCCAGCTATTTGGGTAATGAGATACTCGCCACCCTTAAACCATCGGTGCCATCTGTGAATTCAGACATCCACAAACCCATCCTGGCACCAAACTTCCTGCCAAGCCCGCTGGTTCCACCCCATAGCTTCCAGGAGCACAAGATGGATGTTTTCTCCCAGCCTCCAAACCTGATCAAGCCGATGTCTGTGAGTTCAGTTTTGTTTTCTGATGTCAGCCTCATGAGTGTGTCGTCTCTGATGCCCCCAGTAACACAACCTGTTAGTTTGGGATTCAGTATGTTGTCTCTCCGTCTCTGTGTCTGCTCTCAGGCGGTCCCCATGAGTCCAGGACTGGCTGTTCCAAGGACAGACACCTCTGTGCTTCTCTCCCCCAGCGCCTTCCAGCAGACTGTCAATAAAGCCACAGCAGTCACGGCACCGGCGGCCCCCCCTGCTCCGGCTGAGCCACCTTCAGCCCCCGGAGGACCTGTGGAGCCTCTGCCAGTCCTCTGCAGCAAAACACAGTTACAGGAGACGTTGATACACCTCATTAAGGTAAAAATAGGAGCTCTCCTGTGAGGTGGAAGCCGTTTACTCGTACCAAAGCTCCAAAGTAAATTTTAAAATATTTTTTAGTCAGATCTTCCCCTCCTTTTTTCTCCATCTTCTTTCCTGTAACTAATGGCCAAACTCGTACAGGTTGTACCGGGTTACTGGAGAGATTTAATGGCAGAAATATTAAATCCACATTTATATTTATTTATCCCAGATGGTGTTGGTTCAGGCCAGAGGTCTTAATCTGCAGTCCTTTAAGGCCCCTGTCCTGCAGGTTGTAGGACTCCCTGCTTCAAGACACCCGATTCAAGTCAATGTCAATACAACATTAGCTCTCTGTGCAGAACTTAAGAATCTTTTGAAGAGATATGTTAAATTTGGTTTCCAGAGCAAAGCTTACGCTGAAATGTGTTTTTATACATAAGCTCGGTCCTCACTCTTTCAGTTTTATTCATCTTGTTCATTCCCTCCTTCTCCAGAACGACGCAGACTTCCTCAGTGCCATTCACGACGCTTACCTGCAGAGTCTATCCAAGGACCTCAGCAGCATGAAGCTATAGCTTGACCACAGCCACTGATGCCGCATTTCCTGTTTGCACACGGAAGAGAATATAAAAAAACAGCCAACAGGTTTTTGACACACTGAGCACCACAACTCTTCAGCATTGGTTTGTGTGCAAAGGATTATTACAGCATGCACCTCACCTTTTTACCCCAATGCTGTTCCGGCCAAGCTTATTGCCCTGGATTGACTTTTTTTTCAGTTATATCAAAGGAGAGCTACTGATGGAGAAATATTGAGAACAGATCTCCCAGTACGTCTTTGTTTTACTTCTTAATCTTGATTCATTTGTTCAGACTACTGGCCGCTTACTGGTGAAGTAGGCTGAATTCTCTGGATGGGACCACAGATCCGTTCTGATGGCATCAAACCCCTCTTTGACTTTTTCAGGCAGGTCCTCTGCTGGAGCATTATGGGACTCATAGAGGTTCCTTCTCTGACTCATCACACATCTGTGTGGGCTTCTCACAGTGCAGGGGTGTGAAGAAAAAACACACTTATATTCCAAATGTTTATTGAAGCAAACGTCTGCGTGGGTGCATCTCAGAACTGTTAAAAATAACTGCTTTTTTCCCCATAATTTTTTTTTCCACTTATCAATTAAGAAAAAGACTGTGAAGCCTGTGTGTTTTTGGTCAAAATAATTGGATGCTGAACAGCCGTTTCAGTTTTCGTGGCATTTTGAGTTTGACTGTTTTTTTTGTTTTTTTTCCAGCCTTTTTCACTGAGGAGGATTAATTATTTTCATAGTTATGAATTCAAATTATGGACCAGTCTCTCTTAGCCGTTCAGTTTTTTCTTAGTGCGACAGACTGTGAAACCGTTATAAGGACTCAAATGGACAAATGGACTTTTTTCCTACCTTTCCTTCACCATCTCTCCGGCTTTGTTTCTTTTCTCTCGTTGTCTTTATTTGTGACCTTGTCTCCTCCTCCAGCTGAGCTCAGAGGATTTAATTTTCTTGGAGGGACATGTGCAATAGACGACAGTCGTAAAGCCTTTAGCAAGAGCAGCTTTTTGAGATATTAGAGGATGGTACTACATAAAAATAATGTTTATATGAACCTCAGGGTTCTGTTGTTGATCTGTGATTGAGGAATTGGGGGGAAAATTGTGAGTAGTTTATATTAAACCATTTTAATCTAAAAAATTAAAGAAAAGGTGCAGCTGATGTGCTCTGATAGCATCAGGCTGATTTTACCATCCGCTATCCATCGACATAAATTAAAAGAGAAAGTACAAATGATCTCCATTCCCATTTCTCAGCTTCTGTTCATGTCAAAATTATGAGTCAAATTAGCATTATTTTTACCATGTTTTTTTTGCAGTAAAGAGCTACTGCAGCACACAGGTCTGTTGAAAAATAACGACACCTGATCTGATCCTTTAGAACAATTTTTGTTTCAGCTTGTTTTGGTGTTTTTTTGGGGGGGTCACATTGAATTATAAAGATTTGTCTTATCCTGGCATCATATCGCTGAGCATATTTGAGCACTTACAAGGTCATTAAATCTGCTGAAAAATGTTTTGAAAACAGGATTTTAGGGCACAGCTGGTTCCGTTTTCCAGTCACCTGAACCATCAATATTTTCTCAGTCATTCAATGTGAAACACATATTTTGGTTTCCGTTATTGTACACAATATAAAAGGCAAAGATTTATGTTCCCTTTAATTTTTTTAACAGAAATATCATACAGATAATTGGAAAATTACCAAATTGGTGACATAAATCACTGTGTTGGTTCCTTATCGGGACTTCTGCATCAGGAGTTGTTTGGTTTGCAATTTGAATGTGGCTCAGGTTGATCTCCAGTCTTTTAATTTTCATTTAGGTCCTGCGTTAAAAACAAAAAAAAAAAAACACTTTATAGCCACATACTCTCAGGACCCTCTCGTCTTTTTCTTTATGACAAAGGTTAAACTTGGAATGTAGGCTGTGAAGCCAGGAAGGAGATTAGAGGAGGAAATGAAATTATTGGCATGTGATAAATCTTTGAAAACCAAACATGTGTTGGCTGAATAAAGAATGGAAATTGTTTTAATCACAGTCACATATTTAAGATTTTAATCTCCTTTTTTTTATCTTCTTGGCCAGGTTTGTCATTTTGGGTCAATCTTTGCAAATTATATTAATTTTCTAAATGTGTCACTGTGCATAATTTGGCTTATAAATATTTTGTGATATTAAAGATTTGAAATTAGAATCGAGTTTGCTGCATTTTTTTTTTTTAAGCTCTGCAAATTTATTTCAATAGGGATGTTTTTATAGGCCTGTTTTAGCTAGTTTTAACTGAGTCAAAGTGCAAAAATGAATTGTTTTTCTTCAATTCTGAACATTAACCTTCGTTGTTTTGACCACCAGGTGTCACTATCTGCAGATGTTAAAGTATGTAGTGGTACCAATGCTTGATAGTTGGACAAATGTGTTTTAATCTGAGAAGTTACATGTCGTTATTTAGCAGGTGTTTTTTCCTAAAGTAAATTCAGGTTGTGTGTTTGAAGTGTGGGGAGAGGAGATGTTTTCCAATGAGTATGAAGTATGGTAGGCCTCTGTTCCTACAGCATTTAACAGCTCGATTCACCTCCCTGGACCCACAAACCATGAGGGTTTGTATATACGCTGCACTCTGTGCAGAATACAGCCCGTTTATATATCTGTATCCTGTTTTAAGAGAGTCTGTTAATAAGCAGGTGTTAGTGACTTCAGTTTTTCTTGGGTCTGTCACAGAGATCAGTGAGTACATGAGTCGCAATGTGCTCACCAGATGCACACATGTGTTCCAGACTGTTATGAAGCTGGGGAGACCTGTAGAATACTAAAAAGTAGCCATAAAACAGAATAGTGGCAGACTGACTAAATTAGAACCTCTGTCCCATTTAGTGAATGTTGGTGGAAGATAATTCACCCTGTTAGAATTAACTTTATATGTGTCCAAGTTAAACACTAAACACAATAACATTTGTATTTGTCACTGGTTTTAACAGGTGTTGCATGATGGGTTAAGAGTGCAGAGCACTGGTGTGGCTGTTGTGGACCTCAGCTAAACGCGTCAGCCTCAGTGGGAGATGTCAGTAAATACAGATTACTGTCGCCTGTGATCCTTCTTTTTGCCTGTCAACTCTTCTCCCCCCACCCCCAACCCCCAATCCGCATGGAAATGCTGAAGCCCTACACGCAAGGTACGCTTAACACCTTAAAGAAACAGGCATTTGGTCTTGCATGCCTTTGAATAGTTCCACAATTTTGTCACATTTGCTTTTCACACATTCATGATGAAGTTTTGTTCTGGAGCAGCCAACTCAACACCCTGTAATCTAGAGTTTGACTAACAGTGCATATCCTGTAACACTACATTTCTGATTCAGATCCTTATGCATCTGTAAGGGTTTTTTAATAGATATATTATAGGAAATACCAAAAATGTGAGCTCCATATCCTTCCACATATTCCAGGGTACACAATAACTTATTCATGAGTTCCTGAATAAACATTGGTAGCCTGTGGAACCTCATAAGGTAATACCTGTTTGTTTTACAAGATGTTTAAAGCTGCTCTGCTCTAACCCTGACCAAAATGTGCCAGAATGCCTGAGAGTGTGTGCACGTGGGCTTGGTCTGAGTCTGAGTCTAAACCCTATTGGCTGTCCACATTTGAGACTTTGCGCAAACTGACGGCTCGGCTCAGCCTCAGATTAGCCATATTCATAGGCTTTGGCAGCAAAACCCGCCCCTCCCTGCTCCCTCCTCCCTCCTCCCTGTGCGTGTGTGCCGAGCAGCGCAGCTTCTTTTTAACCCCTGCCATCGTCCGCTGAACACCCTTCGCTTTTTAATCTCTGACCAGCAGACCGGGGACTTTTAACTCTTACCTCTCTCTTTTTAACCGAATTGCGTGTGCGCACTCGTGCTCTTTTCTTCGGTGCATCGGCCAGATGGAGGACTACCACAAACCGGACCAGCAGACGGTGCAGGCGCTCAGGAACATCGCCACCCGACTCCGGGTCAACTCCATCAAGGCGACCACTGCAGCGGGCAGCGGGTAAGATGGGAGAGAGGAGAGGTTTGACCGGGATGGAGATGCATATTACGCTTTGGGACTTTGCAGAGAACAGCTCGTTTCCCATTTCTCATGTTAAAATACATTTTATAAAAGAGTGTCGACACGCGTAAAGAAAGGACTCATTTCCAAATGGGCTCTTCCCATCAGGGAGAATGTAAGAGGAATAACGTTGTAATAATTCAAAGTGTCAAATTCAGATTGATATGATGTGAGTGTTGTGTAACCAGTGCTGTCCCCTGCTTTTGGACAGTCTGTTTAATCTGCGCATAAACGTCACTCTGCTCCAGCATTTGTGCGCAGTACGCGCTTTGGAGCCTAAAGATTAGTAGGATCAGGAGGGGCTCGAGGTCAGTTCATCATGTAAAGTTATTGACCGATCGATTGAACGTAATAACTGATCTGTCTGGACTGCACAAGCCTCCCTTCAAACAGGGTTTTTGTAAACATGTGTTTCTGCGCGTTGAGTCGGAGGGTCGGTCACGATTTGCTGCAGGTGCATCAGCTGCCCTCTCCCCTCACGGACTGTCGTGTTGTGTAACAGAGGGACGCAGATCGGATAGTTGCTTGTGAGCTTGTGAGGCGAAGTGGTGCGTTCGGATGCAGCCAAACGCAACCCGGGAACTCACGAAGCGCGCCTGCGTGTCCGGTAACACCAGCCATTAGGAAACAGAAGCGCGTCCCAAATCCTGAGTGGCCTGAGAAAAGCTTAATAAAACCACTCGAAAAAATATAATGAATGATCACACGTTTCTGGATTTCAGATTAAAAACATTTTTTTCTAACTTTTATTTTAATAAGATGCATTTAGATCATTTGAAATGATCACATTTAACTGAATTCCAGTTAGAAGCTGGGAACATAAATCTACTGAGGGAATATACATGCATGCTGCATAAGGAGGGCCACTATCCATTCCTTTACTCACCCTTCAGAGAGCCTTTGCCTTACTTAGGGTATTTTATCATCTTCTAGGCCTTTTTTGTCATTTGATTACATTTTTCTTTTCAGGACAGTACATGAAGTTCCTTCATGGTGGTCTGAGTCAGGTATTCTTGGCATGTCTTGGAAATTCAAACCGGAATAACATGAAAAGATCTTTGAAAAAAATTACCTCAACCCTTTTTATTTAGTGCTGAACTTGTTGGTTTTAACAGTTTGGGAACACCTCACTGAAGGAGGACTTTAGAATGTGTGCATCCATGCATGAAGGACTGAAAGAGACATGCATCCTCAAATGCATTTGCACTTCTTGTTATGTGTCTTACAGAGTGAAATTTGTGCTAACTGACCCTGATTTCTGTATTTGTTTAACCCCTTTGGACCAAACTGTCACCAGTAATTGTTGTTTTTCTTTAAGTCTCTACTTCTCTTTGACCATACTCACTTCTGCGTTCCCGTTCATTTCTGTACACTTACAGCATTTACTGAACACGTCAGTAGATTTGATCTCTGACGGCCGTGGAGAGTCATCGGCTTTTCATTAGCACAGTCTGACTATCCGTTTTGTGTCATTTTCTTGCAGTCATCCTACATCATGTTGCAGCGTGGCAGAGATCATGTCGGTGCTCTTTTTCCATTCCATGAAGTACCGACCTGAGGATCCACGGAACCCCAACAATGACCGATTCATTCTGTCCAAGGTAACACTCGCATATGTCCTCATTTGGGGTTAAAGGTTGTTCCACTGGCACAACAGAGATGGCACAAGAAGGAGAAAGGAGAGGATTTTTAGAAATGTGCATGCTGTTTTAACACATGCGGCACACAGTAACACAAGCTTGTTTCTGTTGTAACCTGCAACTTGTTTGTCCTCAGGGTCATGCTGCTCCTGTGCTTTACGCTGTCTGGGCAGAGACTGGCTACCTGAAGGAGAATGAGCTTCTCAACCTCCGGAAGGTTGACTCCATCCTGGAAGGCCACCCTGTGCCGGTGAGGTTTTGCTCAGACCTGCAGACCCTGTGGGCCTGAAAGCAAATATATACCATTAAACCTAAGTGGATCAGTTACACAAGCTTTTGAGCAGTTGTAAGGTTTTTTCTGTATTTTGTTTTTGGCTTTTCTATTCATACTTTGATGGAAAGGGTTTAATTGTTTTACATTTATGGAGATAATACAACTGAATGACATTTTCAGCATCTAATGGTCAGCAGATGAACATCTATCACCAACTTAAACAACACTGAGAAATTCCTCTTGGCTGAGTGCATCATTGAAGCTGCTTCTGTCCCATTTGGCTGTCCTGCAGCTTCACAGGGCTTAGAGCTTGTTTGAGTCCTGCAACATCACCCAACATGTGTTTGTCTCTAGAGCTTACATTCACACAATTAAACTGATCCAACTCCAATAGACTGACTATACAGTTTGATTTATTTTAGCTGAAACTTTGTAAACTGTGCTTTTATAACATCACACATGATCTAAATCTTACATTCTTTAAATCCCATAAGAAATGAGCACTTCCACGGATTACAGACTAACTGTGTGGAGGCTGAGACATGATGACAAACATGTAGCGGCATGACAAACGTCGCCTGTCTTCTGCTGCAGACATTAGCAGCACTGTTCCCATGAAGGCAGATACTCACGCATGGCAAGACTCAGACTGCAGCTTTACTCCAAATTGTATCACCGTTGTTCGTTTATGAAATTGCAAACAATCCATCCACTGTATGTCCTGCAGGCCGTGAGCCCTCACACAGTCTGGAGATTAAGATGCATGTTTTGTGTGCTTGTCTGTGTATCTGTGCACGCTAACAGAAGCAGCAGTTTGTGGATGTGGCCACTGGATCTCTGGGTCAGGGGCTGGGAGCCGCCTGCGGAATGGCCTACACTGGAAAATACTTTGACAAGGCCAGGTAACATACAGAAAAGCCCACTCAGACACACACTGAGAAATGGAAGGGGAAAACTAACCCTATGCAGAGACCTCACAACAAGCAAAGATATTCAGGAGCGCCGCGGGCCATCTTGCATTTGCTCAAATTAAGGCAGAGTGCATGGAATTATGTATGACATGGAGAACTATGGAGATATGACATTTAAGCTAGGAGCTCTGGATCAAACCATCCATGACAGGTTTGATCTGCAGCGACATTTTGGTGGCCGCTGAGGGCTACGAGAGCAGTGCATCAATCTGCTTCTCCCTTTTTGATCACAAATGACAGTAACGTTTGTAATCTGAGCTTAAACGACGGAGAGCAAGTGGTGAAATACATCACTGGTAGGGATTAAATGTTCTTCCCACAGCAGGGGGATGGTCAGGCAGGAGTAAACCCGTTTATGCAGTGTGACATTAAAACGCACTCTGGTGATGTCATTTTTCTGCTTGTAGTCCGTTCGTTATCATTTATATTTATGTGTAGTTTCATCACAATGTTCTAACAAGCCTATGCAGAACATTTTTTCAGCTGCATTGTGGCTGTTTGGAATCGCCCCACGTGCGTCTCCTTTGTTCTGGGACCATTTAGAAAGAACCACGTGCATTTTGATCTGACAATAGACTGATTCGGCTTTGTGGTCGCAGTAGAACACAACACATTCCACTCACACTGTCATAGTGAGAGGATATATTTGAGCTGAAATCTGATTTGCAGGTGCAACGCTTGATGCGACTGACCGCGGACAGAGCTGAAAGAGGCTGTCGCAAAGGCAGTTTAGTTTATTGCCCATAAAGACGCTTAAACAGCGGCTGAGGGAGTTCTGCACTTGGGGTTTGAGCCGGCTGTCCTTGAAATCGCTCTGTCTCTGCATTCTGTGTGCACTCGATTGTTTCTGCTCTAATAATCACACATGCAAAGCACAGTTGTTTCAACGTCTCTCTGCCTCCCCTATTTTCCTCGTTGTTTCTAAAAAAAAAAACATTAACTAAAAAAAAGATGAAATCCTATGTACTTCTTTAGTTACCTTTATGATTGCACACTCAATTACATATTAGGCAGAAGAGACTGTGCATCTGCTCACATGTTTATCATTCACAGTTTAGAGTGGCAAATCAAGCCATTTGATAGCAACTCTCCATACGGCAGAGGTCTGCAAAACTGGTTTCATAACCCAGTCAGAGGCCAAAACCGCTGAATAGCAGCTATAATAACCCCAATTTGGAGCACACACCTCATACTACAACTCACAAGAGAATGAGAGAGATCCTGCCGCAATGACATGATGCTTTGTTAAAGTATCATGCACGGATGAAATCTTCCAATACTCTTGCGGGCAATACTGAGACAGTCTAACCGGTTGTTAATGCTTCAGAGGCTTCAGCGCTCTGCAGCTGTAAACGTGAGACTATCCCATCCAAACGCATACAGAGCTCCTTTCCCATCCTTCTCACATCATTAATAAGTACCAGGAGTGTTTTGTTTTTCTGTTTTTGTGTCTCGTCGATGTGACTGCTGGGTGCAATGGTTCAGGGGTGACACAAGTGTGTGCCAGTTGGCCGGGTTTGTGCAGTTTGAAAGGAGAGATATCACAATGAGATATTCTCATTTGGCAGAGATACGCAAACCTTGTGAGGGGTTACTTTTCTTATGTCACCGGAGCTTTCGTAGGTTTACACGAAGCCTCTCTGACTACATTATAGTGTACGTTGCATGTGATTATAATCAGCGGGTTTACCACACATTTATTTTAGCGATTAAATACTTTTATGAGACTGGATTAATCACAGAATGAAGATCTGCCTATTAAACCAAAATAGAAAAAATGTCATAAAACAACTAGTGATTTGTTGTTGTTTTTTAACATTTATTTTAATAGAGTACATTATAAACTTATAAGCATGGCAACCTGAGACAGTAAAACCACATTTCAGAAACTGGCATTAGCCCAGGCAGCAGTTTGTTTCGTTTTTGCTCAGGATTCAAACTGACCCACTACCTCTATTCCACCTCCTCTCTCCTTTTCCGTATCTGTTGAATTCTTCCAAACGCTTCATTCTCTCGTTGCTTTCTTGCCTGCGTTTTTTCTTCATGCTCGTGGTTGGAATGCGTGGTTTAATGTGCCGTGTCTCAGCCGATCTGCCAGTTCTAATGAGAACGTGTCTATCTGACTGGAAAGCTGTCAAGAGTCATTACGCCGCTGGAGCAACTACTGAGGATGATCAGAGGGTGGCGGGGGGGAGGTGTTGAGATGGGGGCTTTTTTGAATGCCCGTTGGTATGTTTAGGTGTGAAGGTCAGACACCAGAGGTTAGGAGGATTTGTTGAGTGAAAACTGATCAGATTTTGCACCTGACCTCATGTTAATCTCAGTAAGCTCCAGATTTTTAAATAGCCCCTCTTTCTTCATCCGTAGCTACCGGGTATTCTGCCTACTGGGCGATGGGGAGCTGTCCGAGGGATCGGTGTGGGAGGCCATGGCTTTTGCCTCCTACTACCAGCTGGACAACCTCGTGGCCATCTTAGACATCAACCGGTTGGGTCAGAGCGACCCAGCTCCACTGCAGCATCATGTGGAGAAGTACCAGCGACGCTGTGAGGCTTTTGGGTGAGCAGGGGAGTTAGTGGGTGAAGTGTTTGTGCTGACATTTTTAAAAATACATTTTTGTTCATAGCAACCATATGTTCTTTTTTTAGATGCATTGTTGTTTTAGCAATTGATTTCAGACTTGATTTACACCTAAAAAATGCAATGATTTACTCTTTCCTTGTACTAATATGGAAGGATTTCTTGACCTTTTTTGCCCATTCTATTCTTCTATTTTATTTATTTTTGTTAATAATCTGCTTTTCCCCCCAGTTGGCACTCCATCATTGTGGATGGTCACAGTGTGGAGGAACTTTGTAAGGTCCTGAGTCAACCCCGACACCAACCACTTGCCATCATTGCAAAGACCATAAAGGGCAAGGGCATCCCAGGTAAAAAAAAAATTCAATAAATGAAACACAACTGCCGTCAACACAAAAATAACTATTTTGACAATATTGCCATCTGTCAAATGGTCACAATCTCAGTATTTCACCATTTTATTAAAAAATCTGTTTAAAAGAGGAATGAGTGAAAACTGACTAGGTGTAAAAACTCTTCAGCTCGTTTTTTTAAGCCACTTCAAGGACCCAACGTCAGTACGTGGGGGCCTCTAACTCTATAATCCAGGCAGCGCTTCAGAGCTTGAGCTGCCGCAGCTCAGTAATCCATCAGAATGTGTAGGATGCATTCCCAGCAGCCCATTGTGCGCGTGTTGTGTTAGACGTAAGGCTAAGTGTGTGTGACCACGCGATGGTGTGTGTGAGAGGGTTAAAGACGCATGAAGACAGTAGTTGTAAGAGCTTAGTAGTGTAAACACATTGTGTGCTTGTTAACACAGGATGGGTTAGAAGTTAGGAATGTAGTTAGAAAGCCTGCTGCTCCTTGATTTTCACCTCTGACCTTTGAAACGGTCTGATGTGGCCCACTGAAGTGGAAGACAGTAAGACAGGCTATTCTGCACAAACTCTTGCAGACATGTATTGGCGATAATTGTACGATGGATAAAATGGATAGATTATATTTTTATTCTGATGTGAAAAGTAGGAATCCATCACAGCCATGATACCTGCAGACAGTTTGTAAGAACAAAAATGTTACAGTTCAGTGCAGCCATTCCCAATTCTTGTATGTCTCGCAGCGGCTGAAGATAAGATGGGCTGGCACGGCAAGCCTCTGCCCAAAGACATGGCTGAAAGTGTGATTAAAGAGCTGCAGAGCCGCCTCGTCAGCTGCAACAAACGTCTCTATCCTGCTCCACCCAACGAGGACTCCTCCCCCGTGAGCCTGCGCAACATCCGCATGCCAAGTGCCCCCAGCTACAAACCTGGAGACAAGGTAAGACCTGGCGGACGCCAGCTGCGTGGGTCATCTTCCTAACTGGTTTGTGCCTCCGGAACCAGATTGCCACGAGGAAGGCGTACGGGATGGCTCTGGCCAAGCTGGGCCGTTACAACGAGCACGTGGTTGTTCTGGACGGCGACACCAAGAACTCCACCTTCGCTGAACTTTTTAAAAACGAGCACCCCAACCGCTACGTGGAGTGCTACATCGCAGAGCAGAACATGGTGAGAATGAACTACACCGCACTGGGATGACGTATATGAGAGCGTGTAAAGCATTTAGCTGGGTTAGGGCCACTTGTAGCCATAACTTTGAGCAGTTCTTTACCCTCACACCTCCTTTCTTTCTTTTCTTCTAGGTGAGCGTGGCGATCGGTTGTGCTGTCCGAGACCGTAATGTGGTGTTTGCCAGCACCTTCGCCACATTTTTTACCCGAGCCTATGACCAGCTCCGCATGGCCGCCATCTCTGAGAGCAACATCAACCTCTGTGGCTCCCACTGTGGGGTCTCTATTGGTCAGTTGGCATCTTCTTTAATGTGTCTGCCTGTGACTTTGCATGTTCTTTAATTACACTAAATTTCTCTTCCCTCTACATGTTATTAAATCTTGCTTATGAGTATATTGCAACATCACAGTATTATACATTATATTACTCATAACACAACTAAGGAAAAATATGTTGGTTCAAATTAAGGAGCTTTAAAAATGTTCTAGCACTTTCCCACAAATAGCTTTTAGCTCAGTCATTGTTTATAATGGTTTTACTTGCTATAGTAAGTTTTAAAGCTGGTTTATACCAAGCATGTCTCATTTAATTTTGACCCATAAATGGAGATTCTTGCATGTCCGTCCTCCCACAGAACATTTCCTAAAATTCAGTTTGTCAGTATTCTGTAATTGTTTCAGCTGAATGAGTAGAACCACAGTAATTCTTCCCCTGAATGCTAAACTTATTTATCATCTTCTCAACCTCTGTGTTGCCGTGTTGTCCATACTCCTCTTCCGGTATCAGCACTTCTCCTGTCCTCCCTCCCCCTCTCTGTCTCTGTGTCATGGAGGTAATGACAGAGCGGCCCGATTCTCTTTCACCTCCTCTTCCTCCTTCCCTTTCACCTTCTCCTCTGCCTCATCAGGTACACTGCATGCGCACCCTTGCCGACTGAATGCATGCCAGTTTACCAGAATTTAGTCTACAGCCTACAGCACCCCGTGAATTTACTTTGCCTGACTTCTCTGTTTGTTGCTGCTGGATTTTTAGGTGAGGATGGACCATCTCAGATGGGCCTGGAAGACTTGGCCATGTTCAGAGCCATTCCCACCTCAACTGTCTTCTATCCAAGTGACGGTGTCTCGACTGAGAAGGCTGTTGAGCTGGCAGCCAATACAAAGGTGTGACTTCTAACAAAAAATCCTCAAGAATACTTTTTCATGCTTTCATCGTTGAAAGCATTAAAAACTGGAGAAACTTAACTTGGTCCGGATTTGTTGCAGGGGTTGTGTTTCATCCGAACAAGCCGCCCAGAGAACAATGTCATCTACAACTGCAATGAAGACTTTCATGTTGGACAGGCTAAGGTTTGTAGCTGTATTTTATTCATCATCGTCCTGAATCCCTGAACGATTCAGGGATTCTCTTTTTAAATTCTCTTTTCCTTGTATTGTTAAAAACGATGATCGTCATTGTTTGCACATGTGCTGATGATATATCCACATGCAGATTCATATCTTCCTTTCATTCCTAGGTGGTGTATAAAACCAATGACGACCACGTGACTGTGGTGGGAGCTGGAGTTACCCTTCATGAGGCTTTGGCTGCCGCTGAACTGCTGAAGAAAGGTAAGAAGTGGTAGAGCTCTAAAACACGCTGGGCTTGATGACCTCCTTTTATAATATGATGTTTGATCACTAAATGTGGCCTGTTCCATCCTCTCATCCTTTAGAGAGAGTTAACATCCGTGTGATTGACCCGTTTACCATCAAACCTCTTGACTCCAAGACCATTATCGACAATGCGAGGGCCACCAGAGGACGCATCATCACAGTGGAGGACCACTACTATGAAGGTGAGCAGGCATTTATAAAGAAAAAAAAACAGGAGAAAGAAATAATAAAACCATTTTTAGAGATAAGATCTAGCTTTGTTCATTTTTTCTGATATCTAATATGACAGAAAGCCATGTCACAAAAAGCCAAAAATGGCCTTCATATCTCTTCATGCCTCATCATCACACACATGAATCGAAAAGGTTTTCAGATTAAACTTATTTTTCTAAAGGTAAAAATAATGTGAGGTAAGGGCAACTGCTATTTAGTAGATAAAAATGCTATTTTAGATATTTTATTTACTAGTTTTGAAATCAAGTTCAGGTCAAAAGGGGACAGTCAGTTTTGTTTGCATGTTTTGTTGCTCCCTGGGGACAAAGGTCCAAGTGCAAATGAAGCTCAGAGATGAGAGAAGAAGAGAAAGACGCCTAATATCATCTAGTACACTGAGGAGAATTGACACTGATGGTTCAAGCTGTTAGGAATGAGATGTACAGTCTGAAACATATATTTGGGCAAAGGAAGATTAGAATCAAGAGGAGGAGCCTGTCAGTATTTCTTAATTTCACCTCTGGTCTTTAGGCTCATGCTGACCTACATACAGTACCAGCATGACAAAAACACACTTGCAAAATCCACTTTGTTGCTCTGCCTGTTTGCTGCATGCGTGTTTGCTGTGACTAAAGGGGTGGACAGCATAGACAAAACCTGCCTTGGTCTTCATGAATAGGAAGCATATCTTTGAAAGGGTTAAAACGGGTGACAAAAAAGGAGTGAGAAAGTTTCAGTGGGGGGACATCAGTGCTGTCAGCCCACATCAAGTCTCTGCGGGGCTCCAGCTCCCCTGGAGGAATGAAAGGACTAAGCATGCCAGACGGGTGAAAATCCAAAGAGTACTAAAAGAATGAGTAACACGTAACTGTGCGTGTAGAATTTCGGTGAGCAAATCATCTAATCGATGGTTATTTCTGCTGTGTGATCCATAGGTGGTCTCGGTGAGGCAGTGTGCTCAGCGGTGGTGAACGAGACCGGTTTCACCGTCCACCGCCTGGCGGTTTCTCAGGTGCCCCGCAGCGGTAAGCCCCAGGAGCTTCTCCGAATCTTCGGGATTGACCGCGATGCCATCGCCCAGTTGGTGCGCAAAGTGGTCAGCAGCTCCACCAACGCCAAGTAGGAAGGCCTCCGCACGGCCAGCGGCAGGAAGAAAACGGTAAACGCCTCTGTGGTCAATGTGGGATCACCATGGAGACAACAAACAATTGAAACCAACACAGTAGGATGGGGGGGGGCTTTTCTCCCACTCATGTTCTCCTCCTCGTAGAACAATCGAAACCCTTGGTTAAGAAAAAAAATAATAATAAAAAAAGATTTTCCTTTAACTGTTATCAATGTGGTCTGACACTCCCACCCCAGATTTTTGCCCCACCTGTTTTTGAGCCCAGTAAACACGCCTCCACCCCTTCACATATATCCACACACCTCCATCCTCTATTTTCTTCCTACCTCTCAGAGAAAGTTCTGGTGCTGCTGTGGTGTTTCAGTGAAGCAGTGAATGTGGTTTTGAGTCCAGCCTTTCTTTATCACCTCTGTGGAACCCTCCTCACTTCTCGGGTTGGGCGTCTGCACCCAGTGTGACCGTGTAAATCCACCCCACTAGAACCTGCAGGGTGTGGAGAAACTCTGGTTTGGTCTGTTTGAGCACTGACTGTTTTTAAACTCTTTTTGACTCTGACTTTGGTTGGGATTACTTCACACATAATAAAGGGATGGTTTCTTCACAGTTCATGTCTCAGATGTCTTTCTTATGGCCCCCAGTCAACAAAACAAAGTGTAAAAGTTACAATGTTGGTTTCCTACTGGAATCTGAAGATGTTCAAATGTGATTATGCTAGCTGCTAGATATGATTATTTGTCCACTTGGTTAGGAAAACAAATGGCAAACAACAGATAAAAGAGCTCTAATTAATCTTGGCAAACACTTTCCATCTACAGGAAGTCGTGCACTGATGCACGTCTTTCCAAACACAGCAGCTGGTATGGCAGCACGTCCACTCTTTTTCTGTACCCCATTTATTCCAATTCATAGTTGAAGGGGAGGGGCTGAAGTCCCAGTTGTCATTGGGTGAAAGATGCAGTACACACTATGGACACTTTGTCAGTCCATCACAGGGTCACACATGGATAAAAACCCATGAACAACCCCCTCAATGGTCAATTTAGAAGTTCCAGTTAATCCACCACCCAGAGACAACCCCCACACACACAGAGAGCATGCAAACCCCACACAGAAAGGCCCCAGCTGGGATTTGAACCTGGAACCCCCTCACTGTAAGTTGATGATATTAGGCACCAGAGTTACTGAATGTTCATTTTGCAAGCAAAAACAAAACAAAAACACAGACAACACTAAACACTGCTTACTAAAGTATTATGAACTGCTTCCTAAAGTACTATGAAAATGTGCCTCCATCTTTCATTTTAGTACTACCCTTTAGTATTAGATTTCTTTCATGCTGGATCACAACTAGTAAGGAATCAGTTCTAAATCAATAATAGGTTCCCCTTTCCTACATATACAGTAACTTTGTTGTCATCTAAAAAATAAAAAACAAAACCATCAAATCCTTCTGTGTAAACCCTTAGTAATCCTGATACATGGCATGCTCTATATTAAAAAACAAAATGTTAAATGTTAATTTAGTGTTTAAATACATTAAATTTTGACCAACGCATGTCAAAGTATTTAAGTATACCTTCAATTATTTTATTTTTTTGGTTTTGTTGGTTTCTTTTGGTTAGTAGCACCAACCGTCTCCACCTCTGAAACTATCTCAGCCCAGGACAGAACACATGGAGTCACCAGGTCCGTTTTAACATGGAGCTGAGCGGCACCTTCTGCACCGTTAGCTAAGTGCCCTGGTGACTGTTGGATGTCTGTTGGATCGCACAGGCCCTTGGACGCTCTGTGTGCTGTATATTTAATGGGCGTTAATAATTGAAACGCCTATTGAAAGATTTACACAGGCAACATTTGGCACCTGTGCGGGCACTTATAGGATGCCGGATAGCATATTGCATCTGATGTGAAGTCAATATGTTTTTCATTTTATTCATATTCAGTCATTTTTCACAGTCAATATCTTTTTCTTTTAATTTAAACTCAGTCAGACTGGGTAAGCATTATGTACCACATAAATCAAAGAGATAGAATATTGAAAGAGAATCAGCACTTAGATATAAGAAAAAAATGTATAACAATTAAGACACCTCACAGTTCCATCCAGATCCAAAATGCACTAGGATTTCCATTTTTTGTCATTATCATCATTAGATCATTGTCAGTAGATCAATGGAGCATTCACTGCTTTTTCATTGTAAATAATTACGTTTCTCCTTTTTCCTTAGTCTTTCTGAGACGCGACTTTGTGCTCCTCCTGTATGTCACAGTTCTGTAGTGAAGTGTACGCGTAACTCCAGCTGGTGAAAGGGACTCGGGGAGATTTGAGGCGATATCCAGGCCAACCTTTAACCCCGATCCCTATAGCGCAGCGGGGGTCTGTCTGGGGTCGGGGGTGGACTGAGGCTGTCAGCTGCGGGTGTGAGAGGGAGAGAAGTAAAAGGCACTGACAGGTCGCATGCATGGATGCAGGCTTCAGCATGTGTATGTATGTCCATAAGCCTCACACACAGACACACACGGATGCTGGCTGTTTCCGTCCGACAGCCAGCTCAGCATCTGTCAGTATATCTGTCATATGGATTCTTCTCCACTAATGCACAGCCCAAAACATGGACAGCACACATGTGGAGCGGCCAACACGCCTCCTGTCAAACCTCATTTTCTCCTCTCGAATGCCCTTTAAAGCACATACATTGTACATTAAAACATGCTCTCAGACACACACACACAAAAATACAACACATGGACAACACTGTTGATTTAAAAACTAATCGTGTGCTTGCCTACTAAACTCACACAAATCTATCACCAGATATTCGAGGTAGCACCTGTCCATACGAATTAATCTATTTCCTAACCGGAGGCTTTTTGTTCCTTTTCTTTGTCTTTTTTCACACGTGTGTGAACACTGTGCCACTTTCTCTACAGAGAAACAGGATTCTCCACTTCCTTCCACTTCGCTGAGCTGCATGCCATGCATCACAAAGGCGCTTTACCTTGTCGCTTATTCCACATGCACAAAGGGATACGAGTGGACGGTACTTCATATCATTTCAATGCCCAAGAACATCCCAATTCCAATGAACTTTTGAGAAAAATCCACTATTGAAACATTTGTTTTCTGGCACTGAATGAAGCTTCTAGTTTTTAATTGAGATATCTATCAAGAAGTGAACACACTCAATAGAAAAGATGCAACAGGGAAATTTAATGAAAAGTTACTTTAATAGGTAAAGACACCACAAACAGAGAAGCAAATAACAAAACTCCTCGCCTTTAAATAAAACATATAAAAAAAGGGGTAATCAAACATATAGATTTTATTCATCAAACAACATTCACTGTCTGAATTTCACTCATTCCCAACATTTAAGAGTAAACACCGATGGTGTGTTTGTGCGTTTCGTTGCGGCTGTACTCAAGCCTCGATGAGAGGCTTTTGAAATGATGGAAGCTTCCAGGAGCAGCATCTTAAAGTATGGCGACTTTATAAACAACATGTTTAACGCAATTAGAATTTACAGGGATAAAAAAATGCAAAAAAACTTAAAACGCAAAACATCAGCGGAAATGACATTTTATTCTTTTCTCTTATGTGGCTGCACACCTCCTTCTCAGGCTCCTCCCTGATCTGTCATATCCAGTCTGTCAGGCCACCCCTCCCCCCCCTCCCCCCTCAGTTCCTCAGTTCCTGTACTCGTCCCCACAGTCTCCCATGAGCGCCGTGAGGTCTCTGGAGCGCCGCGTGACGGCCTGGATGGCGGCGTGGTCCTCGGCCGTCAGCCTCAGCTCGGGGCTGCAGCTGCGCAGGCTGTCGCTGACGTGCTGCCCCGCCCCCGCCACCCCCAGCCGGCAGCCCACGATGACCCCGCCCACCGCCGGCCGGTCCAGCACGTAGCGCGTGGCCACGCTGGCCACCGAGCAGCCGCGCCTCTTGCCGACCGTCTCCAGGGCGACCAGGAGGTCCTGGAAGAGGCCCCATCCGCCCCAGGCGTCGATCATGTTCTTGTACTTGGAGAGGGAGGCGGTGTAGAGCTCCGCCCTGGAGAGGGGCTCCGCACTCCCCAGATAACGCTCGGAGAGCAGGCCGCCGGCTGTGAGGGGGAGGGGGGGGTGGAGAAGTGGTGAGATGGAGGTTATCGAGAGGAAGAAATATGGGGTGGAGGGACATGAGAGTAGGGGAAGGGAGGAATAGAGCCCAAGTCTAAGAGGGGATGTGTCGTCATGCCGACAGGCTCCATCTTAGGCGCCCTCCATCTTACGTATTCGTGCAGCCCATAGACGAGCCGCCAGTGTGCTGCGACCGTGACGTTTCTGCATCTACAACAACGCAAATGGCGCCGGACGCTTCTCACCCAGTGTGCCGTACGTCAGGAGCTGGATGTTGTTCGCCAGGCAGAACTGCTCCATCCGGGCTGAAGGGCGCTGGTCAATCAGGGAGTACTGAACCTGCACAGACAGCCGCGCCAATAACGAGGTCAGGAGGAGGAGGGGGGGGCTCAGACTGACCGACACGTGCGCTAACATGTAAAGAAGCGGTACCTGGTTGCTGGAGATGCGGACGCCTTTGTTGGTGATCTCCTCCAGTCTCTTTGTGTCAAAGTTAGTGAGGGCGAGCTCCCCTGCAGGAGAGGAAAGACAAAGGATTAATGCCAGGGACAAATTAAAATAAACCAGGTCATTTCTGTCTGCTGTGAATATGTGTGTAGGGTGCACGTACGTATGAGGCCCTCCTGCTGCAGGTCAGACAGGTGTCCCAGAGCGTCCAGGTATCTCTTGTCTCCGTAGTCCCACCAGTGGAACTGGACACAGTCCAGCACGTCCACCTGCATTCGGCTCATGGAGCGCCGCAACGCCTTCTCCACCACCTGAGCACAAAGAAGTACCGGCCTCCAGTTTTAGCACAAAGTCAAACAGATTCTGACCACTAAATAAAACACAAGAAACCGCCAAACTCTTCACATGGAAACACATCAAATCTTAGAACGCCTTATCTAAATAAGTTCAAAACTATATTGTGCGGCTGAAATATAGCTGGCAAACCAAAATCACAATTTTTTTTGCACAGCAGAAACATGTCATTGTTTGCCATTTGTCTTAATTTGCCTGGATTTTAGAGGAATAAAAATCTGTGGGACCACTATGAAGACTACAGAGGAGATGCACAGCTCTTTTGCAAAGACTCACGCTGCACCCTGGTGGATAAAAGCAAACGCACAGTTAAACACACAACAGGAGGACAGCGGCTCACCTTGCGTTCCATTGGCCCCGGTCTTGGCACGTATTTGGTTAGCCCCTGCAGCGCTGGGGCAGATTCTCCTGAGGACTTTAGCTAAACACCAGACAAAGACGGTCAGAGTGACTAAACATATGCAACACAAGTATCAGGGGAGTGTTTCCTCTCAGGCACACAGTGCATAGAGAGAAGTTTGTTTAAAATGTTATCACATACAAGCAGCTCAATATAACCCTTGATTTGAAATATCTTTTTAAAGTTTGGTCAATTTGGAACTTTGAACTATATAAAGCCACTGAATGATTCTAAACAATATAATATGCTGTACCTTTACAGAAATAGAAGTAAACTCACATTAGAATATCTTTGTGTACAAATTCAATGGGCTCTGGCCAAACCGGTCAAACTGTGTGACCATACCTTTGTTCTCCTATGATGGTTTGGGATATGTGTGCTCCTACCTGTCTGTTGAACTGTCCAAATATTTCCTCCGCAGGCCCGTAAATGTCTGCCATGTCGAATGTGGTCAGACCAGCGTCTACGTAGTCCTGCATGGCCTCAACTGGAGGGATGCCATGGGGAAAACAGCACAGTTAGTGGAGTCACATGTCCCGTAAAGATAAGCATGTCATAACAGTAGATGTTGATCTGATCCAGATTTGTGCTGTCAGATCAATAAAACATGCAACTGATCCACATTTACATTTTTAATTAAGGCCTTCTCTCAGCACTGTTCTGAATTTACTTCATCTGATGCATCTCTCTCAGAGGTGTTTACTATGAATCACCTCTTGAGATATAAAATTATACATTCTAAACAACAGGGGTCAGTTGATCTCTATTGTGAATACAAAGTACTGGTGCATGTGGAATTAGTCCAAAACACAGTTGGTCCGTTACACATGGCAGATTTTGGCTTACCTGCTTTGGTTTTATTGACCGGTCCGTGCGCTCCGGACACCTGCCACAGCCCGTTCAGGACCCTGCAGACCTCCAGGCCCCCGGCCAGAGTCACTTTGGGCACCGCGGCCATGGTGACGGTCAGCACGGGGCAAGAAGCTCCCGACAATGGTGCAGATTACTGTCAACAGGGAGGACACAAGATGAATGATATTTCTGAGCCTTTTCTACCGGTCGGATCGCTGCACAGAGCTGACAGCACACCGCATGCACTTTCAGACCGAACCGGACTTTGTCATTGACCCTTTCTAACTGCTTCTTTGACACCTCTTAAATAAAAGTTACCTACTTTATGCAAGTTGTACCCAAACAAATCCGCACAGTTCCACGTTATTCGTCCTGCATGGAGCACAGCGTTGACGTAACACATCTAAAAGTTACACAATATTTTGCGTAAGGATTACAAAACAGACGACCGCTCCAACCAATAGGAGGCGCCGCTCGACCGGAAGTCCAGCCATTGCCCGTTGCCGCCCCCTGCTGGACGCATTTAGAACGCAGCTCAGCTTCTGAGGACTAAACCTTTTCCAACCGGACAGCGTTTAGGCAAAAAAAAACAGCCACACGTGATGCTGCATAAAATGTTACTTGTCGTTTATTGATAAGCTGGATTTGTATGAACTACACAACACTGTGGAGGTTGCACTGCGAGTTTCACTCTGCCGTCTCTGCCGCCGCCGCCTTCTTCTTCTTTCTTTTCCGCTTCCTCTTGTTGCCGGGTGTGTGGTCAGACTGTCCGGCTGCAGGTGTTGGTCTGCCCTCTGTGTCGGAGGCCTCGGACTCCCCTTCGGAAGCAGCAGGTTTCCTCTCAGCGGCAGGAGGACACACTTCCTGTTTTGCCTCTACAACACTGTGACACGCACACACAACACAGGACCTCATGTCAAAAAGAGAGGGCACACCCTTTCCATAGCTCTGAAATGATCCAATGCCACAACTTTACAAAACTTTTGTCTGTGACAAGTCATGTGACCTGTCAGGTGATGTATTACAGATGGCGCCTGACGCTCAAAAGGTCATTTTGCGGCGATAATTTATGGACATTTTTATAAAACTATTAATTTCTATGCTACGTAGCAGTTTGAGTCGGAGAAATGAGAAGTCCTTAGGAAGTGAATGTTTCTACTCCGATGGGGATTGACTGAAAACTCAAGACTAAACACAAAAATTTGACGTGGTCCGTGGAAAACGTCACCTTGTATCAGCTGCTTCCTGGTTCGCGCTCCCCGCCTCGCTGTGTTTTTCCAGCAGGGCAACAAAAAAGCCGTGTGTGCGGGTCTTGGTGGTGCTGGCACGCAGACACTGCGGGAGGGGCTCCAGCCCTCGCTCTGGCCACTGGGGGAGCAGAGGAACCAGCCTGGAGGGGAAAAGGCCACAATATGAAAGGGTTAAAGGGATCCTGGGGAAAAGGCAAACGTGAATGAAGACGTCGGGGTAAGCAAAGGCTTCTTTTGGGCTGCTGCTACCTGAAGCCGGGGTTCTGCTGCAGGCAGGCGGCCACCACCTCCTCGTTCTCCTGGCGGTGGGTGGAGCAGGTGGAGTAGACCAGGCGCTTCAGACGGGGGAACCTGAGCCCGTGGTTCAGGCATCGGAGCTGGAAGGAGGCCAGGGAGGCCAGGCGGGCCTGATCCGTCTCCTGATCAGCGCCGTCCCGTAAGCACACCATACCTAAGAACCACACACACACGTTTATGTACAAGAACTGAAGTAAAGACGATGTCAGAATTTCTTTTAGGCCACTCCTCAAAACACAGTCTTATCTGAGGGTCTTTCTGACATTTCAGGATCTGGTCAATCTGGTCTTTGATTGCGTTGATATATTCTTCCATATTTCTGTATCAGTTCATTTACAAACATTGAGCGATGTCGTCGTATTTGCTTATTACCTGACAACAAACCATTTTCTTCACCAGTTCAGAGGCACAGGTAAAAGAAGTCAGTATCAATCCTGTATGTTTAGATGCACAATGACTGTGAGGATTTTTCTGATTTGAATAAAGTATGAAGGAAGAAGAAAACATTTTGACATGTTAATGTTTCTGATCTGCACGTCAGAATGGCATTCACAAAGGAAGCATCCATTATAGTGATCATGATCATTATAACCATTGTATTTCAGTCAAATCCCCCAAAAACAATGTTAATACATTCGTAGACAGATAACACTACCATCATAAACACGCTGGGACAACTGGTTACCTGATCCACTGCAGGAAGGATCCAGAAGGACGTACTCCACATCTTTATACTGTGGGCTGTCAGGGTCCACTTTCAGGAAGTCCTGGTTGGCCAGCTGCTGACAGGTGACCCCAGCTCTGAGCAGCAGCGTGGACATGGTGGCCAAACGCCTGGCGTCCAGATCGAAGGCGAACAGTCTGCCTTTGTTTTTCATGATGGCTGCCAGGTGGCTGGTCTTGTTGCCGGGGGCAGCACAGGCATCGATGACATGACTGCCCGGTGGAGGGTTGAGGAGATGGGCAGGCAGGCAGCTGGCTTTGTCCTGCAGAATGATGTGGCCCGCCTTGTACAGGAAGTGGTCGTGGAAGTCTGCTTTAGTGGAGAAAACTAACAGCTCTGGCAGGTGCAGATCCTTCACGAAAACCTTCTCCCTCAGGGTCAAGTCATCCAGCCGGAGGGCCTGTCCCAGGTAGGCTAGGCCATCCCTCTTGAAGTAGTCCACAGCGTCGTCCACTGTGGTCTTCAGTGTGTTCACGCGCACATACCTGGGCAGCTGGTCAGCTGCAGACTGCTGGGCGCCGGCTGGGAGAAGGTCCTCGTTCCTGCTCACCTTCTTCTTCACCTTCATGCGGGCCAGCGCCGCCTGCAGCCGCGGCCGCTGCTTGACCATCAACGCCTTCCAGGAGCCGCCGCACTTCAGGCCCCGGCCGATCAGCAGGTCGTAGACCAGCACCATGGCCAGGTGCATGCGCAGCTTCGTGTGCTTGAGCAGCTTGGTGGACTCGATCACGTCCTGCAGGACGGACGAAAACTTCTGCGTTTCGCAGACCAGAGCGAACAGCTGCTTGATGTGGGCGAATTTACTGTCGTACACCAGAGTCTTCAGCGCGCCCTGTTTCCTCTCGGCTTTCTCCAGGATCTCGGCGGCTTTTAGGTACAGAGCCATGGCGAAAACTTTTCCACGAGCCCCGACGCCAGGTCAACGTGCTTGTTGTTCAGCTTGTCCCTCGTATTTTTATACCTTTTTGAGAACAGTCCCGGACGCCTCCTGTGTTGATAGGACTGGTAGGATTGTTATTCAGCTATCACGATAGCCGCTTCCATGGTGCCCATGTGTTGAGAAGGGGTCATGACTCCGGAAATACAACGCAAGGTTTTTGCGTGACGTAGGACGTGTCTAAGCCAATCACAGGCGACATCAGAAACTACGTACAGTCCATGAAAAAAGTCGAAAAACATCAGAGAAAAGTTTTTTTTAATTCATACAAGTTGTTTCGTTGGGAAAATCCATGTGGAGACAAAAGTTCAAAGGATGCAATGCAATAGTGGCGTTTATATCCACAATATGTACAATTATTTTTACAATAAAAACCTTTTAGCTTTAAGAGCTGAGAAGCAGTTTATTTGAAAGTCTGGCCAGTTAAGTTAAACAAGAAATAAAAATATTCATCAACTCCCAGAATAATCCAGAATACAAATCATTAAATCATCCAACATCTAAAGATAATAATTATCAGCTCTGTCACCAACAAATAGAACATTAATAGAAATCTGTTTACTAATATTCCCTTCACAAAAATGTGTTCCATTCATTGACGTTCAGGGTGTCCGTCGCTCTGAGCTTAACATACCTATTTGTACCAGTGAACAGAAGTTTCTTTTAAAGCTCACACCAAAGCTTTGTCAGCTTTGCTTTATAGGTTTTGACAGAAAATGTGAGTTGTCATTGGCACTGATAGGTAAGACGCTTTTGTACTTTTACAGTGGAACATAGAAAAATACTCAACCACCCCCCCTTCATTTTTCAATTTCTGAAAAACAAGTCAACGATACAAGACCCATCTTTTTTGTACACTGCTGTATCTCAGAACTCCTGTTGGCTACAGAGAAACCTGCACAAGAGGAGATGCTTCCTTGTGATTTTGTTCTTGTCATGTTCTTAAATAGTAAGATGTTTTAAAATGCAGTCTAGCTTGTTTGAAATGTATAAGCAAACTGGCTTCCCCTCAGAACACAGGCAGTCAATAGATATTAACTTTGTCATCTCTTTCAAGAGAGCAGCATATTTTGGACCAAGAAAAGAGCTTATTAAAAAAACTAAAGAATTGTGGGTGTTTGGCTGTGCTCAACGTGTCAGCGTTTAGTAGCCACACTGACCCTTTTGAGAGTCTTTGTCTTCACAGAGTTCTGGTACAGAAGCAGTCTCTCTGTAGTGTGAGATGGCAGGCGGTTCCTCTTGGCTTTTACAACGCACGCCGCCATTGGATAAAGCCGGTCAAACCCCCCAGAAGTGGCCGGTGCTGCCAGCAGCCTCCTGGCCATGTCCTGGAGTTGGGGAAACCGAAAGGCAGATTTCCAGTACTGAAGACTGGAATTGCTTTCCCACAGGGGTTCAGACAGGTACACGTCAAACTCCGATAGCTTCATCGTCTTCGCGGGAGGCTGGAGGAAGCTGAAGATGGACTTGCGCTTGAGGTCATTTTCGCTGACCTCATCACAGTTGTCGTCTGAGCTGGCACCAGATATCTCCATTAGCGGCTCCGTTTGGATTTCTTCTTCCCCTTCCTGCTGCTTTGTGTGCTCGTTGCCTTTCTGCTTGTTATCTTCCTGCACAATGGGAGACGCCGAGTCCTCTGAGCTTACCAATATGGATTTTATAACAGCATGAGCCTCTTTCTTTGTAGGGGTTGTTAGGAATTCTGTCTGTGTTTCCAGTCTGGTATCAGAAAATGGCTAGGAAAAAATTAAAGCAGGTGTTTATTTACATGTATTATGCAAATATGTATCTTACATTCATTGAAGTATGAAAATCCAGCTCAACAAAATATATAACTGAACAAAAGGCCATCTTACAGCCTATTTAAGAGAACATCATTCGTGTATGGAGAGGATCATATTAATATGATGGCCTTGCCCTATAGTAAATCAGTACCTGCAGTTTGATCCTGGGGTCCAGCACTGTAGCTAGTAAGATTTCCTTCTGGTGAATCAGAGGCTGGAAGTGTGTGTAGATGCCGGTGCGCAGGGACTTGCAGAAGTGGTTGTAGTTGGTGACGCGACTTTCCAAAGTCTTATCAAGACCAATGATTGAGGGGATGATGAAAGAAATGGTCACACCGTTTCCTTGCAAGACCTAAGTTAAAAGCAAAATAGTTAAGGAGACCAATAATATAAAAAGAAATGTCAAATCCCTCATGGTTTTTACTAAGAAATCATCAATAGAGATGTCTGAAATACTACAGGTGCAGCAAAAATGACATCAAAGTGCATACTTAAACCACATTTATAATCCAATGTTCAAATTAGAGCAGTAAAGTTGAAGGGGACCTTATACGACAGAGCCGTGTTAACATTTCTTCCAAGAACGTTTGCTTGTTCATGAGGCACAAAACAGAAAGAATATAATAATATATAAAAGCCAGACACAATTAAAAAGATTAACTATGGCCTCAAATTTGATCTCATATAATTAACCACTGAATTAAATGACTGTTTTACTTGCAAAGCCTCCTCAAAAGGCTGAAGGAGACCCAGAATGTCAGCCACTTGTTCCCTTTTGACCATGACCAGAGGGGGGGCGCTGGCAGAGTCTGAGGCCTCTATGCGAGCCTGAGCCAGGAGGGTCATGATGGTGCTCCAGGTCGTCTCCTGCACCATTCTACGCAAAGACACCATCATGGAGTTCCAGCGACAGTTACTGGAGGATGGGCACAGAGACACATTGCACTCCTTCAACAACACCTTGGAGGAAAAAATAAGTAGTTTTATTAGAGCAGTTCTCATCTCTTTAACTCTTTAAGCTACAATTAAAGGGTCCTAACAAATCATCGTATTAACAGCTCAGGAACAGATTTTTTTATTTAAAGTCTACTAAAAATAAATGCAGACTTTGAGCAACTGAATGTCTGAATTAAGTTGTCCTACCTCACTCCAGTAGGCACTCCCCTTGAAGAAAGCCACCACATTGTGGACCTGTGAGAGCAAGTTTTCAACTACTCTGGAATTTTTCAGGGCGTCCTTGATCACCACCTGAAGAGTTCTGGCAACACAGCTGATCTTTGTCCCGATCTGCATGTCTGAAAAGGGGGAGTTTGTTTCTGGCATCTGGTCTGATAGGAAAGCTGAGATTTCGTCTCCCTCTGGTTCTCCCCGGTTGGAGGAGCACACAATCTTGTAGTCACAGAACAAGTTGTTTCCAGACAGAGCTTCTTTGGCCTGGTTAGCAAGAGTGTAGCCGATGCTGCGAGGAAAGATGCCGTAGCTCAGCAGCACGCCCTCCAGCTCCTTCGCCACAGATGTGCTGAGGTTTTTGTGACTGAGGTGACGGAAGGCCACGATGGGACGGCGGATCTGCCAGGAATCATTGATGAAGTGAAGTTGCACAGCAAGCATTGGACCCTCTGCTTGTTGCGATTGAGCTCCTGCCCAAAGGTCACATGTCACATGAATAGCACTTTCACCATCTTTGGTTTTGGAAAGCAAGGCTTTGAGGTCCCGGATGAGCTGAGGCTTCATGGTTCTTTCCACGTCCTCATAGAGCTGCACAGCCATGGCACGCTGGGACAGCTTATTGTATTCAGGGCTGATGGTACTCATGAATGACCTGAAGCCAGTGCCTTCAACAAAACTGTAAGAAAGAGATTTTATTTCCAGTAAGAAACATTAACAACGTGACAACTATTTTAGAAGGAAGTTGAGTTAGCCACCATCCAAACTTACCTGAGGGGCAGCATGTCCTCTGCAATCATCCTCAGCGCTGCATCTGTGAACTTTTTCTGGTCCACGGTTGGTAGGGCGAAACTAGAACTGGGACTGGAACTTGAACTGCGTGGTAAAGATGGACTGGGGGGAAAGGCCTCTCTCTGTGATCCCAGAAACTGGGAGTTTTGAACAACAGTCTTGTGTTTGGATCTCTGTAGCTCCTTCGATTGCTGTTGTCTCTCTGGTCTGACCTGCTGCAAAACACACATCAGTGAAACAAGCTTTTCAAATGCAGAAATCCATGAACATATATATATATATACAGTATATATATATACACACACACATATATATAAAACCTTTTTTCTTTTGTTAAAACTACTTCGGTTAAAATCATAAAGAGATAACTTTGATGCAAGCTTACCACTTGAGGATAGACTGGAGCAGCATCTATTACAACATCACACTTAAAGTCCACCTGTTAACACAATACATCATATCAGCTCAAAACAACATCAGTGTGGCAAAATATAACACAGATTACATGATCTGATCTCACTACATGATGATTAGAATAACTATTTATATATTCATTGCAGAAAGTATGAAGCTTTGAAAAACACAAAGAAATCCCCAGATACAGTCTAATGACAACAGATCAGTTTTCATTTTCAATGATAGCTGAAAATTATTAACTTAATACAACATTTTGTACCTCTCCATCCACAAACTGTTGAATATCAAGGGAAATGCTGTCATTATCATCCTTGAAAAAGCCCATCTCTGCTTGGCGTTTGATGGTTGAGTTCCAGTGATTCTTCACAGAATTGTCTGATCTGTAGAAAGCATCCAAATAAAAATTAGAAATTCAGCTATTCCTCTGTCAAAGGATTTATTTTAACGTATATGTGCCTAAACATCATCCAACTTCTTAGAACAAACCAACCAGTCACTGCTGACTGACTAACCTTCCAGGAAGCAGCTTGGAAATCTCAGCCCACCGGTTGCCAAGAATGGAGTGGGCTTTGTAAATGATGAGGTCTTCCTCTTCAGTCCATGAACTCTTTTTGATGATGGGATTAAGGTGGTTAACCCAGCGCTCGCGACACTGTTTCCCCATTCTTCCCTTCAGGTGCTTGCCAATTATTGCCCAGTTTCTGGTGCCATACTTTTCAACCAGCTCCAATATCTGTGGAGAAAGGATACATGTGAAAACATGACTGAACCACTGTATATCAAATTAAGATTAATTCAGTTTTATAATTAAGGAATGTATCCTCAATGAAAGATAGCTGCCTAATTTCAGTGTCAATTAAATTAAATGTCAATGCCAAGAGTTAAACTAGTTCCAACAACACATGTGTTTTTTTCTATCTCTATGTTAATGTTTCTTATCTGAACCTCTGAAATGCTTTCAGCATGGTAACTGCCTTTTCATCAACTACCATTTCATCTTCCTCCTTGGTCCAAAATCCCTTGATGGCATCAGGATCCAGATGTTTTTTCCAACGGACCATACATTGCATTTCTGTTCGCCCCTATACAATCCACAGAAAATCAGATTTAACACAATTTTATTATTTGAAAAATATTGCAAGTCTTTGGGCTCTTTCGTGTCTTAATAAAGCACAGGTACTTACAGGTAAAAAACTAGCAATGGTATTCCAATCTTTTGTTCCAAAGTTGCTGACCAGTATTTTAAGATTGTCATCCTGCAAAATAAAAGGGAAAAAAAGTTCAGACACATTATAAAGCACAGTTTAATTTCAACATCTGTGAAATCTCCATCAAGCAGAAAACAATTATCTATATGGTGGCATGCTTAGCTTTAGTTGGGTGTGTACATTTTACAGTCTGTTGTCATAAGTGATCGCCTACTGAGATAAGCGTCTACGCTCATTCTGCAACAGTTAAGTTTCTGATCCCAGATACAGCTGAACAAGTGTCCATCTTTCATCTGCAGCATGACTAATTCTTATACCATTGTTGGAGATTTCACACTTAATGATTTTGACTTTTTCATTTAGTGCAAACCAATGCAGCTCAAAGCAATGAAAGATCAAAGGCATTTTTAAAACAGTGGTATGTTGCAAAAATGAACCTTTTTTCTCTACTTACCTCTTCCTGGGTCCACTTTGCTTTACATCCGCTGCCATCCTTTTTGTCTTCTATGTCTGAATCGGTCGCAGTGAACAGGTTACTATCCTCCTCTTCCATGCTAAAAACACATACCTATGTTTATTACATGGGCATAACAGTACATGAGCAGCAATAAATTACACAAATGCATTAATCTATAATGCAGGAAGGTGGGTAGCGCACTGACCTTTGAAGTTTTATTGGCATTTTTTTTAAAACAAGTTATAAAAATTGTATAACGAAAGAGTCCAACACTTCCTGTATTCCCTGTAAAAGTGTTTCTGTGTGTTTCTCTCCTCAGCCCCAACATGTTTTTTTTTCGTTGTCTGTATTTGTACATTTTTCATTCATTTCTTCTGTTTATTTTTTTTTAAAAACACGGTCCGACATACTGCAACAATTCTGGCTTCAGTACACTGAAGACAGTTCTCAGAACAAACCCCTTAGAGCAAGAGCTCAATCGAATTTACAACCAGCAACGTCAGCTTCAAAACAACTTGCTCCACACAACAGCAAGCTAGCAGTTAACTAACTACTGAAAGCTGAGATAGTATGGTAGCTAATGCTAGTTTCCGCAAAACAAACAAAAAGTCGAAAATAAACACGAAAGTTTCGAAAGTTTTACATGTACAAGTACAACTATTTAACTGCATATATCTTACTACAAAACTGACGTCATTAATATTCGCATATCAACATAACTTACACCAAAACCTGGCTGTACCTTCGTGCTAGCTAACGTGGCTAGCAAGTCTCAAAAAGACATAAGTCTTACGTTCACTGACAAAGTAGAGCTCCTCAAGCGGCGCGTGCAGGCTAATGCAACGAGTCTTTCCACGAATAGTTTTCACCAAGAAGGAATTTAAATTACACTACGTTGGTGGCTGTAAACTAGCCTGGCTGTAGCGAGAGAAAAAAGCCCACACCTACATGTCAGACACAATAACTACTACTGGAACACACCGGGGTCTAGATTCAAACACAGCAGAAGAACGGCTTTTTGCCGGTGTCTCCCTCACTCACCCGCGCGACCATTCCTCTTTTGTGCTCCTCAGTACCACTAAAACTCACACTGCTTTACAAGTTGAACACCAATTGTTCTGAATCTTCTGATGGAATAAGTAGTCATAAAATGTTATATAAAGAAATGCAGTGCAAGTGATTAGAGCGACAAGGCAACATTGAACGTAAATCACCTTAGAGTTATACGTTTAGCCGGTTCAGAGGCTCCACTGCTTCATCCACGGGTTCGTACACCCCGGAAACTGTCCACGTGACCAACGGTTTTAACTGACGCCAACGGCTCGCTAGCGTGCACCAGGCATTAAACTTTCTGGCATTCACCTTTCAGTATTTTTTATATGTGTTTAAGATATTTAATTACCCGACCAAACATATGTGGATGCCACATATCCTACTGTATAACTCTAGAAAAAACATTAACGAAAATGTCCTTTTCACTAAATGATTACAATGTCACTTTTCTCCTGTGCTACATGCTAAGCTAAGTTGAATTATGTCTTTAAAATGGATGGTGGCTTTTTTATGTACTCTCTAAGAAGCTCTTCAATGCTTGCAACTGACATAATGTATACCAACATATCCGAAGAAAAGGAAGGATTGTGTTTAAATATACCACTGTAATGTATCATTCCATCACATTTACAGGTTACAAATAAATACGTTTTCTCAGTCCTTGTGAACTTTTTTTTATCACAAACTATTTGATTCATGAGGTGGGCTTAAATTAATTTGAATTGGTCCAAGGGCTATGGAAAATGTGGGAAAATTAGGGTGTTTGTGTGTGTCCTACTCCTTAGATTAATATTTTTGGAAAAGTCTTTGGTCATCACTATGGCTCAACGAGCCATGATACCTTGTAGTTAACAAATGCTGGACAGTGACTGTATGCATTCATCTCGGAATTGTTTTAATGTAATTTAACAGTAATTCTAAATTAAAATAAATCATAGACCTTAAATTACATATAAAATGTATGTGTTTGCAAACAAAACAATTTTTTCCTTGTTTGTCATCAGTCTACCTAAACTCTGGTCCTGGTTGTGAAACCTGTGATTTATAACGTCAGCCTTTCTGTTTACTCGCTTGGTCAAGGATGAGCAGCTTCGGATGTGCCATTGCTTGTCCAAGGTCAGAGCAGCATTTGTCATTTCAGATCATTTGAGCATTTCAAGGAGAAAATCACGTTGTTGTCTCAGAAAATGTATAGTTATTTCTCTGTGAGTGTGTCTGGTTTTACAGTGAACCATTTGCTACATGTGAAGGTAACACTTTTTTGAGGTGACAGACTGAATCAAGTAACATTAAGATTTTGAGATAAATTATTTAATATTGGTGGTACAAATAATAATATACATTCATCTCTGATTTAGATTACAAAAATTTAACTTGTGACTGCATCACCCATCACTTTCCAAACATAGCACCATCCGTCACAAAGCTTAGTACCCAAGGCAGAATTTATAGTTTTACACAAGCATAATCTATTAACCTTTTTACAAAAGTATCAACTCTGTACTTCCATGTTGGGTATAGTGTTGTCATACTAAAACAATCTCTATTTTGCTCTTGTACATTTTAATAAATCAGTCTGCTATTTACAAACAAAATAATTATATGGAGAGATTTCTTTAAACCTTTCTCAATTACAATACAGAAAAGACAACCTATAGTCCACATAATAACCATGAATAATGTGAACACTGTAGTAGATGACTGCAACATGAAATAAGTTTTTAACATTACATTTGAACAGCATCTTGGCAAATGAGTTTCGACATTTAGCACATGAACACGATCACTGTTTTAATGACTTAAAGTCATTGTTTCACATCAGGGATGTAACTCACAGATTATGTCTTTAGCACGTCCAACTCCATCTTCTAATGGTTTTGGTCGAAAAATAATTAATAGGTAAATACCAGCAGAGCCTGCCCATCATCTCAGCAATGTTCTGTTTTAACAATACACAGGCATGACAGAAGCATAAAAACTTATGTTAGAAAGAAAATCATTGCAGTCAGAGCACCAACGCTTTTTCTTTTCTCGGGTTATGAGTATCGGTCTTTGTTACACTAATTGTGTGGTTACATTTACTGAGAAACAATATCTGTACATACACAATCTTGATCTTTATGTAATAAAGTATGTACATAAAAGACTACAAAGCAAATAACCACTTGAATCCAGAATTGTTTTTTTGTTCAGTTATCTGAAAACAAATGTCATGAAGATCATTTGTACTGCATATAAAAATAATCTTAAATTTGAACAACTCCCTAACAAAGAAAATTCCCGCTCTGCACAATGCTAAGAGGCATTCTGGCTGTGTCGTGTGGGGAGATGTTGTATTTTTTAAATCTGAACAGAACAAAAAATGGGAATCTCTCTGTTCACAGGAAGCTGTCCTCGTTGGCGACATAAGAGAACCCATTAAAGGCGTTGTTGGAGCTGGTGCTGGCGTTAAACTCTGGGGTTCGACTCACAGAGTTAGGAACCATTTCCCTGGTGAACTCCGGATCGATATGCTGAGTATCAGCTGGGCCTCTCTGAAATAAATATCAACGTGTAAGCAAGCAGACATACAATGATAAAAAAAATCCATAAAAAGATTACTAAAGCTTTAACATTCAATTTAAAGCCTAGTGGAAAAGACAGAAAAACAAGTCTTCAGCAGTCTGTTAAAAAACAACACATGCATCTGCAAAACTAGAGCATTGAAAAAGGCTGAATCAAACTTTGAGTAAAAAATAACAATGAAAAAAGAAAGCATTGAAAAGTCTATTTGAATATTTCAAAATGGTGGAAATTGTAAGTTTTTATTGGATGATTGCATTGAAAAATATATAATCATTGGAATAAAAAAGTAATGGAAATTATTGTTGATTTAAGAAGATTTAAGATGTTAAACACGTGTCTCAGAGTCTGATAGAAAACGTTCAGGAACAAGAAACAGTCACAAACATAGTTAGTGAAAGCATTAAAAACATGCAGCCTGAAACAACTCACCACATTGGGGTTGAAAGGAGGAGTGATCCTCTTGTGATAAAGGTCATCCCAGTTGATTGGAGTAAAAAACGGGTGGTTCTTGATTTCTAGCTGTTATTTAAAAGCATTTTTAATAGAAAAATCTATACAGCCATACTGATTCACTCTCATAAGCACTCATTTGATTCAGATGTTTTTTTAATCTTGCGATATTTAAAAAGCTAAGGTGTATCTTATTTCAGAGGGACATTTCATAGATCTGTTGATAAGTAATTTTGTTGATGCTATATTCCCACTGACATGAGGTATATCTATATTTTTTAATCAGAAACAGAATAAAATACTCACAAAGTCAGCAATGGCCCCGAGACGTCTGTGCTGGTCTTTCTGTAGCAGACCCACCAGCAGGGAGCAAACCTTTTCCGATTTCCCCGGAGGCAGTGGAAGCGGCTTGTGGAGGATGCCGTCATACATTTCACCAACATCCCGACTGTAGAAAGGAGGCTGAAGGTCATAGGCATGGATATTTTTGTTTAAAATCAGGCACACACTCTTTGACGATAGTCATTACTTAGCACACAGCTAACAAGATAAAAGGAATCATATTATCCTTGGCCACAGGACGTCAGCTACCAACAATGCGCTTTTAATTAAACAGATGAAAAATAAAACGGAACATGAGGTTGTGATGGAGCGTTTGCACTTTGTTGCTAAGATAGTGATACCGATATAAAAGACAGCTCTTAAATGCAGTGGATTTCATGATTCAAACATTGAGTGATCTTGTCAAGGAATAGGGATGTCAGAGATTTGTCAAAGTGTCCTAATTTGGATTATTAACAAAAACTAACACACATACCAGGCTGAATATCATTTCGTAAAGAACTGCCCCCAGACACCACCAGTCCACAGTCCTGTCGTATGGCTCCTTACGAAGAACCTCTGGTGCCAAATACTTTAGCAGAGCGAAGTGAGCAGAAAAAAAGAGAACGGTTCACATAAAAGTCAGGTTCAGAAAAACTTTCTAAACCTGACTTTTATAAATTGTGTCTGTATTGTCCCTACAAAGTGAATCTACTGCAAGAGATATTGAAAATGTTCAATAAGAACGTAAGATTTTCTGAACCTCTTTTCAATATAGCTCTTTTTGGTTGATCTTCACAACCATTTTAACTCACTTCTGGAGTGCCGCAGAAAGTGGAGGTGGTCCCCTCTGGCTCCACACCCTCTTTGCACAGGCCAAAATCTGTCAGCACCACATGGCCCTGCACACAGAACACAGGGGATGTGCAACAGGGAACAAATGAAGGAGTGAGGATTTATACGGGCCTACCTGCGAGTCCAAAAGAATGTTTTCTGGCTTCAGATCTCTGCAGTGAAAAGAGTGAATCTGAAGGTTATGAACTGATCTGACGCTGATGAACTGACTTCCTTTTACTAAACACACGTGAGCATCTGTCTGACCTGTAGACAATGTTAAGAGAGTGAAGATAGCCGATAGCACTTGCAACTTCAGATATGTAGAACCTTGCCCTGGGCTCCGGGAAACACCTCTCCCTCTGCAGGTGGAAGAACAGCTACAGCAGGACACAAAAAGATGTGAGAGGAAATTTAATTTAGGACAGGTTTATGAAACAATGTCACTTACAAATCAGAGTAAAGCAGTAACAGGTTTAGTATTAGGATTTTCTCTTAGAAAAATTGTACTATGTCCATGATCAAATACATCCGAGTAAAATATCATCCCAAAAAGACAGAGATTTGTTTTCCGGGTACAGATGGTTAGAATGAGATTAAGCAGTAGTTCATAAGTGTCACATCCAAAAAAAAAAAAAAAAAAGAAGGGAAAAAAAAGGATGACTACACAGGTGTTGATTTATCATTAAAAGCTGACCAGATTCTGTACAGGTGAATAACGACTTAAACATAGCACAGAATGCTTGACAGCATCACAGTTCAGTGTGATTAATCAGACACACACCAATACGCACATCATCTTTGGGTTTTGGACATTCACCCCACTGTAAATCAGTATCTAACTAAGTGACGTTCCTGTCTGAGAATAACACACACCTCTCCACCATTAACGTAGTCGAGAACAAAGTAGAGCTTCTCTGACGTCTGGAAGGAATAGTGGAGCCGAACCAGAAATGGGTGTTTTAGGCTCTTCAGTAACACATTCCTCTCAGCCATAATGTTCTTTTGCTAAAAAGAGAAGACAACAAAAGCATAGAAATTATTTTATCATTGATTTTGTTTGAATGTTTTTTGGTGTGCAGCAGAAAGCACTTTGCATTCTTTATTTTATTATTAACAGAATGTTAATAAGTTAGTCTTTTTTATGGCATTCCCGCTGTAATACAGCTTTTTTTTTTTGTTGAGTAATGTTTATATTCTATATTTAAATTAAACCTGTATCACAAACAATCATTTCATCTTCTTGAGCATTTTTATGTGGCATTTCAATTGAGAAGCAATTGAGAAGTTGCTCAAAGTCAGAAGGAAAAAGACACTGTATTCATTTATGTACTTTTTCAGGTAGTGTATTCCTCACATCTTTAGAAAAAAAGACACTAGCAACCACAACAAATCAACCTAAGCAGGCCAGAAGACCCTGAAAAGGAAGAGGAGGATCAATGTTTTTGATCAGCTGTTCTCAGTGTGTTGTTCGACAAACACAGAAGTGACCCAGTTTGTTTTCTGCTGGTTGTAAAAGCTGTCCTTTGCACAGAATGCGCTTTAGATTAGATACGATTCAGATTGTGTTGCTGGGTCAGAGGACTGTTTACTAAAAACTAAAAGATACTCAAACATACACAAATACACAAAAAAATCAAAACATACACACACACTTAAGCACACACCATGTGTACCTATATCACACCATCAATGTGATCGTGCTATATAGGTACACAAACCCTTCGCCTAAACCTAACACGAGCCTTCAAGGAAATAGTCAGGATCCCTGGAACAGCCGTTTGGCTCCCAAATTGGTGGGAGGTCATCAAATGCCGGTAACCTGTTTATCAGGTAAAGCAGGTAAACCTTTGGCTCATGAAAAATAATTGCAAACTATTATTTCCAAAATGTATCACAAGGTCTGCATCTCAAAAGGCATTTGGCTGTCTAAACTTCCTTATCACAGCACCGTGAACAGATGTTCTTTAATTGTACTATAGGTGTGCTTTAAATATTTCAAAATATCTTTTTTATTTAAAAAGGCTGACTGGAGAGGCAAAATTTCAAAATATTTCATGCAGTGGGGTTCAGATTGTGCAGGCTCATCAACAGCTACATTAAAAAATAATTCAAATACCTCTTTTTTCTTGAGGATGATTTTTTTCTGCAGCACTTTGACGGCGTAGAATTTGCTGTCGGCTTTGAGCTTGGCGAGCAGGACCTGCATGAAGGTTTCATGTCAGTGGTTTGTTTAGTAAACATCCTGCACCAGCATTTGGACACACTGCTGTCAGGACATTTCATCAAATAAGCACACACAACACAGACAAGTCATCCGGGAACAAATGCCACTGAGATAAGTGAGAAGTGGTGATACACTGAAAATGTAAAAGAAAATAATACAATTTTAAAAAGATCGCTGCGGGGAATTTTCTATGAATTTGAAGAGAAGGAAAGAAAGCATGCTGAAAGTTTATTGTGCACACTTAATTTTCAGCTATTTACGATTGCACTGACATACATGAAGACATGAGAGGCCTCAGTGAACTGCACAGTTAATGATTCATGAAGCAGGAAAGCACATTTTGATCAACAGGTGGCACGTAGACACTTTGTGACCCTACTGATGATGTCTGTTCTCTACTTTTTTGTCTCAAACACGGGCGGATAAAATGATATACCTGCTCATTACTATTCATTTATATGAGCCCCAATTATCACCAACAATTTTCATTTTATCTCCCGCTAAAAACAAATGACCCAATGGGTAAATATGTCATCTACACAAGGAATTTGTAACGACAAAAAACAGAAGAGAATAAATAAATAAATACTTACCTTTCCAAAGGTCCCTTTACCAATGACAGCCAAGAAGTCAAAGTCAGTGGGTCTTGCACTGAAACAAGATAGAAATCTTTTAAAAATGCATTGTGCTGAACTCCTATTAGCAAAAAACTATGGAAAAGACTGTGTGAATTCATCTATACAAAGATTATTGAATTAATAAAGACAAAATCCTTTTGTGATCCGCAAATGCATGTGTCTCTATGTGCAATGTATCTATAGATATTGTTGTAGATTCTCAGTCATCCAGGCCATGGCTATCCTGACAGCTTGAGCAAAAGCAACTGGACTTCTTGGTCCTTAAAGAAGTCTCATCAAGCTCTTAGGATGTAAGATTTAAAAGATCATTTGAACATTAAGTTTGAGTCAAGCGTTTCCACTCAATGGGATGAGGTATGGTTCAGATGGAAGTACAGTAGGTGACAAAAAAGAAAAAAAAAACGATCAGTCTTGCCATGTGCTTGTCAGAAGACTGTAGCCATGAGGCTCTGTGGTTCAACAGCTGCACGAAATCCCCAACAGAACACGCACGACATGAGAATATGACAACTTTAAAATTATGACTACCCAGTAAAAAACTGGAGGCAGTCAAAGCAGCTTTGAATTTATAAAATAATTAAATGCTGTGTTGTCATCATGGGCATGTTTAGGAAGAAATTTCCGAGCTCCACTCCACATGAAATATTCAATAATATAATCTCTTATTCAGCAAAGATAGGAACCGCTGACTTTGCTGAGTTTGTGACTGTAAATGAAAGATATGAGATGCACATGCTGGTCAGTGAGAGCAGAACTACTGACTGCGGGTTGGCGGAAGGTCCCAAGTTGACATCGTCATGAGAAGGAGACGAGGATGTTGATCTCAGCTGTGACAAAGGAGAGTGAATGAATATAAATAAACATATATACGATGAGTTTTTTAAATCTTTTTACAAAATGCTATCCCATTGTAGTAGCTACAAACCAGATATATTAGCAATATTGAAAGGTTATTAAGCTACAACGCATATCGCCAAAAATAATCTTGATCTCCAGGATGTGTTGCCACTAATAGTTTGGCCTCGAGACATCTGTTAAACAAAGTGTGTATTTTTAAGACTGGGATTTAGACAAGTTCACATGCCTTTTCCCTGTGCCACAAGGATAAACAGGACTGGAAATAAATAATAATAAATCCTCAGTAAAAAATGAATAAATAATAGGGAACACTCACATTACTGTGTGCCATGGTTATTGATATTCCACTCCCCCTGGAGACCCACCTGGTCAGTGTTTTACTAACCTGTGGGAGGACGGCAGAAGTTTGGACAATACTTTAGGATTTCATTTGTATTATTAAATTTCTTTATTTTTATTTCTCACATTTGTCCTGAGCACTGACTCAGAGGAATCAGCCACGTGTTTTTTTTTTTTTCAATAGACTAAGTGTGAAAGTGTGTTCTCCAGAATCCGCAGCTGACCTGTGAATGATGGCCTCGGGATCCAGAGGATCGGGCGGTTCTTGTTTTCAATGGAATAAGATGCTGGAACAATGAACAGACAATGAGGAGCATTGTTAGTACATTGGAGGTTTGTGTGCATTTGTCACGTCATGGGGATGTCCACGTTTTACCCTGCTTTACCATCCGGGCACAAAACGTATGCCCAGAACAGGCCCGTCATTACATTTTAAATCTGTTTGCTTGCTTTTTAAATCTAATTCATCATTCATTTTGTCCTCTGATGTGAGGGGAACATGGCCAAGTGTGTGTGTGGTAAGAAAACGGCTGATTATGTTGACATGTTAAATATCGTGTCAATTTCATTTTTGTTGAATTATGCAGGCTGATGTATCTCTTTTCCACATATACACAAATACTCAAATACCAGTACATACTTTTCCATTCCAGGCCATTCTAATTGTGGTTATCAATACTAAATAATTAATTGTAGCAATGATTATTGTTAAGTTCTAGAAATATTTCTAGATCTATAAGGTTGCAAAGTTGTACAGAGGGATAATAAATAAATGTATTCCCATATAGGGTTGGTGATTTAAATCATGTCAAAAAACATTAACTGATGCAATAACTGATGCTAATAAACAGTACATTACAACACTCATCACCACTTTGCAAAGAGCAGCCGACTTGAATTTTGAGTTGGTTTCTGCAACTTTCGGAAACAGAAATCTGACTGGTGGAAGTAATAATGAATAAAACATTTAAAAAGGATCTGGAAATTACAACCCAGCTCAAATGAAACAAGCCACTATGAGAGCAGTCTGCAATCGTGGTCTTATGTCAATCAACACGTCTGTTTTTGCACTACAATATGGCAGGTTTTAACACAAATTATTTTCAATTAACACGACAAATGATGTTAACACCATGTGAAAATGCTCTAACTTACAAAACGTGCTTTATGCATAACTGATCATATAAACAGTGTTCATTTGTTTAGTAACCTAGTATTTTATCCAAACCAGGTAATGGAAACTAGCCTGATTCCCCCTCCTGACTGAAGGGCGATGCAGTCAAGTGACAAATGAGTAAAAACCTGGAAGCCACTGGACGAGTTTTCTGTTTAAGGAAGGTTTAAGTGAGTCATTCCTTTGTATAAATAACGAAAATATCTGTTGCTCTGCAACATTTAAACTAAACAAATAAACCTTCCAAATCTCCTCAACGTAGAGTATCCTGTTACGTTTGGACTAACAATACACCACTGCCTTCTTACTTATACAAGAATAGATGCCAGCAGCAAGGAAAGTACTCAGGATACACAAGATATGAGGCATTATCAAATGTTGACTCATCTCTGTAGTTTTTGTAGAAGTAAGGGGGTGAGGCTGCAAAGTCAAGCTCTTAACCTCCACCAGAACCTCTGAAACTACCGTCACAGGTACCAGGAAGCTCTGCACAAAGTGTTCCTGCCAGCGCCGTAACATCGTAAATAAGGAGAGCCGCATTTATTCCCATTAGAAGTGTTGCTGTTAACAACACCACTTGTGTATATGTAATTAACGAGCCCTCCAAAAAAGTGACGTTTGTTCAGGGTCACCAATTTTCAGTGACGATATGAATCAGCTTTAGTGTACATTTTAGTTTTTCTAACTTTGAAAGCTATAGAGCTCACTCATGGAAATGAGAGATTCCCAAAAAGTACTTAAAAAAAAGCTTTCTTTAAAAAAAAAAGGAAATTATACTTATTAAGATGTGAATTAGTTGCGAAAGCCTTGGAAATTAAAGTAAGACCTCATGTGGACTTGAAACTATATGGCACTTAACAATTCTGATAACCATCTTCTAATCTTCTTCAGATAAGTCACAATCAGGCCAACAAAAGCACAACGATCAAATGTTTATTCCTTATCTAAAAGTCTGCAGGGCTGCATCAGGCAGGCTGACACCTGTACTCTACAGACTAATAACCCAGTGCTTCCATTAAAGTCCAGACATAATATTTAGCATACATAAGAATAATGTATTGACCTTTCAAAAGAGTTGGTATCTCGAACCTTAAGAAGGTTTTGGTGGGTGGGAAAAAGCCTACTAATATAACGAAAATGCTGTAAAGCCTTCCAACTGCATCGACTCTCAAAACCCAAAACCACTGATATAACTCTGAACGCAGCTTTTTGTTTTTGTTGGTAAACAGGTTTCCAAACGAGTCAATAAAAGAGGTGATCCACACGACGCTTCAAAACACGAAAAATAACCCCAGTAGAGAATTAAGAAAATAACTCAAACAGGTAGCATGCATCAGAAACCATCTGTTTCCTCACCTGTGTGGTACAGAGGAGGAGGAGGGGGTGCGCGTGCTGGCAGCCTAAACAAGCGCTGCCTGGACTACAGCGGCTGGAACTGTTCTGAGGGCGGCCGGTTTAGTTTCTAAGACCTCACGAAGGACGACTTGAAGGGAGTGAATCATTGATGAAAAGTAACAGAGCTTATAAATGAGGCGGAGTGACGGCTCAGACTCTCAGTGACCCTGCGCGTGAGGGAGCACGCGCACGCGCATGTCGTCAAGCGAGCAGTTCAGAGAAACGAACGGAAGACTTCCGGTCTGCTCTCCGGTTTCAAAATAAAAAGGCGACGCCAAGCGCTGATGGTTAAATGAAATAAATCAGTGACGGTTAAAAATATTCTTGTTTTCTAATGAAAAACTGACCCTCTATTTTTCAAATCGCAGTTTTTTTAACACAGCATAAAAATCTGAAACAGCTTGTTTGGTTCCAATAAACAATTTAAACTGTGTTGAATAGTTATTTAAACATCACACTGTTTAAATTGTCAAATTAATAGGTAGCACTTGATTAATTAGAAATCTGGAGAGTTTTAAACTAAAGCTAACAATAATAGTTATTGCAATGGAACTGGGTAACTGATTTTTATTGATGGTAAGACCACTGACAGAAAGTTATACTTTCTGTTTGGAAATAATCATAGAAGTAGTTACTAACAGGACATCTAAAATAACTAAAAACAGTCAGAAAACAGCTCAGAAAATAATCAAGCATCCAGTTAGAGAAAATGGAGCATTGTTGAAGTTTAGTTATTGACTTTAAATACTTTTCAGATTATTTAAAATGGACCTATAGGGGAAAAAAAGGGTCAAGAAAAAAAGAAGAAGCAATATTTGCTGTTTTTTTTAAGTACTGCATCTGAAAGTTTGACAGCAATCTTACTAAACTTTCTACTCTAGTCTTGTATTAAACATTTACCACCAATCTATTGACAACTTTCAGTTTACGGCCTGGCTGCTGCTTTAGGTTATCAGCTCCACCTGACTTTCTGGCCTCTTCACTGGAACAAATAGATAAGCAGTGAGTGTCGGAAGGGTGTGGAAAAAGTCGTCACCACCATAGCCAACTGTTGACAACAATATTAGAAGGGAAGTTTATAGTCAATAATCACTTGTTCACGGGGGCAGGATCAACAGGGTATGTTACCCATCAAAGGAGACTAGACATAGAGTCATAAATCAGACAAGACAGCTTTGGATGTTTATTAATTCTTATGGATTGAATGGCATTTGTGACCGAAGATTATTTTGACATCCACACACACGCAAATCCCACCAGAGAGACACACAAAGGTAAAATACTCCAAAAGCCCTTAAAACATTCAACTTATATCTCACGATATCAACCCAGTAAAAGTGTTTTAACCAACTCTGACACAAAATGTAAACAGAAATGCACTCTGGTTGGAGACTCCATCACACGTACACTGTGGAGCGCTCCACTGGTTGGATAGCAAACACCTTTGTAGTGCTAAAATGTGGCGTTTTGCACTCTCTAGTGACCATGCGTGGGAATATCATTCTGTAAAATCTTTTTGGCTTTCACAGTTGTGCTAAAAGGCCAATGCAATGATACATCAATTCAGAGTTATCAAAAAATAAATCCTAGTTTGTTCGTTTTTTTCTTTTTTATTCACGTAGAGATAAAAACTCAAACCCTGCGTTTGTTTTCTGACTCACTGGAGAGCAGAGGGTAACATTTAAAGATTACAGCTCCTCTGACACTTCACATTGGTGCAGTGAGAAGAAATCTGAAACACAACTGATTAATACTTCTGAGTAACTAGGTTGTCCCCTACAGAAACGTCCTGAAGTAAGCAGCTTATTTATCATTTTATACAGGTTACAGTGCAACAATTCAGGAGCTGCAATATTGAGTGTTACTAAATACAGTATGTTTCTCTCAAGTTCTTTATTGCACAAAAGATGAAGCTCAAAAGAGCTTCAAAAACCAGGCTCGCATACTGCATTTAAGTCATCATGTTTACTTTTTGCCCACAGTGCCAACATAACGTTCCTCCCACGTATTACTTTCATTCTGAGTCCTTGATTCAAAAGTACACCTGGATTGAACTTTTCCTGTGACAGTCGAAACCAGAGTTAATTGAAGCTGCCCATCGGCCAGATGCTTCCCGAAACACATCCACATCACATCAGAAAGTAACTGATTGCTGTTCTGGCTTCCATTAGAGGGATCTGCCTTCTGTCCATTTAAGCCATATGCCTAAAAAAAATTGTAGGGTAGCTTGTATCTTTAAATATTATTTTAGATTTAAGGTACCAAAGACGTGACTCGCAACAGTTCCACAAAACCTTTTTTTTTCTGACTTCAGCTTCTTCCAATTGCACCTTTACTCCTCCCTGATCAGACCCCCCTTCTCCACCCCCTCCCCCTCTCTGATGGGCACAGGACAGCAAACACAGGAAAAGGGTCATCAGGGTGGATACCCTGCAACAGAATGAATTTGGCACATGATGATTGGCGGCCCGATGCCCCCCCCACCCACCCAACCCCCTGCCACACCACCCCAGCGCGTAGGAAAGGGATCACTTGAGTCCCTCGTCTGTGGTCTTGAACATGAGGATGGCGTTGGAGATCTTGAGGGCGGGGCCTAGTTTGATGCTCATGATCTTCACAATGTCAGTTTGGGTCAGCAGCAGGAAAGCCTCGCCGTCAATCATCTGGGAAGACACCGAGCAGCGGTCAGTCAGGGAACGGTTGGCTTTGTACACGCAGAGGGGACGGAAACTTTAGCTAGGAAATGCTCCTGTCAACTTCGAACAGGGCGTACTCATGTGATGTGGGATTGTGATGTGAGAACTATTTGATGGTCTCACCTCTTCTTTGAAGAGACGAGCCTGTTCTTCACAGCCGATCAAATTCTGGACGAACCTGAAGACCTGCAGCAAAAGGCACGCCATCGTCCCGTCAAAACACAGGCAGCAATAGGGGAACGGAACATATGAACGCACGCTCTAACGTGTAACAACCTCCTCGACGCTCCATGCTGCCACCTGGCTGGCGTGGATGCCCTGGACGCCGGGCAGCAGCTTGCAGTGCTGCTCCCAGCACAGGGACAGAGTCCGGTCGGACTGACCACTCAGGGCCGACATGAACAGCGATGGATACCCTCCCTCTGAGGACATATCTGAGGACACACAGAAGCAACAGCTAAGGTTACAAGGAGCAAAAGACCAAAAAACAAACAGTCAGGCGTGCTGAATGGCTTCTTATGGAGGCCTGAATAGGTGATGGTTGATCCACCCCGTGCTTGTTCAAACAAGTCTTAACATCAGCCTTTTTACATCAAAACACCAACAGCTCAAATTTCAGAAAAATGTCCGACACACGTCAGAAAACTTACTTTGGTAGTCTCTTTGTTGGTTCTTTCTGTATTTGGGCGGCCGACCAATCCTGACAGCAAATAGGAAGGTTAAAAAACCTGTAAGTGTATGTGCTTGTACACAAACACACACACACAGACACACTCACACACACACAGACACACACACACACACCTTTACCTGCCACGGTAATGAGATTTTTTTGCTCTTGAGCCAAAAAAGAGGTTTCTCTTGCACTCTGAGTCTGACAGGTCGGCCTTCAGCCTGCCCTGGTTACGCTCTGCCAACGGGCAGCCGGATATGCAGTGATGGGCAGTGAAACGGCCAGTCACATGACCTGAGCCGTCGCAGCCTGGAGTTGGACACTTCCTGAAACAGAGACAGAAGCATCCATCAGCATCAGTTTAAGGTTTATGAACTATTGCACCAATATTTTTTTTAAGAATTTATAGGGGGGCTATAAAACATCTCAAAGACTAATTCCTTTAAAATAATTGTTCCGAAACAGCATCATTAAAATTAGTCATTTTTAGCCAATCTTCAGAAATATTTAAAACAATGATTTTCTCTGGTGTAAGATCAAGACTTAACCTGACTTAACTGATTTGATTTAGAAAGCACGGCAGCAGTAGGAGCCGAGCTCGATGCTGACCTGTTGTGGAAGCTGTACTTGTTTGTTCTGGGATGGCTGATGGGTTTACAGGGAACAGAGGAGGGGTAGGTGGACTGGCCTGTAGCTGGAGGCTCCCTCACCCCTTCACATGTGCAAATACAGAGGGGAACATTCTCACACAACCACACAAAACTGCTGACAAAGTCAAAATGTTTAACAGGAGGACAAATTAAGTTTTAATTATCACTGACATTTAGCTCCACTTACTCAACAGAGGCAAACCTGCACTGTCATTGAAAACAAGCTATCCCCAACAGTTTTTTTAATAACACCAACCCATAGTTAACAGTTACCATGTGGCTGATGTGTTTTAGCATCCCGTGGAGGAACTTTAAGGGGGTGACCAGTGGCCTCACACCAGCCTGCCGGATGGATATCAGGATGATCGGAGTCCATCCACTCATCGTAGACGTGACTCCAGCCATCGTAGTGGACCTGAAAAATGGAGCAGGGGGGCTATGACACACCTTAACGCTTTGGGCTCTGTTTGACCAGTCAGGGGAAATATATAAGATACCTCACACATGTATGCTACACACAGACACACATGAAAGCACAGTTTTACCTTGATGCGATGAGTCTCAACCTCCTCCACAGTGGCCACTCTGATCAGACCAGGACTCCTCTTGTCCACTGCCTCCAGTTTCATCTGGGGCTGAAAGCTGTGGGCCGGTCTCTGGAGGCAGCGGGAAAACTCATTGTGAAGGGAAAATGAATCTTATTCTATCGGTGAGAAAAATAAACGTTTATTTGACATCTCACCACTTTAAACGCGTCCGCAGCCACAGCCTTGGAGCCTGTCTCCTCCAGGTACCGAGACCAGGAGAAGCGGCCCTGGTCAGGGTAATCTGAGGCCGCAACAAATAAACAAATGCTTCACATAAACATAAGTGTCCTGTTTGCCACATTTGAGCGCTTCATTAGTGCACGGGCTGCCAAAGTCCTCTGACATTTGTGAAGATCGTCATTAATTAATGGTGTAACACCTATTTAGAAAGGATGAATATGAATGCAGTGGAAGAAACATGTAAACACCAAAGGGCTGTCCACCTGCAGGATTACGTCACTGATGAGCCACTCACCTTGGGGTGGTGTTAAAGGGAGGTTCCGCTCCTGGCACCAACCAATAGGGTGGATGTACGGACTGCTGGCATCACACCTGCACATTTTACACACGAAAAAGGATCAAGGATTGAGCTCCTGTGGAAATTTCTGTGCACCCACAGGAAATGTTTTGAAGTCTCTTCCTTCGGCTGAGAGCTGCTCTTATCTCAGCGGACACCTTCCCTGTCAGTGAAATCACTCGGGTGGGAACGTTCCTTAGTAAAGAAAAACGGTCCAGCTGCCACCGCACAGATGTTTTTACTTTTTTAGCTTGGCAGACATCAGCTCAGGTTTGGGTCTGGCAGAGTTATACTGAGGTATTTTACTCAACAATGAACAGCATCTCAGCAACAACAAGTTTAGTGAATTATAGCAGAAAAAAACAATAAGGTCAAATGTCAGGATGACATCTTTTGTCGTTTCTTTTGTAATTTCTAATTTTTAATTACTTGATTCTATAAATATTTAAACATAACAATGGATGGTTCGCTAAACTTCTCAATAAATATCTCGACACAAAGCCGACTGCACTTTAGTTGAATTTCAGTTTTGATATACCTGATTCCAGCTCTATGAATTGTTCTTATTTTCAATTTGAATTATTTTTTCTTTTCATTGAACTCGCTGCTACAGAGAAGGGATGCAGTGGCTCACCAGTAGTCGTACGTGTCGTCCCAGTTGTCAAAATGAACCAGGAAGCGGCTGTCCACCACATCAGTGATGGTAGCTACACAGATGAGAGAGGGGTTCATGCGGTCGACGGCCTCTAGCTTCATTCCTATGTCAAAGCCACACTTCACATCGATCTGCACAAAAAGCAAAGATATTAGGAACGACTTGGTGAATGCGAGGCAGGATTCCGCAGTAAGCTTTTCCAGTTCAAACTCAACAACTCGTTACATTTATGAAACTGCCAAATGCTTATTGGAAAATTGGTGGAAATTTTAATAGCCCTGAATCAAAGTGTAAAATCAATCATCCATGTCGGTTTGTGGTTGATACAGATACCAAATGTTAAACTGTACTAGAGCATATTACCCTCCCAGGACTGGCAAAAAGCTCTTTTGGTGCCACTTGAGCTTTAGTCATCCTCAGATAGTTGGTCCATGTAAATTCCTCCTCTTTACAGCCTGTAGAAAGACAAACGGAGAGATAACAGAATGGACTCAAATGCTTTGGGTGAGCAGACAATTCTGATATTTGTTGCCCAAAAATTCCATGAATTTTCATTGTTTTCAATGACCACAAGGACTGTGATCAATGTATCTTTAAACATCATTTCCAGTTCATCCACTACCGTTCTCAGCTAAGGCTCTGCTCACTTAACTGGCAGGTTTTTTACTCTTCATTTATCAAGTGATAGTATAATAGCAAGGCTCAGCAAAGATAATGCGATTGTATATCTACTCCTAATGATTACTCTTCAAATATAAAGAGTGCTTTGACCTCTGACCTTTGGGAGTGTGCAGTTTGTGTCCTGTGCTTTCACACCAGCCTGCAGGGTGGATGTCCGGGGAGTTGGCGTTCACCCAGAAGTCGTGACAGTCGGAGTAGCCGTCGAAATGCAGCCGGAGCCGGTAACCGCAGACCTTCAGGATGACATGGACTCACATTAGAGGACCCGACGCAGGCAGGTGGAGGCACTGTGACCAAACATCACCATTTGTGATCAGTGAGAGCTGCACATAAAAACGTGGCTCACCTCGGCCACGGTGAGGACGAAGTACATGGAGGGATGCTGCGGGTCGATGCCTTCCAGTTTCATGCCCTGCTTAAAACCGTTCTTCACAGTGGGCACCCTTTGCGACTGCACACATGGGGTAACACATAAATATATGTTTTATGTCAAGATAAAGAAAAAACAAAAAGAGGACAGAAATTAAGAAACGAATGCACGCTTTTGGCTGCTTGCGTTAGTTTGTCCCAGGTGGATTTTCTATGGATTTAGGAGCAAAAGCAGTCAAAAGTACCTCTTGGAAAAGCTTGTTGGGAGCAGCAGCAGCTTTGGTTTCTTCCAGATACTGCACCCACGTCCACTGCTCCGTCTTGCTATCCCCACCTTCTCCAAAAAACATCAATCAGTTTGTTCATTCGAGAGGGACCATCACAGCTTTATGGTATTAAAAACAACGTATGTTGTCTGAAACAGGGATTCTGCCGAGCTTTTTAATGCAGCTCAGATGGAAACTAAATATTAACTTCATGGTCACACAAGTCTATTACGTTTATGAAAACAAAATATATTAAAAGTGGTAAAACGGAGACTTCATGGCCAGCGTTAGAACTATAAAAATCGATAACACAGTTTTTTTTGTTACATTTAAAAACTTCTCAAATTTAAACTAAAGCCTTTTAAAATAAAAAACATCGTCTTACTCTTAGAAAAACTGAATTATGACTCTGTAAAAATCTGCACAATCCCTGAGCGAAAGGGTCACGGAAAAGGAGATGCAGGCAATTAAATGGTGACTGAACTGGGGGGAAAAGAAAATGACATGAAGAATGAATTTTAGAAGAACTGGACCCAATATGATGGCAAAAAGGAACAGCATACGCAGACTGAATGGATAACTTCCCACTCCAGGGATGTAATGACACTGCTCCACATAAATAGTGTGCAGTGTGTCAGATTTGTTTACATGGTAATGAGTCCATTACCTTCAAATCTTACTTAATGTTTTCAGTCAAAAAATGAGCAAATACATAGAAAAAGTTGAAAAATGATACGTGAGGGAAAAAGATTTGAAATATAAACCATAACCTCCTCTGATGTGTCGGCCGTCAGCTTTAGAATCGTCCATTTTCTCATCCTAAACATCAAAGCACAAGTGGAAACAAAGTTTGATTTATCGGAAAAAGAAGAAAACTTTAGGTCGATCAGCACATTAGCTGTGAGAATGAAATGCTGTCTTACTGTGCCCTCCATGTCAGACTCCTCCTCCGATGGGCTCAGGTACTCCTTCCTCTTCCTCTTCCTCATGGGCTTCAGGTGGTCGGGGTTAAGGGAGGAGACCCTCCCGCCTGCCGGAACCTTCTCCACACTGACACTCCGTCTGAGGTGGGAGGAGGACAGATGTGTTTGAGTATGTGGATGCACACGTGTGAGCAAACAGATCACAGCGCTGTCAGCAGCGTACTTATCGATGATGGGGTCCCTGCGTAGCTCGTCTGAGTAGCTCCTCTGTGCTCTGGGCTCGTGGTTCTGTTGCCCTGGTCCCACGTGGACTTCAGGTTTGACTGGCACCAACCTCTCCGGCTCCACGGCTGCAGCTCTCACGGCACCGACCGGAGCCAGGACCTCTGGGCCAGACAGCGCGAGCACTAATGATACAGATTTTAAAGAGTGATTCAAAACTACTCCGTGTCTCTGGTTGTTTTTAAATGTATTTAACGGAAGTGGTTTTACTTCAATCAGCTGGATTTGAGTTCTTCAGATTGTCTGAATGTTGCCTGCATGATGTTTTTAACGCGAATCTGCAGCTGCAACCTCTTCACTTGTCAAGAGGAGCTCTGCTGCAGCTGATGTAATCATTGCTCATCTCCACTTAATACACACACACATTAGTGGATCATTGAAAGGGCAAATACTTCATGTAAAAGTGTGGGCATGTACAGAAAGTAACCATCTGTTACTAGAAGGATTCCACATACACCGATAGACTTTTCATTTGTCCATTAATTCCGAAACCGTATTCATCTGCTAGAATGTGGAAAACTCGAGTGGAAAGTCGTACTTAATGAAAGTTCAAAGTGTTTGCCGTGTTGTGTGTGCAAGGTGCCAATGCTTCAGTGACTCCAGGATTTAGTTTTCCATCCTTATATAACTGCACTTCTACCTGGTTTGTCTGGCACACTTTCTGCATCAGTGGATCTCCCAGAAGTCCCGGCTGCTGGTTCAGTGGCGCCGCTAGTTGTCCCCGGGGTGATCAGCGTGCTCAGGGCTCCAACATCACTCACACAGAACTACAACACATACCAGGAATCATCTGTCAACACAAACCGTACTCTCCGCCAAGCCATTAGCTGAGCAGACACAACATAAGAGATGCTTTCAGGAGCTTCCGTGCTCACCGTCTGGTTCTTTTCCACTCCAGACTATCAATGATATTCATAAAAATTTTCTGGCAGAATATTTATTTATCTAGTTCGCATTTATTATCAAGACAAGAAAGTAAACACTCTCTGAAGAAAATCTCAAATGTTAACTGCAATCGCACAAGAAGTTGGTAACTACAAGTGTAGTTTGCTTTGTCCCGATTTTGAATAAAAAGCTGACATGGGATTGGGTTTTTATCAGAAGATTAGAACCGCTCTGTAGCATCTTTGGTGGTTTTGTTCATCTTACGTGGTCAACTAACTGTAAAGGGGAAACTCTTTTTCCAACTTAGAAACATAGCAGAAACATTATTTACCTTCAGGTTGCTACTGGGTAGGATGGCCATCCCCTCCTTCCACTCGAGGACGTGGACGATGCTACAAGCCCCGCCCACCTGCGCCGTCAGGGCAGGCGCAGTTATCTCGTTAACCCTGGTAGCTTTACCTGGGGTTCCCATGGCAACGGCTGGAGTCACCTCCATCTTCTGATGGGCAGGGGCTGAAAAGGCAGCCCTTTTAAATAACTCAACCTTAAACCTAATATGTTAATAAGTTTGCACAACAAGAAATAGTAAACAGTAAAAAGATTTCCCCAAAAAAGAACACATATGAAGAAATGTTTTCCCTCTAATCCTCCTTGTTAAAATACTATATTAATACTTTAATGTCACGTTTCATATATGTGGGTTTACCACATATATGTGGGTTTACCACATATATGAAAACTTGTTCAAATACACTGCCTTTATATATTTACAAAAAGTTTTGATTATTCTTATTTTTTCTGTATTGACCTGGAAGTTTATTTTTGACACACGTTAACACCTATTTATATAGATGACTGCTGCACATAACATGAAATAAGATATATGTATATATTTATATATGTATATATATATGTGTATGCATATATATATATATATGTAAAGAGAAAGAGAGAGAAAACTCTTATCACACATGCAAAAATACCAGTTAATTGCCTCTAATTCATATCATATTAATTTGATTAATTTGTCCAAAAAAAATCAAATCTTTAGCAGCATGTTAAATATTTTATAGCTTTCCAGTCTAACACTACTGGTCTTGCGTCGTCATGACTCTTTTGCATCAGTAGAAGTGGTTCAGAGGTCGGGTCGTTTTGGTGCTCAACAATACTTTGTCGGCTCATAAAAAATGGCAGTGAGGGCAGCAGGTTTTGGATGAACCCTCTGGCCTGAGCTCACCTGGGAGGAGCAGAGCCGTGGTGGTGGTGTGGGGCTGGGGTCGCGTCTTCTTGGCCATACCATCACTGCCGCAGATAAGGATGGTCTCGTTGGCAGACGGGGTCGACGGGTCAATAAGAGTGGAGTCGGGTTCTTTGGATGGAGCCTCCATGTTTACTTTGGCACTCATGTCTGTGTCCCTGTCTGTTGTGCTGGAACACTGAAAAAGAGGAAAAACTAAAGTTACCAAAACAGCAGGGATGGCTGAGAGAGAGGGCGATAGGCTTAATATCTCAGGATTTATCTAGCTTCAAAAGAGCTTGTTGGATACAATCAAAACATTAGATTCTTAATTATGAGCTTAGTGTAAACAAAAAGTACTTCAAGTGTTAATCAAATTTACCCTGAACTTTTATCTAACTTATTCTTTAAACCAGTCTTACTTGAGTAAAAAACAGCTGTGAAGGTGCGACTTTTTGTTCGAACTGCTCTGTTTTTCATCACCTCCAGTGAAAGGAGGCAACAATAGTGACACACCAATATTTACGCGCAAGCTTTCAAGTCCACATACACACATACTAAAATACAGCATTTCAGTTAAAATGGCGGAGGATCTGAAATCCATGAGGCAAAAAATGTGTAAAGAAACTGTATCAATTCCGGTGAAATCCCCATTTTTTAAATATTAACCTTGCCAACAATTCGGTGAGAATATCCACTAAATGAGCATTATTTCCGCAGCTTGACAACGTCAAACGTTGTAGATATGAATCCGGGCGCAACCGCGCATATTAGAAATATGTGCATTATACCGCTATGTCTAATAACCACCCTCCTTTATGGAATTCATGTATGATGATTGAAAGCTTTGTGGTTGATTACATCCATTATGCTAATACGCTTTACCTCAATGGAAAAGATTATTTAAAAAAAACACACACACAAATTTACATTTTTTGTCGTAAAGGCAGCGAAACTTGTAGATAATTCTGTTTTGCAGTATTTCAGGAGTTATAAATGTAAAATTAATTCGGGTTCGCAGATTTCAGGAACTGATATTTGGCTTACCAGCGCTGATCTCCTGCGGCTCCGCGGCTGGGACTGCGCATGCGCACATCCACAGTACAGTCACCGTTTGGTTTTTTATTGTAACGCCAAAACATTTCTGAACCAGGATTCCCAATATCAGCTACGACTGTTAAATAACATAAGCGGCTAGCTGATTAAGCTGCGTTTTTTTTTTATTGCGCTCACTTCCTGGAAAAATTTTTTACATCAACATCACACTGATGAAATTCTCACTTCTTCCAGTCCCCATCCCTTAATGACAGAGCATTTATTATATAATTAGCTGGATATAGGTCATGTCGATGCTGCAGTCTACCCCCCCCCCCCCCCCCCAAATAAAAAAAACAAAAAAAAAAAAAAATAAAAATTTTTTTTGGAAATAAAAAAAAAACACATTCCAGTTGATCTCATTCTGGCAGAGGGAAAACAAAAGTTTAAAAGTCCCACAGTTGGAAAATGGACACCTTTTGAAAGATTGATTTTCATCCAGATGTTTACGTGTGCATCCTTTGATTTCAAGAACTCCAGTAATAACGCACACTTTCATACAGGCAAAAAGCTAAGGACTGTCCCAGTCCCGAAACCAGCGAAGCAGGAAATTAACTAAATATGAGGCACTGAAACTAAATCGAGAAGGGGAAAAGGCAAATTACAGCCGCCCAGAAAAGAACCTAGCGAAGAAAAAGGGTTAGGAAAAATTAAATAAATGACCAAAAAATAAGACCAAAAAAAAGCTCCAAAGGAAGCAACAATCATTTTTGTCCCAATTACAGTTTATGTACAAGAGGTTAAAAAAGGGACCATAACATTCCAACCACAAGTTCTTACACCATAACAAACCCTTTTTTTTCTTCTTTTTTTTTTTAAATATCCACTTCTGCTGTACTGGCTCTTGCATCCCAGATTACATTGTTATTACCAGGATGGACCATTTCCTTGCTAAAGAAACTGAGGCTCAAACTGAGAACTGCTCCAGTATTGTGGACAAATATTACTTTTCTCCTACAAATGTGGGCAAAACGAGTATAAAAACACAGATGTAGTTCAAACATTAATGGACTGAGAACCAAGTCCAGTCAAAAGAATGAAATTACCTGAATATCTGTTGAAATCGGAGGTCTCATACAATGAAGGGTTCCTAACTCAAATCAAACTGGAGGCAGATTTTAATGAAAGCAGACTAGCATGAAAATCATGGGGGGACAACAGAAAGCACAGCGGAAACTTAGATGAACCCTTTACGTATATTTCGACATTTAGACGATTTTGTTATCACAAGGAGCAAAAACAAGGTGGAAAAAAAACCCGCTGACCCTTAAGATGAGTATCTAGCTGTGAAATGTTTGACGTGCACAATCAAAAGGAGAAAAGCAAAGATGTCAGGAAGCAGAGGCCAGTTGTTACAACACTGCTCACTATGTACAGCATGATAAACAAGCTCCACCATAAAACAGACATCCCACTCCTAATCTCGAGAGGCTGATCTGGACCGTGAACGGGACTTAGACTTGGATCTGGATCGGGATTTGGAGCGAGAAGCTGAACGCTTCTCTCTTGAATTAGAGCGGCGATCACCTTCCTGTGGGGACGGAGAGCGGGAGGCTGACTTGGCAGCGCAATCCTCTTTTCCGTTCTCGACAGGAGACGCTGAACGACTGCGAGACTTCTTATCAGTAGACATCTCCTTTGACCTACTACGGGAATCCCGTTCAGACTTGCCCTTGGAGCGGCTGTTTGAACGAGACTTGGATTTTCGGTCTCCGGAACGGGAGCGAGACTTGGATTTTCGGTCAACAGAACGGGAGCGAGACTTGGATTTTCGGTCTCCGGAACGGGAGCGAGATTTGGATTTTCGGTCACCAGAACGGGAGCGAGATTTGGATTTTCGGTCACCGGAACGGGAGCGAGATTTGGATTTTCGGTCACCGGAACGGGAGCGAGACTTGGATTTTCGGCCACCAGAGCGGGAGCGAGACTTGGACTTGCGAGATCGAGAACGCGATGTGCTTTTGCGAGAGCGCGATTTCCTGTCGCCTGACCTGGAGCGAGACTTTCTTCCAGACCTGGAGCGGGAATTGCGACGTCTTTTGTCACTACGGGAACGAGACCTATGGAAACAGAAGAAACCTTTTAACAACGACCTGGGACACCTAAAAACAAAGCATTTAATCCCATCTTTTGGAAAACACTTCCTCCTCTAAGTTACAAAACCGTCTTCCTCTGACCTGGAGCGGGATCTGGAGCGGCTTCTGGAACTCCTGCGGCTTCCGCTGCGGGAGCGGCGACGACTACGAGATCTGGCGAAGAAAACGCAGTTAAAAACAGCACCCTGTGGTGGATGTGTGATGTGAATGCGCAGTCGTACCTGGAGCGGCTGCCAGAGTAGGATCGCCGCCTGCGGGGCCGGTCCTCCACCAGCCGAATCTTGCGTCCATTAATGTCCGTGCCATCCAGCTTGTCCATGGCCCTCTTCATGTCAGAGTGGCTCCGGAACTCAATCACGCCCTCATTGGTGCGCTCCTTGTGGGCGTCGGCATACGTCACCTCGCCTGCCTGACGCATGAAGTCCTGGTGGAGACGGAAAACAAAGCATTCAGAAACACAGTGTGCAAATTCGATTCTGGTCAACGATGAAGAAATATAGTTATTTTTCACCTTGAGGTCCTGCCAACTACAGCGGCTGGACAAGTTCTCCACGATGAGACGGTACTCTGTGCGAACTGGGGGTCCATACTTGTCCCTGCCAGTGCGGCTCCTGCTGCTATAACCACCACTACCTTTAAGAAACAACACAAAAAAAGCTAGAAAAAAGCATACCTGACAAGACACAAGAGAACTACTGGTCTGGGCTATCTACTGAACACAGGCCAGATCAAAGTCCAGCAGGAATAAATTTTAACTTAATAGAAAGGAGTCCCTCTGATCCCATTTTCAACCACAAAGATTCAGATAAAGTGTCTACGAGCCACTGCATGGGCTCTTTAAGGTTTGTCTTCACAATGGGAAGTTTCTCTCAGCTGCAAAGAACACCACTGCATCTGTTTCCAGCAGGACAAAGCCCGCCTTACTTCAGCTCATCACACAGTGATGCTTTAGCTGCATAAACAAATGGACAGTGATGTTCTTTCAAGACCTCTGAAGCCTGTAACACAAACAAAGGGAGGCATCCATAAAAGGTTTCGGATAAGAACAATGGTCAATCAAATTGAGGGTAAACGGTATAATTTATACACCTTTGACAAGTGTCATTTCTTATTTGACAAAATGTCTTTCCCAGTTTTGCACTTACAAAATTTCTTTGGATTGTAAGTTCTTATCTAGAGCCGATCCACTCATGTTTGCTGTCAACATAGAAACCAATGGCAATCCTCACCATCACCCCTGGTCTATTGGCAAAAGGCTGCTGTCATCATGGCTTCCGGTTAGGTCAGCCAAGGATCAAGGGGGCAAAGGTCACACACACATTGTAAGGTGAAAGCCAAGGCCAAACGGGACAGGCAGTCATCTTAGCCAGTCATCTTTAGCCTCAATGGACTCTCAGCCTCAGCCCGCAACTGGACTCTTTCAAATTGAAACATCAAGGACTTTTGTTAATGTTTAATATATAATATATGCCAAAAGTTAACAATGCACATTTCACAAAAAAAAGTTAGATTAGATTCAGCAGATGCTACGCTGGAAGAAATTAACTTTACTTAACATCATTTTCTGATGTACCGTAAGTAAAAAAAAAAAAAAAAAAAAAGAAAAGAGAGAAAGGCAATGCATAGCTTACATAATAAACCCTAATTAAATAAACTCATTTTAAATTTACAATTTTTCATTGCAGCATTTGTGGTCTGCTGAACAAAATGCTTACCACGTTACTCTGGCAAATGCAACTCACACTGACTTGCAGTTAGTTGCTCTTTCCCAAAATAAAACCATAAATCAGCCCAGAAGGTTTTTAAGATTGGGAGGAACAAAAATCTGCAGGCCAGCAACCCTCAGCCCAAACTGTTCAGCGTTATTAGACCGACTGAAAAAGGACACGAAAGAGAAAACTAGCCTCTGGGTGAACTTCTAAAGTATAAAAAATTCTAATCTTAAGATTGCATCATTCCTGAGATAATCCCTAAAATTTAACAAATGAGAGCCATGATACATTGCTCAAGTGAGTAGTTAACTTCAAGAATAAACGTAACAACTCTAGAAATAACCCAACTCAACATACGTTAAGCGATACTACATATATGATAACTGCTCTCTGTGCAGTCCACATCGACACCTCAGCCTGGGGGAAAAGGGAAAGAAAGAATATCTCGTAATAGACTGCACTTACTGCGCCCATCACCCCAGGAACCCCCTCCGTAGCCATCTCGGTCTCTCCGCGGGCCCCGGGCATGTTCGACGATCACCCGCTCCCCGCACAGCTCCTTCCCGTTCAGCTCGTACACGGCATCGTCAGCGTCCCGGTTGTCTTCAAATTCCACAAATCCGTACCTACAAGAAGCACAAAGTAATGAGCAACAATACAGAGTCAACGAACTGTGGATAGTGTAGCACAACAGTGATTCCAGGAACTTGTCGGCTAGATACCGCGTTAGCCCCTCGACGCAGCAAGTATTGAGGCGCCATGTTGGCCATGCGACATTTGCCACACCAGCCGAGAACAAAGCTTGCTAGACATACATGTAAATACATTTTTTGTCCAATACGAAAATCGTCTGATCAAAAATAGGTAACTGGACTACTGAAGCAATGCACGTTTAACATGTGTGTTAATTATCAGGGTGTATAATTGGACGTCGACTACACAAACGTCTGCAACGCGAGTGCACTTGTAAAATCTTAATCAGAAACTCACCCGTTTTTCAGATCAATCTCCATCAGTTTTCCATACCCGCTAAAAAAACGCTGAATGTCTTTCTCTCGGACATGGTAACTAAGTCGTCCAATGTAAACTCGAGGCATGTTTTTATGGTTGTTTTTCTAACCGAAATTGTTCTCGACTGTTCCAACGGCTCGGTATCAAGCTAGGACAAGTTAACTCGCGCTGAGCTTCGCTGTTAGCTCCCCCTCCGTCTCATGGAAGCGTCTATCAACAGAAACCAACCAATCAACTTGAAGCTGACGGTGGAGGGTTTCCGGTACTGGATTTTCAACTTAAAAGCTCAAATTGATCATTAGTAACTGGATTTGGGCTCCATGAACGGGATGTGGCTGTACAATGAACGATCTCCCCAATGTTCTAAGAGCATAATGAAGTCACAAAACGAATGTCAGCATTATACAAAAAGTAAATCTCCCTCTGGGATTATTAAAGTATTTCTGAAACCTCATATTCAATTTATATGAAAGTGTGGCACCTGTTAATTACATTCACTTATTAATGGTCACATATTGGTAAATAAAAAACTTACTTATGTGGCATTATGATAGAACTACAAATGCATTGTCAGTGGTTAATTTTTAGTCTCGCTACAGCTCCTTTACTATAGATTACAATTGTCAAATACATAAAAACAAACAAAATTGTTTGGATTTTATCAGTTAAGTATGATACTCATGTTGAGTTAACACAGATGCAAGGAGAGAAAGTAGTGGAGAGAGAGTAGAATATTTTATTTATGTAAAAACCAGATTTTAAAATGATTCCAGTCAGACCTTATCAACGTTACTCTCAAATAAGAGCAGAACCAATGTAATGTGTGCAACATCACATATTCTGCATCGATTGTGGTGTAAATTTCTTTATTCACACTGGAAAATAACCAGCCGGAAGGAAAATTACTTGAACTGCGTGTGTCAAAGGCTTGTTTTCTTTTAGGCCTGCCATCAGCTCAAGAGAACCTGATCATTTTCACTATTTTTTTTTTTTTTCAAACTCCACAGATCAAAAATTGATTCAAAATAATGTGCTGAGCTAATGTTTGGAAATAATCAACACTACAAAAACACAATAGTTTCTTTTTCTGTCTTATTTGGAACCGTCCTACGTAATCATTTTTAACAGAGCTCTCGTCTATCAGCCAGTCGTTTGCCTCACTGACAAATGCACTCCAGTATGGAAAATTCCTTTTTTGTTGATGACGAGCCTGGGCAGAGAAAATTAGACAGATCGTTTTGCAGTTCGGGGCGAACCAGAAACAAGAAGGCAACTTTTAGTTAAGCAACATTGAGGTCAAGAATTAACAAGCAACCAAGGCTACAATTAACAGAGCACCTGAGCTCTGTTACAGCTTAGTTTAGACAATGCAGCTGGTCGTGTGGCGAAATACATATTCAATTATATTTTCACAGAAGCCTTCTTGTCTGGTGTGTGGTGTAAAAGGAGAAAACAAAGAAAAGATGCAAGCTTTGTAAATCAGGTTTTTCTTGGTGGAATCGAGAGTCACAGCAAATGGTAAAAACCTACGAGGTGGAGGGTTCCTCATCAAAACAGCTAACCAAATGCATTCAATCCAACAGTAAATGTGGTGAATATCTGCTGACTGTTCCTGAACGCCATCTGTCACCGGTTTAACATACACTCTCACTCCCTGCTCACCCCGTCAGGCCATCACCAACTAAAACCACATCCAAACCCTCCCGCAGTTCAGAGAGTCCTTTTAGCAAATCAGGGAGGCACCCGACCCCAGCTCCAGCCCCTCTGAGGGGAAATAGGGGGCCGATAGAGGTCGGGAGCCCAGGTGTTGTGGCCTTTAGTTGGCTTTGGCGCGGAGCTGTGCCCTCTTGCCGGTCACAGCCTGGAAGCCGGTCTTGATGCTGGCGACGGAGCAGCGGGAGTGGCACGTCTCGCACTGCAGGAAATAGAGACGAGTGTCCTTCTGCAGGATGGTCTCAGGGGAGCGGCAAGTGTGACACGTCACATATTCCTCTGCAGAGAGAAAAAGAGATGAAATTGAGAAACAAAATTGCAACACCATCCTAACTTGGAAGGATGATTGGTAAACAATAGATATCACATTTTCAAAACGGAAAAATTCAGCAAGGGATTTTGGAGTTTTAATCCAAAGGTTTTTAGTCTAAACTTTTTGTAGATATAATGATGGTAAAATGACAACCATAAATTACTTGTGTATTTTCAACTTACTGATATATCTTCTCAAAACATTTTCTATCTGTTTCTGTTGAAATCTGCCTTTGATCACAAGCTGGTTATTTCCATCTATAGAGCCACTGCAAGTAGAAAAGAGGAAAAGATTTTCATTTCAGTGTACGGGAAAGAGGGCTCCTCTTTCCACAATGAATTAATTATTCAGCAGCAAACCTTGTTCCCAGCTCAGCCAGCAGGAAAGCGAGGAGATGTTTAGGCTGACGATGCAACCTGTAAAGAGCATGAAGAACAGGTTCATATGAAAGACTTTCACACACTCCAAAAATACAGTGTGTGTGTCTGTGTGCCTTACAGTTTACAGATGTCTGTGAAGTTGACGAATGAGGTTTTTTTGGTTCCAACTCGGACCACCTGCGGAGGCTTCATCACAAACTTCCTCTTCTCTCCGGCCACCATGTCTGGATTCTTCTCCCTCATGATGTTGAAGACTCTGTTTAGAAGCTGAGAGAGACGGAGATGAGTTACACCAACTCACAGAGGCATTTTCCCATTAATTTGTCCTGCTGTCTGCATAAGCACAGCTGTCGGTGTGTGGGACGCAGATGCTTCCCGGCGGTTAAGAGGTAAAACCAAAGAAAAGCCAAGGATCTCTGTGGTCAGCATTAACTTCAAACGGTCTACCTCATCATAAGTGTAGTCTCTTTCTGTGCCAGCCCAGGCCGGTCCTGTGGAGGAGCTGAAGGAGATGCCATCGCTGTTCTTGCTCTCATCATCTTCCAGAGCTGCAAGAATATGATGCATGTCCTTTAATCCATACAGCTTCTTTTTGTTCCCATTACAGCCCTTGCGTTTTTATCATATCCGAACAATATAGCTTGTGCTAAAATGTTCATATCTGCTAACACAATTTTAATTTTCAAGCAATGGCAGACATTAGGACATTAAACACCCAAAATATCATGATGCAACATACTGTAGTTTTGCCACATATTCTGCTTAATGACTGACATTACCAATAAACTCACCGATACCATCTTATCTTTATTTCAAAAGCGGGAAATAATTGATTTCTACCATCATCTTTTTCCAGTAGCTCCCCCTCCTCAAAGTCAACCTTCTTTTGCCTCTTCTTCTTAGTGGGAAGCACCAGATCCAGACCGTCCTCTTCCACTGGCTCAATTTGCTCCCCTTCAATTTTCAGCTCCTGTTTCAGAACAAGTTCAACATTAAATTTGGTGAATACATCCTAAATCCAGATGAGGAAAAAGAGTGGGCCAATTTGGCACTGTAAAATTATAATGCAAATGATAAAACCGATAAGGAGGGAAGTTACTGGGGAAAACCTGACCTTTAGTCCTTCTTCTACTTCACTTTCAAATACTTTCTTGGGTTTCTTCTTCTTTTTCTTCTGGTTGAAGAAGTTCAGGTCATTCAAATCATCAGACATTTCTGGAGAGGAGAAAACAATTGATCCCAAAATGTTTTTATTAGCCTACTGCTAATTAAACGGAAAAGCAAAGTGTCATATCCATGAACAACAATTTCAAGTAACAACCCCTTTGCTGTCATTAGCACCTTTCTTTTTGCCTTCATCTTCATCAGGATCCATCTCCCTGTCGTCGCCAAATTCTGGCTCTGCCTCCTTGGCTTCCACCTCTTTGGCCTCTTCTCCTCCCATGCCTTCTCCTCCTTCTTCATCCAGCATGAAAGGCTTCTTCTTCTTCTTTTTCTTCTTGGTCATGTTGGGATCAAAAATCATCTGAAAAGAGAGAGAAGAAAAAGATTTACATCTGCTGAAAAGAGCATGACACGCTGGTTAACACTAATCTCAGATTCAATTAATCAAAAAACGTAAAATCCATAGAAGAAACAGTGGTTTGTTTCAAACATCTTGTTTATGCATGATCTCCCCAATTACATACCATTTCCCTAAAAACACATTTTCGCTTTCTATTCACTAAGGTATCAATTGATTTGGATACAAATTACTATTTAATAATGGTTTCATCTATATGCGAAGAAATTGCCATCAAATTTCAGATGCTGATAAGGGTCATGCTGTACATCATTCGATTGGAAATCTAGCAAACTGAGCCATATGTCTCCCCTGTCCCGTCTTATCTTTCTTTAAAACATCTAACAAAAATGTATGGTAGGTATGATAGCAATACTGGCCCTAAAAAAAAAAGACATGCAAGCTGCTGTCTTAGAGAAATGTTGCAACTCTGTGAAACAGTGAGCTTTCAGTACGACATGTACTTCCTTATCGATAAAAATATATACTGTGAACCACTATTATTAGTCTCTTTTCAGATACATTGTGTCGTTTACTGTCAAAAAGCCGGTGTTTCTCGTGAACATTTATTATCACAGCTTTGTTTTGATCCAAATTCTACTTCTATCTGGTATAAATGTCAAGCTAATTCTCCATAGCCTGTTTTTGCTAACAGAGGCACTAACGGTTACAGACGCAATTAACAAACGTTAACCGCGAAGTTTGAGTCGTCGAGCCGCGGAGACTCGGCAAATTCATAAGCCAACGTCACTGTAACTATTTGACATGTAATTATAGTCCGTAGTACAGCGATACAATAGCTGATTCCTCGTAAATCCAACGAGGCGGGCGGCTATTAGCCCGGCCACAGCCATGTGAGCTGCTGCGGACAGGGAGGAGAACAGCGGTGCGGAGGCCCACTCATCCTCAATGCCAAAGCAGCTCAAGCGTTCATCTAAAAACAACCGGAAACTGTACACACAATGGCGGCTGAAACAGCAAGCAACGCGGGAAGACTTACCTCGTCTCCTGACATGTTTGCTGGTTGACAAAGACCGAAATCTGACAACTTTTATCCCTCCTTTAATCGCACACCTTTTCGCCGAAAATTTCTTGCATCAGCGATGAACTGCACTGCCCATGCGCGAGGTCGCCCAATCCTGACGCAATTGCTTTGCGACGACGCTTTAAGATTAGTGGTATTCAAGACCAAACCCTGACTAAAAAAACAGTTGAAAACAGGTTTCAAAAAGATTCTCAGAAATGTTGTGTTAACTTGTCGTAATGCTATTAAAGGACCAACTAAATATCTTATTGTAGTTTTTTGGACTTGTCAGTGTGGCTTGATGTTTTTCCACATCCAAATTCAATGAAGTCTGTGAAATGCTGCCTTTTTTTAAGTAATAAAAATCAGAAAAGCTCGAAGGTTAAGTAAAACACTGAACATATTGAGTGTTGATATTTATTGCTATATTCTGTCATTATATAGAACAACTGTTCTTAGACATAGAGAGCTGTCTTTAAGGCTCACTGTGCCATTTGCCAAAATATTATATTCCTCACTAACTTTGGAAATGAACCCCAATGACTTAAAACTGCTTTTACACAAGCTGTATATATTAACACAGTATGTAGGTATTCTATCATAAGTGGTTTTATAGTTTTTGCATAAACTCAAGTAAAGTTCCTTCAGTTTTAATCTATCTTATCTCTTCAACAGTTATTAATCTATAATAAAATGTTATTTGACATATTTAGTGAACAGTGGGAAAGATAAAGCTTCCACTACAGCAAAAGAATTGAAAACCCTTTTAATGATTTTGCAAATAATATCTCATCAGGATAAATAAAACATAGAAATGCAAACATGCTTGTCCACCTGTCCGGGTGTTAAGTCCTTTCTCTATGTAAAAAACATACATCATGACTTTAATAAACTAAAAGAATGAACTCTTTAAACTCCGAAATGCTGATGTTGTAGATTGACTGTAATCTATTTCTCATAAACCACCATCTCCATCTTGATGCAGTTAATAAGTCGTGACAATAGTTTATTATTACTATTTTTTTTTAACAATATACAATTTGAAACAAAACCGTTATGAGAAGGATCAAAACAGACAGGGCAGGATGAAAGTGTCAGGTTGGATATCTCTCTTTCTAACCGTGCACTTTTATCTGTATTGTGGCTTCCCATTGTTGCATGCTTCACACAACCTAAAACTGAACCTCTCGCCGACAGCAGAGGTACAGTTTGTGAGAAAAAAAAGCACACAATTTGGATATTTACACAAAATAACAAAAAAGAACCACTGGTGAGGGCACTTTTTGAGGGAAAGTCACTGAAATGATGAAAGCAGGGAAAAGGTCAAGCTAAGGGAGAGGGAAGGGCAAAGCACACAGCTGGAAAATAAGACGTTAGGACTCTGCCAGCTCTGTAGATTATTCACCTCGTGCATGCTTCAATTGCCAAAATATTGGGTTGTTATTTTTCAGGAAAAGAAAAAAAAACAAATCAGCAACTCAAACGGCACAAATACAAAGGCTGGAAATACAAGTTTAAGGATTTAGCTTCCATGAAAATTCCCCCAAATCTAGCGATGCCAACAACATCTGGAAATTGCTGGAGAGTTCAGACATAAACTCTGCTGCCACTGAAATGTTCCTGCCTGGTACAACGACCTGGAAGTGCTAGCACTATATTGAAACTGGGGGTAAAAATAATTAAGTGACTTCGCAAAGGTACAATGACAGAGCTTCAATATAAAAGACCCCGACTGGCTCGTGTGCGCAGAGCACCCACGGGTCAGCAGATTTGTGTAAGGGACAAGTAATGAAAGACTACAGCATTGACGCTTATTCTTAGTGTTACACAAAGTAGACAGTCAACTCTCCTCAGACACACAAAAACACTCAACATCCCAGAAGTCCATTCGTCCCCCTAGTTTCTACTTCTTCTTCCCTCTCTGATGCAGGTATGATGGGGCAGATGCTGCTTTTACATGGCTTCCGCCCAGCGCTGCAGGTCATCCATGTCGTCCTCGTCCTCCTCTTTATTGGCTATGAGGAGGAGGTGAAACGAGACAAATAAGAGCTATTAAACCCGTCAAACCAGCTGCAGTCAAAGTTCTGAGGTAGATAATTCTTAAAGGACCCTTACCAGGTCTGGAAGGTAATGAAGTAGAAGGCACGTTGGGCAGGGGGACAGTCTCTGGCCCCCCGATCTCCAGCAGGTTTTTGTCCAGCTCTTCCTGTTCCAGCTCATCCAGCTCCGCCAGCAGCTCATCCTGAGAGAGAAAATACAATCAGCAACTTGGGTGAGTGAACACCAACACGAATCTTAAGGTTGTAAACAAAATACAGATGTATCTTTATTTTTTTTCCAAAATCTTGGTGGCCTGGAATCTAAATACCAACAGAAGAAAACATCTGACTTCCAGCTAAACCCAAATTCTTAAAGTCACTTGACTGTGAGTTTGAGAAGGAGTGTATTCAGAGCAGGCCAAATTGTCCCAGTGACTAAACACTGTTAGCTGAGGAGGGCAGGCTATGAATAAGAGACCATTCAAAACTAAGGCCGATTGAACAGGCGGAGTAATGACACAAGAAACTCTGAGGTGGGCTGACTGTCGTGGACTGCTGTGTCATAAAAAGGGTTGTTCAAAGGTCTGAGACTGAACTGTGAACTCCCAGATCAACAGTCACTACCACTCCTCAGCCCCTTTTCTATGACCAATGAATCTAAAAAAAGCTCACCTAATGACTCATTTATTCCATGTTTAGACAAGATAAATATTTGTTTTATTCATTAAAAACAAGTAAATAAATAAAAACACGTCGGTGCAGCGATCCAAAAATGGGATTTAAAGCAGATATCAAAGCTGGACTGCTCAGATGTAGAAAACACAATGACAAATGTCTTCCGACTGCCTGAATAGCTTCACCCACCTCGTCAAACTCCTCTCCAAAGCCAACAGGTTTAGAGATAGCATCAGAGATTTCCTGAGCCAGCTCCTGCTGCTCTGTAATGTCCTGCATCAGGTCGTCCACCTTGTCGATGTCCCTGAAACAGCCATCAAAAATAGTGATTTCCCAAACTTAAAAAAACTGAGGTATGAGCCATGACACAAAGAAGTCTCATATCAAAAGATTGCAGGTTGAAAATATCTGCCACGCTTGTTTGATTTCAAACATTATTTTGAGCTGGTCAGATTCCTGATCCATGACTGGCTGCTGGTCCTTACATGTTTTCATGGGCAGACTTCATGGCTTTGGCAGCGAAGCCCATGTTCTTGAGCACTTCCGTGTTGGTATTGGCGTTCTCCAGAGCCTCCCTCTGGAACTCGATGGTTGACAGCGTGCCATCAATCTGGGCCAGTTGCTTCTCGTACCTCTTCTTTCTTTTCAAAGCCTGCAACGCCGCTGAGGGGAGAAAAGGAGCCAAGCACTATAAATACTATAATTTAACGATTAAAAGGCTGGAACGATAAAAATGTTATAACAGAAAAATACAATCAAATAAATGATATGATATATTCCTAATTGGACTTGACTGGGATGTGGATTTGTTTTGCTCTTTGACAGGTGTTTTACAGCGTTGTCTGCATTACTAATCTCTATTTATGGTTAAAAAAACAAACAGTCATCTTTAAAAAACAATACACCCAAACAGGACACGTTAGGAGCAACAGGTCCTCTTTTTGTCAGCTAAAGGGGTTTCACTTCTTTTTGTCATTTCAAACTAACTGGAGGGAAGTATTTCCCAGGTGTTTCACCACTGTCCAAAGTATAGGTACATTAGGAGCAGAAACAACCCAAAAACTCCCATCGAACGGGGACAAAACGTCCAGATGCCCTTTATCTGCTTTTAATCCGCAAGGATGATCAGGGCATGGATGAATAAAAGTCTACACAGTACAGTTAAATATAGCTGCTGCTGTGGGTAGAAAGAAAAAAACTGCATAGTCCAATGACCACAACCTCAGCGTCCAGTGTGTCATACTAGGTTCAGCCGTTTTACCAACTTTTCTGCGGCCGAAGCAGGAAACGGTCACCCTAAAGCAAATGTGTCCCAAAGCATCTGAGTTAACACAATACTTTTTTCTTTATTCCAGAGAGCACCTGCTGTTTAAGACAATCTATATCAAGACACATGAATATTTTTGAACTAAAGAAACTGCTGTTATACTGTATCAGAGGTGGTCAGTGAGAAAAAATAAGTGGAACATTTCTTTTAGCATCACCTAAAGGGATAAAGTGAGTTTGTTTCTCTGTCTGAGGGGTCAGCCATTTCAGTTTAGACAATTTATTCATCTATTTTTTCTACACACCGAGGGATACACTGGATTTCCTTTTACAAGGTGCAAAATCTGGCCTCCTCTGACAGCTCAACCCTTGTCCTGTCAGTACATTTACAGCCAGTCTGTCAAGAGGATGTGCGCCACACTGAACTAACCAACTAACTTTCCTCACCCAAAAATCAGAAACAACACGATATGTTTTGGGGAAAGAGTACAATAATGTTTTCTTCGTCAAAATAAGTTAATAAAACCCAGTAATCATATACAAATCTGGGCATGCCCACCTATCTTGGGTGGCAACCACTGGACGTGATAAACGGCTGCCAACAGTTACGACAGCTCGGGAAACTTAGCCAACTCAGCTAACCTGCGAGCTAACGTTTGGCTTTTGATGGTTGACCTGATATTTCCAGACGCGTCTGACGCGAAACAGAGGAGAACGACGCCCCCATATCTCACCTCTTTTGTTTTTCGTGCCGTTTTTCTTCGCGATTTGCAGCTCCTGTTCGATTTTTTTCTCTAAAAATTCCTGTTTTTTCGTTAGCATCTCCTCCGTCTCTCGGAGTTTCTGGATCGCCTCCTGTGGACTCGGTCCTTTCCCACCCTTTCCTCCCCCTCCAAATATCTTGCCAAACAATGACATGGTTAAAATAATACAAACCCTTTTCTATATAAGTAATAGCCAAAACAAACCAATTGGGAATTAAAGCTTGTCCTAAGCAACCCCGCTGCTGCGCTAGCCCGACAGCCCTTCCTAGCCTAAACCTGGAAGGATTGTTGATGTTTTTCTACTTCCTGGATAAGGCCCAATGACGCCAGTTGCGAGACGGCGGTGGGCGTTGCCTTTTTTTTAACGTTTGTCTCCATCTGTTGGACATCTGCCGCAACTGCAACCCAAATAAACGATTTCAACACGTGCAGTGTTCTCTTTAACGCGAGGACACCTGGAACTGAACTTAGGTAGGAAATTTTAACAGTCCTACGAAGCAACTCTAAAGAAAGACACATTGATGAGAAGCAACAATTTGCTGGGACTGACTTGACTTCCAATCCAACATTGCTTTCAAACACATCCTCGCAACAATCTCATTCAATGTCATTCTTATCTTCATGACTAGTGTCTTTAACAAAGGGGCAGCAACTTGACCCCTTCTTTTTCTTTCAGGGAATGCTTGTGCTATACTATATTTCTGTATCTAAATAAAACTAAACCTTATTCATGTCATCAATACACAAACCCTTAAAGGTTCACTTAGTTAAAACATCTTTGCCCTTGATTTCTTGAGACCACATAAATGAAAGAATACAACTTTATATGGTTTTACTAGGAGCATGATTAAATCTTCAGATTTTTCCTCTTATCTCACACCAAAACCGAATATGGAAAAAGTCTGAGAGGAAACGAAGTTGGGGGTTTATGTATTTTTAATTCAGTATGATGCTACATGACCCATGGTGGTTGTTCAGTTACTTCCTTTCTTTACTACAGTATGTTAATAACTTTGCCAGTTGTCATTTTGAGCATTTTATGTACATATAAAAGAGTATCCAATGACTGTGTGACTGCATGGTTGTGACTTTCTGGTCAGGCGTGATCTGAAGCGCTGATGCCTTTTTTTCTTTTCTTAAATGTAGTGCGTTTTCATAGGTCAGCCCTCATTTCTACTCCCAGAGCTCCTCAGGCAACGAAAAAAAGGACGTTTCTTTGACTGTTTTTTTTTTTTTTTAACAACCGAGTGTGCAGAGATGGTCATGTGATAGGCAACACAATACAGCGGTTTTCTCACAACCACCACAGCAGTGAGGCAAACAGAGGGAAAAGATGGTCAAACGGAAATAAAACATAACAAACTGAAGTCCTGGTAAAAACTAATGAAGACTCAAGGTGGTCCCTTCTTCAAATACAGCTTTTTTTGTTTTGTAGTTGTGTGTTTTGTTATATAATTCCAAACACTCAAAAGTAAAATAATAATCATAATGAATCCAGGCCAGTTCATGCAGGCTGAGGAGTGCACAGTGGAATATTATGCAATTGAATAATATAAATAACAGAAGCATTTTGACTATGTGGGGATACAGGTGAAACCAAAATAAACAGCAAGAGGACACCAAATAAATCCTCTGTGGGCAAAATGTTATATACCGTTAATGCAACTGTAAAAGTGTGTTTGATGGGCAAGTTTAGTTTTTTCTGTGTGTTATAATAGAACTCAAGCTTTGTTTTTGTTGTTTTTTAAATATAACTTCAATGTGCAACCCTTAATCTTGATCTGAGTTTTAATATTATTGACAGCCTATAATGGAATACTGACATTAGATTCCTTGTTCTGGACTGCACCTTTAAGTTTTAATCTTGCTTTCCAAAAATACCCCCTATTCTTTTTTTTATTTTTTCGTTACAGGAACTCTGCTCAGTTGATTTTTTTTAAAGCGGCCCTCTTTTGCCCTAGAACCGACTGTGATTACCCCGTTTGTGTTCTCCTCACTTTCAAAACATCCACAGTCAGTCACATCGGCACTCCCGGAGGAGGCAAAGAAAGGAAAAAAACAAAACAAACAAAACACATGCATGCAGCTTCTTCCATATATATATATATATATGTGTGTGTGTGTGTGTGTGTGTGTGTGTTTGAAACCACAAACTGTTAAGTAGATAGTACATTAAGTTTGACTTTAGAAAAAAGCTTTCACTGATCAGCTGTGTTCACCTCTCCTTGTACATTTCAGTTATAAATGGAAGAGATCAGAAGTTAGAGAGAGCATGAGTGAAGAACTTTAGAACTTAAAAATCAATAAAAGACTTTAAACATTCAGCCAGTGTGAAGCCACTTCCACACACCACTAATTATTACCTGTGCAAGTTGGGGAAGGTCATGGAAGAAGGAGAGATGGACGGAAAGAACGGATCAAACACGGTGACTATTTCACAGAAAAAAAAAAAGAAATGGAAAAAAAAGCAGCAGAAAAAAAGCTGGACCTTGGACAAAAACGCTCACACTCGTGGTTTCACTTGGGATTGCCTTCCTTTGTTTTCTTTTAACACTTTGCATTATTTTCCATCCAAACACACCATCAGGATACATTGCCTTAACTGCTAAAGAAAACAAGGGAACAGATCAACATAAACCCAGAAGACATCCCCGTTGCCGTCATTAACACGCGTCGTGCCGAGCACGCTGTCCGTCCGCCCGTCTGTCACTGTGCTCTGTCCGTCTGTCTCACAGGACCAACTTGCCAATGATGGCTCCGATCACAAAGAAGAGCAAGCAGAGCGCCAGGACGCGGGCGCTCAGGCCTTCGTCCCTCATGGCTGTGGTGGCCATGGTGTTAGAGGTGTGAGGGGCAGCCCCTGATGTCACCTTTCTCTTCCGCGGACCATCATCCTCCTGTGAGGAAAAAGAGCAGTGAAGAAAAGCAGAGAGGCTCAGCGAACAAGCTCGCTGTTGCTTTAAAATATGCAGAAAAAGACAAGGTGGCGTTCGGGACATCGGTCCCACAACATGAATAGAAGAGTGAGTGACAACTGCGCAAACACACAACACATCACAAAAAAATTCTAAAACCCCATTAAGATAATAAAAAAGAAAAAAAGAAAAAAAAACATATCAAACGGAAAATCAGTGGCAGCCAGCTGAAAGCAACGACCAGCAGTGGACTGTTATGGTCCAGAACTGAATAGAAGTCCCACCAGGCTCTCTCTGAGTAACTCTCATAACTGAACAATTATTACAAAAACTGCACAATGTTTACAGAGCAAAATATCAACATCCATACATTTTACCTGATCATTCTTTTCCTACGGAGAGTAATTTAATCCATGAAAATGAACTACCACACCTCCATCCACTAATTCTTCCCACTTGCAATGAAATAGAAAACTCTGCGTGTGCCAAATCTTTCTGGGGCATGTGCTCAAAAACATGTTTGATGTGATTAAAATAAATAAATTACAGCCCAGCAAAGACAGTTTTCCATTCACCAATCATATAGAGGAAAACGATGAGGCGAGCTTAAGACAGGTTGACCTCAGACGTTTCTGCTACTTTCTCATACGATGAAGAGTCACAGGGCTGAACAGGATTTAAACTAATGTCAGACAAACTTACTAAAGTATCATATTTCAGATTATTCAGATATGTATGGGTTGAAGAAAAAAAAGAAAAGAAAACTACACCTGTCTAATCTGCACAACAGAAGGAAGTCAAAACAAGCCAAAGAAAAAGCAAAATGACACAGGCTCTTTCTTCTTTTTTAGTACGTCTCACCCTCATCTGTTTGTTTTCTTCCCGTAGCCTATGCACCTCCCCCTGAAGCCGCTTGCACTCCTCCATGATCTTCTTGCCCTCTCCGTCGTCCAGCGAGGCACTGGCCGACTTGGGCAGCACAGAGTGTTCAGTCTTAACAGAGGAAGACACAGTTTTGTTGCTTTCGCTCTCATGCTGTGGAGAAAGAATCAAGGTGGGGGTGGTTGGTGGGATGAGCACAAAGGAGGAGGAATGATGACACATAGATTTATGTGGCAGGGAGGGAGATGAGAGTACACAAATATATCATAAATGAACAAATAAACCATGTAATGGACGTCAAAGTGATGCATTTGGATGGATATAAGAATAACACCAAATGGAAAAAGATACATTACTGAAATAAACCATTCAACAATTAGCTAATATACAAAGTGTAACAACAATGTGCCTGCAAACCAAGATTACATAACAACATATGTCTATTACACTGTTTAACTACAATTGACACAAATACTTGCAGTGACACAATTAAGTCCAATTTATGGTAGAGATTAACTTATACTTACAGTTTTGTCATTTTCTAGAGGCATCTCAAATGAACATCTCAACTTTGAATCCATCAGCTCATCAGGCTTTGCCTCCTTCCACTGTAGACAAGAACATTAAGACAAAATAACTAAAAGATCACAAATGTGACGTGTTTTTATCACGGTGGGACAAAATGTAGGTGAAATTTTAAAGGGTTAGTCTATTTCTTAAAGTGAGACACTACTATGAAAGCTATGACTCAATACATTATCACATGCTCATAATGACCATTTATATTTCAACATTGAATAGATTTAACTTTGATCCAAATTTATTTAGATTTCAGAAATATAATGTACTAAATAAAACAGCCAAAATAAATCCTGTGCTCAGAAACTTACAACTCCTTCCATATCAGTCATGTCATAAGGAGCCAGCAAGGACTGCACCATGAATTTGTGTTTGCTCTTCTCGTTGGGGTCATAATCAAAAGGCTGCAGCATAACTGAGTGAGACAAAAAAAAAACATCACACGATCACTGCACGATCACAGGATCTGGGAAAAACTTTCTGTATTCATCCAGCATAAATATGTAGATGCCAGTTAGGTGCAACACACAGAGTTGGTTTTAGCTTTATATAAAGTGATAAAGAAAATAAATGTTTCTTACTGCTTTTACTGGCAAAAAATAAAAACGATCAAATATTTTACTTTTTTTTTAAGTTTAGATTTATATAATTGTATCATTGTTAACTAGTTGTCTTCTGCATGACTTCTTAAAGCACAATGTGTCACTGAACTTTTCAGATCCATTACAAAAATGATTACAAACCAGAAACATTGATGGAGGTCCCAGCGTCGATGATGCCACTGTTTGGGCGCACACAGTATCTACGAGGTGCAGTCGTCTTGACTTTGAAACACACATTTCTATCTGTGGGGTTGGTGAGCTTCAAAGTAGCGGTGACAACATCTGTAAACGGTCCTGAAGGGGACACAAAAACCCAGTGACTGAAGGCGCTGTGTGTCTTTACACATTCGTCCTATTACTTTGGATGCCATGTGTGCAATAAGCTTAAGTCGCTGGTTTCATTAACTGCATACAAGAGTGGCATGCCTGAAAGGGTGAGGTTGTCGAGCTTGTAAGGCACCATAACCATTGCAAACATTGCCAATCAAACATGAAAGTGGTGGAAAGAGCAGCAACATGTACCAAAGCATTATTCATGCCCCGCCCTCAATCTCAAACTGGATGCTGCAAAATACATTCCTAAATGACTGTTTAAGCTCTGATATTGATTTTTTCCAGTCAATCATTAATATGTCTTACATAGTTTCTTTCCCATCACACTACTTGAATAACTTGAGCTTGATCATCCAAATGTATACTGGACAAACAACCTCACTGGCTTTTGCTCTGATCTTTCAGACTGAGCATCAGTAGCTGAGTGGGTGTATGCATCTTCCCCTGACTTGGCTTATCTTTGCAGTCGGAGAAAGCTCTACAATAATCAGCGAACAGCTCAGTACTGTACTGATCCCATCAAGCTAGGCAACCACTTGACCCATTTCTACCTCAACAAGACACCCAAAGGCAATTATCTAATAAAACACCGATAATCCATGGCACACTTTCACAATCTGCATTTTCATAATCGGTTCATCTGTATCCAGAAAAGCCGGTAAAGAATTTGCGTTGCATAGCAGCAGAAGCGGTTTGTTAGCTTGTATTAGTGAAATTAGCATGTATTATGGTTCAGTAATGACATTCGGAACGTAGAATATGCTAGAACTGTCAGTTCTCTCAGGGCGTGTGATGACAACATAGTCGGTAAGAATTCGTAAGAAAACGAAAAGAGCGCATAAAGGTGTTTCACATGTTGTCACTATATTGAAACCAAAGTCGAAAAAGATGGTGAGAGAAGTGGAGAAACGGCACGGTGGGCCTGCCCTGACGCTGCAATGACAGCTAGCAGTTTGCCCTGCTAGTTAGATTAGCTAAATGCTGCCGAGCCAGTAAGCTAGTTAGCGTCGTCGCCACAACTGTCGTACTCACAATGCAGACTTCAGCTAACTTCGTTCGTTTTTCTGAAAAACAGCGGTAGCACTAGCCAACGCTTGGCACATAGATACCAACACAATATATCATTAACCACTCCTGCTAGCTACCCAACTCCGGCCCCAACCCTCAGGTTCAGTGTTACCTCTGAATTTCAGTTCGTGTTGTGGCTCTAGCACCAGGACTTGTTCTGGTCTGGCCATGTCCCAGGGCGTCTTCCTGTCGTGACAGCGAGGACAACGATAATGTACCGCTAGTGGCCCGTTGGAAGCGGTTGGCTCCCGAAGAAAACAATCCGGCCCTACCCGTTTATCAACGGGAAGAAGTGAGCTTTACAAATGCACCACCACTCGGACTGACAGGCTGACTGACTGCCACCGACAGCTGCTGGGGGCTAGAGTGCTATTGCTAACTCTGCTAGCAGCGTAGACGAGGGGAGGAGTGACGACGTAATGCTATAGAGGCGGAGCTAGACCAGGAAGTCAGGTGGCGAAAGACGGCAAGCTCAACTCGTGGCAGTGGCACCTAGATGGCACTTCCGGTGGTATCTGCCAGAGGTTGTCGTAAAGTGCCAGAGATTAGTTCATGTTTTTTCTGAAACTGATAATGGTGGAAGCATTTGTTTAAAATGTTATTTAAATAAACAAATCCTTCCTCTCAGAAAAGTGGTACAACTTTGCTTCACGTAAAATATAATTTGTTCAAATATACTTTGTGTATTTCTTTTTTTTTCCGTTGTACATTTCACTTATCAGTTGGATATATAACTATTTGTTTGCGTTTGAAATCATACATTTGTGTACGCTTGTTTATACATTTGTGATTTTTGTTTCAATCTAAATAATCAAAATGAGACACCTCATAGCTGCCATACTTGAAAATACACTTGTTGTGTCTTTCTCACTAGATCATTTCCCATTCAGTTTTTCAATTAAAACCATTTGATAAAAAGTTCAAATGATTTCAATTGTTACATACTGGAGGTTTATTTTCCCAAATTACTTAGAACGTGGTTTATTTCCTGACAAAAGCTCCAGTTATATTCTAGAAAAAATCCTTAATTTAGTTTAATAGGGGACAAGGAAGACTTGAGCCATACAGAAAATTGAATAAAGACTGGGTTTGGATTCTGGAGACTACAATTGGTCAAATACTTCAGAATAAAGGATTTAGAAGATTATAAGTTAATTTATCTAGACTATACTATACAAGGTCCATTTTTTCTTTAAAACACAAATATCTGACTCCTCTGAACACAGCTGATAAATGTGTTCTGAAAGTGAACAAACTCCCACTAAAAGACAGGTTTTGACCATTGATGGTGTTGTCAGTTTAAATCGAAGTGATAAGGTTCATGAAATGTGTTGAACATCTTTACTGCTGATATGGGTACAGTCCACTAAACCAGGAGTCATGCTGTTCACTCGAATGTCGTTTGTGACCTTAGAGATCACATTTTACCTTATAAAAATGATACTCTGAACACTGGACACTTGATGGCAGGTTATTGTGGAGCCCAATCTACCTTTCTGTACAGTCCATGCAAAAAAAGAGATGTCCAAATGAAAAAAAGGTCCTATCCACATGAATTGCAACATAACTCAGGCTGGAATGACATTGAGCCATTGTCGTCAGCTCCACTTGGCGCAGATCTTTCAGTTCCACGGCCCTCATTTCAAATCTGAAACTGTTTCAATAAAATCTTATTTTTCAAGAAGGTGTTCAAGTTGGGTTGGCACAAGTGGCCCTTACACATCTTAGAGAAAAACAATAACCCATTAGTTCTTTTTGTGCACAAGAGAAGAAATTATAAAAATTGAAAAAATTCAAAGAAGAAATCAGATGATTAAGTCACAAGGTGGAAACTGCTAAACTGCTTTGCTGCAGGAGTCTGGAGTAAAAAAAAAAAAAAAAAACTCAAATCCCAGTGCTTTTTCAAGCTGTAACATTCAGTAAGATGCAAGTGTCATAGAGATGAGCTGTACGCACTTTTATACACATCACCAAATTTCAGCCCAATATATTTGGCATCTCTGAAAATTTGTTTTTCTACGGTAACACTGAATAAAATAAATAGCTTAATATATCCTTTAAAAAAAACAAATTTGTTAAATGTACTCCGCAGATTGATACTGGATTTGTAAATTTTTTCCTTATCATTTTTCCTTTAGATACTTTTAACCACACTGTGGAGCAGCAAACCAGAGCGCTCTCCAGTCAGGAATAGACCAAACAAATGCAATTTTTGTTCCATTAAACATATCTTAAGAGGAAATGACGGGTAAACGAACAGGAAGCTTCACTTCCTCTAGCATGGATTTACAACATCTCTTCCGACAAAATAAAATTTATGAATTAGTTTTCAAAAGTGAAAAAAATGCAGCCAATGACAGAAGGTAGTGTGTCCCGTCTGCGGGTTCAATTCCAAACTGCCAGACCTGTCTGCCTCAGACAAAAAAAAATTCAATTTGTAGAGCTTTTTAAAAAAGTCGAGACCATAAATTGCTATTAGGATCATGAGTTGGGAGATGTCAATAACTTGCAGACTCCCTCTCTTAGAGAGGCATTAAGAACACCCCATGGCCCTTCTCATCAGAAAAAAGGAACTCCATTTCTTTTTAGGCAGATTTTTGGGCATTTTTTTTTACTTTTAGCAGCGAGAATATTTTTCGAGACTGGAAAAAAAATGTGTATCCGTCACCTTGTGTGCGATTCCTCCAAAGGTTCTTTGCAGAGGACAACGTAGGAAAACAAAAGAAACCTGAACACAACGTCAGTTGAAAGGATTTAAGTTATAGCAATACGCACACTATCAAGTGTACAATTTGTCAAGGTTCATTTGATTCTAATAAAATACTTTTTTTAAAACCCATATACATTTCATATATTTATCTTTTTGGGGTATATGGATCAAAAAATAGACATTTAAATCATAACGAGAAAATGGGAAGGACAGGGGAAGAGAAATTAAACTACAAAAGCTACAAATGGTTGCCTGCTATCTTCAAGGAAGTAGAGCGAGGGCAGAGGAAAGAGCAAGATAGAGAAACAGAGGGAGTAATAAAGAAAGTGAAGGAGGAAGCAAGGGAGGCAGGAAGTTAGGGAGGGGGGATTGGCCAAGCTATACAGCGCAGTATGACACCCACTTTAGCTCATTACACACGTACAGTCGTGATCAAGGCACAGGGATCTTCTAAAAGTTTTTTTTTTTCGATAAAGTTGTACAAAATAATACATTTTACAGTCTGTACAAGAATAATAGTTCAGCAGTAAAGTAAAGACAAACATACAAAGGAGCAAGGGGTCAGGGGGGGAGATGGAGGAATAATAGGGGAGGAACAGTAGGGAGATACGAGCAGGTTGTTTAACCACTTGAATACAAAAATTAATATTAATAATAGTAATAATTCTGGTTGCTGTCGTCATCTTTTTCATAGTCCAGGATTATTATATTTAATTTTCTCCAAGAACAAATAAACACCGCCAGGAGAATGCAAATGGAAAGGTGGCGCCAGGAGGGAAGGAGGCAAGAGAGGAAAATGACAGGGGGCGGGGACGAAGGTGGAGAGTGAGCAAAGGTGTCAGACATGGAAAAAGGCAGAGAATGACAGAGTAAAGATAAAGAAAGAGCGCACAAGGGCACAATGGCACAAAGGTCTACACAGACAAAAACAGCTGTGGAGACAGTAAAACAGGATGAAAGTTCTCTTTAACTTATATGGTACTGTACTGTAGAAGGATGCTTTCGTCCTCCATTTAAATTCCATAAAAGTTGGCATTTTTGTTTCTTTTTTTTGTGTGTGTGTTTTAAATTCAATATATCCTCCTCACATTTTGCTCCGTTACCAACAAGGCAGAGTCGGGTGGCAAAGCAGTTCTGTGGAGAAGTCGTTGTCGTCCCTGTCTAATATTTCCAAACTTCGTCAGAGAAATTCACAGAGTCACGTGTCCATTTTTTTTTGTGTGTTTTTGTTTAGTTTTTTTTTTAGCCCTGCCCACCCTGAAGTCTCACAAACACACACACACACCCACGGTCTGTTGAGTTGGTGGTAACGCTGCTCCTTGGGGCTCGGCTGAACAGCCACTGGATCCAGTTAATCTCAAAGCCCTTCGGGATAATTTAGTGGGCACCTCGACGAGCCTGCTGCTTGTCGGCAGAGCAGAACGCCTCCAGGTGCACTCTGGTCATGCTGTCCAACAATAAGCAGGTGTGATACTTTTCTGTGCAAGAGAGCCGGTGGTCGGGTCTAAACATGTCTGCAAATGATACGAAGGTTTGGTGAACACATTTCAAGTTGAGTCCTGAGCACAGTGCTTGTGTTTTTCTTTTTTTTTTTTTTTTTTTTTTTTTTCGTGTGTTAGATACAGTGTTCAGCTGATCAGTCGTGACACATTTATTCTCTTTTTGCAGTAATTCAACAGTTATCTCTTTTTATGTTGCATTGAAGTTTTAGCTCTCTTGGTTTTTCATCGACAAGGGAGAGGGAAAAAATAAGAAAAAAAGTCACACAATCTCAACCGCAGGAAACCCGGTCCAGATGGGGCCACTCTGGGCTCTCAGAAAGATGAAGGTAACATGTATGGGAGACATTACATGATGTCAAGGTCAAGAGCTTGGAATACGCTGAGGGTGTAGATCTGCAGATCAGAGTCTGTTTGTGTGTGAGCCCCTGAAGCCCCTTCATCTTCATCGGGCATAGAGTTTGCATCAGGGGCAGTTCTGGGTTCAGGCTGTGTCTGCTGAAAGTGTGTCTGTGTGTGTGTGTGCGCATGTGTGTATGTTGGTGTGCATTTCGGCCCCTGCTCTGTCGCGGGAGGTCACACACGTCCGGGTTCAGTGTTTTTTCTGGAGTCCGATCTGCGTTGGGGTTTTTGGTGAGCTCCTTTCCTCTCCCATCACAACAGCTCGTACTGCCGCAGGTGCATCCGCTGGATGATGTCTCGACAGTCATTGAAGACGCGGCGGATGTTTTCCGTGTCCACGGCACAGGTGAAGTGGGGGTAACAATAGTGCCTGCCGTCCCCGCTTGCCGTGCTGATCCTCTGTTGAAGGAAAAAGGAAACAAAGATGTTCGCAGTGTGCTCTGAAACCCAAAGGCGGCTACATTGGTTTCTTCGTTTCTTCTTATTCCATATTTAGTTGATAGAATTACAAAAAGTCATGCCTCTTCACTTACCAGGAATTCATCTCTTATGAAGTATTTTGCCCTTGTAACACGAGGATCTTCTCCAGGCTCTGGTGTCGCTGTCACGTGAAACATTGGAAGAAATCAGACCAAACGTACTATAATATAAAAACTGAGTGAATATGAGTACAAATAGATCTCACACAGTGAGTTTCATTCTGATTAGTGAGTGTAAACCGAGTAACATAAAGGTTTGTTAAGGATGACACTTATTATACACCTGGTTTTGCTCCATTAGATTTTGCTCATGTGTTTTAATGGTAGTTCCCCTTCAAATGAAAAGAAACATGCTTTATTTCCTAATGTATTCTGTCTAAAGGAAAGCTTCACCATTTCCAGGAATTTCTAATGCCAAAAACTTGGAAATGGGAAGCACAAAAACAGGGGGGTGGCTTTTAGTCATTACATTATAATCTAAAAGACTGAGAATTAAAAGAGATTGTGAGACAAGCCACTGATGATTTTGAATAACAAATAATCACAAATGACAAATAATTGCTGACAAAACCTCACAAATAGTTCGCTGTGACGTGGAGACAAAACTGCAACAAAGTTAATACTGTTGGTGGTGGCAGAGGGTCAAAGCCCTTCAGGGGTGGATCAAGGTGTGGGGAGGGCTCACCATCATCGGGTGTGAAGTAACGCGCAAATTCAGGGAAGTATTCCTCAATTTTGGATTTTCCTGCCAGCACTTTCTCTGCAAGCAGGTCCTGTTTATTTAGGAACAAAATGACAGAAATGGTCCGCAGCCACCTAAAGAAGAAAAAAGATAGCATGGGTTAAGAGGGAATCATTGTTTAGAGTTAATAACAGCTGTGTTTAGAAATGGTAATACACGTTCAAATCCAGGGGGAAAACTATTTCAAGACTACAACAAAAAACTATTTCAAGACTACAACAAAAAACTATTTCAAGACTACAACAAAAATCTATTTCAGTTAAATGAGAAGAAAACAATCCCATCTTTTTCCAAAACTGAAACAACAGAAAAAGTGTAGCAGAAGTATAATAAAGAAAAAAACAATGTTAGCGAGAAAAGAGAAAAGGTTGCAGACTTGTTATCTGACATGAACCAAAACTGGAATGGATCTGCGGACTGTGGTGCACGTTTTAAAATACCTTGAGAAAAATGTATGTAGTGATGTGGAACTACGTCCAAAGATTAAGAATTAATTAGATTTTTCCACCAAAACTATTGTTCCAAATTGCTTCAAAATTGCAGGTCATCTTTTTTAGTCCTGCTCTTTGTTCTTTTTTTGTTCTAAATACAGAGCTCTTTGAGTTAGCTGCCGTTTTAAGTGAGCCACATAAAAACCACTGGCGCTGGGATGACAACTGATTTGTGATTTGGAGGAAATTAGTGGAAAAATTACGATCAATTAAAACACATTGGTCCCTTATCTTATAATGTTTAAATTTTTTTAGACCAGCAATTTCTTATTTTCACACAAACATAATTCAAATAATAAATACACAAAAATGCTTGTGTGTTGTTGTCAGGCAGACAAATTGTCCTCCTTTACCTGTTGTTCCAGATGTTCTTGAAGAGATTGAGGGCCTCCTGTAAACGGTTGGTCTGATTGTCCTCTCGGATCACCATGTTGTAACTGCTACTGGCCACTACGAAGATGATGGCCGTTACATCTGAGGACAAGGGAGCAACGGAGTTGAATGAGACACGCTGAGAGAAGAAAACTGCGCAAAGCGAGGGCGGCAGAAGTGCAGAGAAATTACCGTTAAAGCACTGAATCCATTTCCGGCGTTCGTCTCTTTGACCGCCGACATCAAACATGCTGTGTGGATCAAAGGAGACAGTGGTGTAAAGATGTAAAACACTGCCATCCCGTGGAGAAAATGATATCAATTTCTTCACTCATTCATTTGTGTATATCCCGAGTCACAGAATCCTACTATGCAAGAAAATGCCACATACAGGGTCAACTAAATGCTTACTTTCATTGATCTTACTTACTGGAAATTAACTTTGTCCACTTGGAATCTTGTCTCAAAGATCCCTGAAGTCAGTACTCTGCACCGAAGCAAATCCTGTCCGGATGACGCAAAAAGTTAGAAATTGATCGAAATACAGGATTTTCAGCCAGACTTATTTTCTAGAATGAAGGGAAACACTTTTGGTTTTTCTTCTTGTTTTTTGTGTTCACTTTTAGGCCTTTTGTAGAAACTTTTGGGGATAAAATGACAACAACAAGATTAACCTTTTACAGGTTGGATAATAACATTAAATCTAATAGGTTATAACATCCCACCAAGGCTGTCGTTTAGATTTAACATAGAAATTCTCCTTCAGCACACTTGTTACTGTACATCTTTCTATTACAACCACACTGCAACTCAGAAAGCATAGCAATAACACGGCAGTAAAATAGAATATAAAAAATAGAATTGATGCACTATTCAATTTGAAATACCTCAGAGGCATCAACACACCTGATCTGACGGAGTGTAGTCACTCTGTTTCACAATGTCGATCTTATCTAGAAAACTGGGGGGGCAGAAACAAGACAGAGACACAGTTATTAACGTCTTGAATAAACAAAGGAGCCACTTGCACAGATTGTGTGACACTGTAGTAAAGATGTTTATTGTAAAGTTGCATCCCCAATGCTCATTCATCTGAATTCAAAGAGAAAAAAAAGACTACAGCATTTTCTCAGTTTTCTGAAACCAAAAGTGATCAGCATGCATGTTTAAAAAGACAATCCTTTGTGAACACACATTTGAGCCACTTTTGCATAATTACTGAGAGATCTTTCGGCTTTTGCAAGACAAAATCCTGAAGTGGACAGTATGTGGCACGTTTAACTTAAAGGTCACATTTACTACTGAAGAATCGTGTTTGCTGTTGTGCATTTAGACTTCAGGGGAGGCATTTCTGAGGCATGAATGGACATGACGCGACTTTGAAACAAAAACAAAAATGAAGCTTGTTCTCCGATCCCATTTAAATAAACAGATCGAGAAGGACAGAGGGACAGAGACGGGATGAAAGCGTAGTGGCGTCTGTCTAACATTACAGAGCAGATTTCAAAAATAGCTCTCTGGCGCCCTGGCCTGCAGCACGGTAACCGTGGAGACCCAACCACAGGCGCTATTAATAGTCTATCAGCTCCCAATCTTGTGCAGCTGGAGTTGCTCCAGAGAGAAGACAGACGGGAGATGGAGAGACGGAAGACGGAGGAGTGAACGAAAGCCAGAGCAGGATGAGTTTGTGTTTTTTGCTGAATGTGTGAGCAAGACGGGGAGGGAACAAAACGGTGGACTGTACCATCTCAACCACCTGAGGGAAACACTTCCTTTTTGAATGATTTTTTTCCCTTTTTAAACTCTTAAAGGCGTAAAGAATTTGCTGGTCAACATGACACACGTTAAATCAACTAAGGGTGATTTAGTGGGGAAAAGCAGCCGAGGACGACAGGCTCGTACTACAGATCTGAGGCAGAGGCATCCTCCTCAAACACCCCCCACCCCCAAACATCCTCTTATCTGGAGATGACTCAGCCTCGGCCATGTTTGCTCCCAAACACTACAAACTGCTGCTGTTACATGACTCCTTAACTATTTTACTGCTTTAGCTTTCGAAACGGTCTCTAGGCCCAACACCGCCGTCAGTCCTGTTGAGAACAGCCTCCAAACCCTCGTGAGAGTGTCGATCATTTGAGTCAATACATCATAACATGTTTAAGACCTCCACCATAAATTAGTCTTGTCTCAACTTGGTTAAATTAGACTGACCTGGTGCATAATTATTGGAATAAATAATATTTTCCACAGATAAAATGTCACACAAAATCTTACACATGCAGTTTTAAATATTTCTGAAAGCAGTTGGTGGGTGTAAAAGGTTTAGTGATACTTAATGGCTGCCACTAGATGCTACTAAAGAGCCAGGCCGTTTCACACGAACCATTTACGACTTAGAACTGAGTTTGTAGCACATCATTCAGATGGGGTGTACCGTACAGTACTATGGTGTCGTTCTCAGGTTGATCAATTAGGCAATTTAAAGTCCACAGCAGGTGGTTAACATTGAAAAAACTGGGTGACAGATGTCTTTACAAAGGATCCAACAATGGTAAAAAAACACAATAAAACCTGCAAATTGCCCACAAGAAAGTTGATGAAGAAAATACCTGTTTCAAGTTTCCTGAGGCAGTTCAATTTACACTGTAGATTTTTTTAAGTTTAGTAAAAAAAATATATAACACCAAGACCCAAAGTACTGTCAAAACACTGAAACCTGCATTCCATATATTGCACATGCAGCCCTGTATGATTCACTCACCGATTAAATTATTCGTTTTATCAAATATTGTGAGACTATAACTTCTGGGAAATTATGACATGTCTCGAAATAACACAAGTATTATGAATGAGGTGGTTATTTAATCCACCAATAATGTAGTTATCCAGTAACTGCATTAATGAACAAGATGCATCAGAACCTGTCTGACTCAGCTCGATTTGATCACATGATCCATCCCTTTTTCAGAAACTAACAGGAATCAGATGGTGCTGGGGGGTGAGTTTCGATGGTCACCAGGGGGTGACGTGTTTGACTCCAGTGAGCCGGTATCGGGCTGAGTTCTTTTGAGATGTGAACTGACCAGCTGTGCTGTGCTCGCTATCTCAGCTGATCATTTCCAGAGGGGGGAAACTCTGTTGTTTTACCCCCTACATCACAGGGTGAAATCCAAGCCCGCTTACCAGAAACAATTTTATGGATTTATGAGCCCAGTCATTATTGACATTTGACAGCCAGATGATTGTCATGAATGGAAATTCCAACTTCTGTGTTCTTAACTTGGACAAAGCCAATCAAATCTGGATAACCGACTCCCTTTTATTGCAAGCTATGACTAATGCTTTCTCAAAAGATTTAACAAAAATCTTTACTGCTATAATGATACAAAGAAGCAACTGATCAAATAGGACATTCCGGGGCCGGTTTTAAAATATGTCTTAGGGTTTCGTGAACAGGTTTCAGGTCTGTCTCCTTAACTTTGTCTACAGCCATAAAGAAAAAAACCACAAACATTCAGTTGTAGCTTAACTGGTTTCTCGAGTCATTATTATGTTAGGCAATCAGTAATGAAAATGATCATGAGTTACACCCTGAAAACCCGTATCATCCATATCATGTGACCACGACTAAAAGTCAGGACATGCATGGCAATTCAGGAAATCCACATTAATTCTGTAAAAAAAAAAAAAAAAAAAAGGAAAAAAAAATTCAGCAGTGTTCAAAAACCAGCTACGGGAGCTGGGGCTATTAGCTCACTACACAAAACAGAGCAAAGTCTGATCTGCAAAGCTGTTGTTGAGCAGCTCTATAAAAGAAAGAAGCCACTAAGAGGAAAAGTTACGCGATTGTGAAGCTCAACGGGAAGACGGACACTTACTACTGTGCACAGTCGATCAGCTGGTACTCGTTGGATCTTTCGTAGCACGCCTGGACTCCTTCGTCCTGCCACAGTGTCTTTGCATGATCATAAAACTCCTGAGAGGGGACAAAGACACAGAAATATGTGAGGGATAGAAGGCCGTAAGGAGGCTCACAAAGCAACGCATTCCGCCATTTTTGTTGAGAATATTTACTGGTGCCATCAAATCCACGGTGAAAAAAAAAAAAAAACATAACACAAAGCTGTCTGATGATAGTGGAAATATTAGTTTACACACACAGGCGTTTTCTTGATCAACAGGTCGACTAACAGCTCGTGCAAATGCACAATCAATCATGGACAGGTCATGTATCCACAAGTAGAGGCGACATTCTGTGTTGACTGTGCACCTATTAAGACCGCCACAGCAGGAAAAATATGACAAGGTTGCCTGCTGTCCATGATGTGTGACTGAGGTCGGTGGGGTATTTGTTGACACCACACGCAGCGTACGTTCTGACTGTGTACATGTATGCCAAAGTAAATAGGGGTGAAGGCAAAGAGAGGCACCTCTCCACGCAGAGCCATCACAGACGGGGATTTAAGTCACTTTTTCTCCTTCATTACAGGGAGGTGAAAAGTCAGTAGAAAAAAAATAAATAAACACGGCAACAACACAGTGACAAAGATCATCCACAGTGTGTGCTGCATATGTCCACCATCCTCATTTATGTTCCTCATAACCTGAAATAGGGGAAGCTCTTTTCTGTGCAAACAATGATTTCTTTAAACGTTGTTTTCCCCCACTGGGCTGTTCGGTGCCCTGCTGAAAGCATTTCTCTTCATAATTCTTTTTCATTTGCATCTGTCCTTGACCCGTAACCATAGTAACAGGAAAGTTGTTTGCATGTGGGAGCAGCTGACCAAGCTTTCAAAAGCCAAAGTAATGCCAGGAATAAGACGCCAAATCAAGAGGGGGTGCCTAAGATGTAAAGCAGGAACAAAAGTGGAGAGAAAGGAAGGAGGAGTTGAAACCATCTTTTCTAAGATGGTCATGCAAAGTGTGAGAGCTCTGTCAAGAAGAAAAGAAAAAGGTCCAGCTTGAACGCCTTACAAGGAAGGTGGAGGAATATCAGGAAGGCACCAGCTAAACGAGTAACTGGAGGTTAACAGTGAGGGGGGAGGGTGTGCTATGCTCACGTCATCCTGCACAAGAGTTACCTGCCGAGAGTGACATCATCAGCTAAGTTGTTGCTAAGCTACAAAAACACAAAACAAAAAAAAACAACCCCATCCATTGATACTGATGCACTTAAACTTTTGAGAAATCTGTCAACTGATTTCATGAAAGCCTAATTTCAGTTTGTTGTTCATAAAAAAATCTCCATGGTTAATTCATGCCTTTAGAACGTTTTAGTGCAGTGGGCTGAAAGTAGCTAAACTTGTGCTCACAAATCCCCGTGTTGAAAAAAAACAGACAGGTGTCAATCACTCTTTAATCCAGGCCATTTGTTCACAAACCCCAAATGAAAGATAACTGCAGACAACACACACAGAGGCTTGTGTGTTGGCACAGATTTCCATCTCTTTACATGATTTGACTGCTCTTTACTGATTGGGGCAATGTTCCCACTAAATTAACTTAACCACTGATAGCATCCTTAAACCTGAGCTGCTCTTCCAGAAGAAAACTTGTGTGGGGGTCAGTAAATCTGATATTGTTGAATCAAGACTAAAAGTACACTAAAACAACAGACACAAAAAAAAAAACAACAACTTATCATTATTTATATAACGTCACATAACAATTGTCAATTCAAGCCAACTCGAATTCATTGTCGTACCATTATATTCAAATTCCAGTTCAGTCAAGTTCAAATGCCTAAAATTCACACGGAGCCAATTATAACAAAAATCTAAAAACAAAGTTTCCCTGCAGATTCCACCGAATCTCCTCTTTGATCCTATTCGCCGTCCTTAGCGTGCCTTTCCAGTGACAAGCTAGATACCACCACTCTCTTTTTTTGACTAGGAAAGTATGCAGTGCTCGTCAAAAACAACTCAACCAACCAAACAGGTAAAGCCAAACAGTCAAATGATGATGAACAGCAACAAACTGTGCAACTCAAAGCGCAGGACAGAATAATCAAACATCAAGCTCCTATAACAGCAGGATGAAGTGAGCTCACAAAAACCAGTGTTAAGAAATAAGTCACGATGTCTGGATGTTTCTGTCCAAATGTTGTGAACCCTTTCATAACTACTGCTTTTTCAATTCACATGCACTGTAATCAATGCCATTATCATTACTCTAATCATAATGACTGTACGGTATGTTTAATCCCTGCCCAAACCCCAGTTCTCTCTCCCTTTTATTCACTTGTTTATTCAGTTCATTCATTGCTTTGTTGACCGGTCAGTAGCTTGCTTAGGTCTGAATAATTGGTTGGTTACTGTTCAATTGATTTATATGATCATTTCGTTCTGTCCCATCTAAAGTCAACGTGTAATGGGGCCCAGGGTTGCTAAGTGGGGCTCCTGCTGATAGATATTGTGTAGAAAGAGGGTTGGGTCTTCGTTATTCTCTGACTTGAAAAAAATAAGTTTAAATGATCTGCTAGGCTCCTCATAAACAAAATCCTTTTTCCAGATCTGGAGGCAGACTTGTTGGTGACCATCATCCTCTGGATTAGCTATTTCCTGTCTGGGTGTAGAGGGGACTGAAAAATGAAAGTAACAGATATAAATACAACTAAAAGCACCGATGACCTCACCTTACCCTGGAGGCCTGCTGTGCGTTCTACTTATAGCATCCCGGTGTCTCTCTCTTCACTTTGTTGCTGAAGGGTTGGGCTCTATGCCGCCCTCGTAAGCGTTATCTACTAATTTAACTATGAACTGATTTATTTATCCATTAAATACACATGTATCAAGGGGAGGGTGAGACAGGAAAAACTATTGTCCTGCACATGTTCCTTGGATTCGACAGCATGTAGTACAGACAGATGCTCACACTAACATTCCTGATATCCAGTGTGAAAAGTTTTTCTATATTCATTTTGCAGTTAAATGTTTATTATTCTTTATAACTGTTTGTTCATTTATGGCTTGAGTCACTGGTGTGTTGCTACTCTATATATGACATCCCTCTCTTGTCACTCACTCCATTGTTAATGTGTCATGATGTCATGGTCTCTCAATGCAGTGTTCCATCTTTATCTACATCACACATTTAAAAGACTTGCTTTGAAAAGAAATCTCATAAGCAGAATTAAGCTACGCCTATAAAGAGATCCCAACGTTGATTAAAGGGAAACCGGTGGCAGCAGCGCTTCTCCTCTGCTGCAGACCGCCACACCTATTCAAACTGGTCCACACTTCTAATCTGCATTTCGAGCGCCGTGATATTTCAGGTCGGACCAACAATGAAAACACTTTTCGGTGTGATGTAATTTTAACACCGGCGAGCAGATGCCTCCACGACCACATTTACAACAGGTGAGTGAATTGCTAACTGAAGAAAGCGCGGTCCCACAGGTGGCTGTGGATCAGCACAGAGCCTCTGCAGTTTATTCTCTTGGCCCAAACAATTAGTAAATGGGAACGCCCCACCGAGAACACAAAACCCACACCGGCAAGACCCGGGGGGGGGTTGGGGGGTTCATTAGTGAACCTCTGTGTAGGTAATGTGGTCCCTTGTTGGAGCTCAGATGTACACCACGGGGAATCCTTGACTTATGGCAAATGTATGATCCCAACAGCCCCGTCCGAGTCAAGAAGGGGGTGAGAGGCGGATCCTAAATCTAACGAGGCTGTTCATCCCCTTGTTTTTGAGGCGGCAAACTGAAAAAATTTGGTAAATGCGCCCGACTCATGCTAAACAACAGGTAAACAGCACACTGAACTTTGCCACACTGACCTGCATCAGAGTCAGAGCCATCAGGTGCCACATAGATCTGACTGATCCCTCACTGATCGCGGTTGTTAGATTCCAGGACCACCCAGGATAAGTGGAAAAACCGCAAAGTAGTGATGCTAAATTTACTTTAATATCTATACATTATTTTAGTAGTTATACAATATTTAAAGTTTTTAAAAGCCCTCTCCACACACTTCTACTCAACATAACACTTTCCCACTGTACCCGTTTCTTTTTAAACACGCCTTAAATGTTCATTTAGCGTTCTCTGGTTGGTCGCTTCCATCAGTCAACCAATCATGTGCTGTGTAAAATCTCATGTCGGCAAGTGGCATCTCAAGAGGCCGCTGTGTATTCATACGCAAGGTAAATGCATTATTTACTCACTACTGGATGGTATTCTTTTGGTTTTACAGTGGAATATTTTTAATATATTTTGTGATGTTCAATGCTAAATTTGTCAAATACATACATTACTGTTCAACACGTGCTACGCATGAGTACGGCAGAAAACGGTAAACCCGCGAAAATACAGCAATACATTAATATTTGTTAAAATAATGCGAAATAGCGAGGGATCCCTGTACCGCTTTCATAAACGGTGTGTACTGTATGACCACCACAGCAACAACAGGACTGCAGAGAAACTTTCCCCTAAAAAGAATATGTCTGGTTTTGTGTGTCTGTGGTATTACTGTGCTACTCACAGATGGAAACTCAAAGTCCTTCTGGTTGACAAAGTTGAGGATGTAGTCGATCCGGTACTGGTTCTGTGGACTCGCCAACTGCACTGGTGGTGTCAGGGTGCTCATGGCTGTTACAATAGTCTGCCACAAAAACACAAACACAGATCAGATACGACAACACACAAGATAGGACTAGTTTCATCTATTTATTTTTGACAAAATCATGGCTTCACATTTAAAATGGTCAACCGACTCCAGTGCAAGGATCTGAAAGCATTGATAAGGAACACAGACACTTACCTCAATAGCCTCTTTAATGTTATTCTTGATGTCTTGAATTTTCTGCTTCTTTTCTCTGCGATAGAAAAGAAAAGGGGACAGTTGTGATGGGGGCTGTTGGTGAGCAGCAGAAACAGCAAAAGATCCATTAGTGACTAACATACAAGAAAAACGACTATAATTCATTTCATCATGAATGGATCAATATGGAAAAGGGGAAAAAAGTGCTACAAATGTTCCTAACATTCTTCAACATGAAGCAAAAGCTATAAAGGAGAAATTTGAGTACAATGCTCATCATGGACAGTATATGACATTCTATCATTTCCGCTGAGGATCCCTAAACCCCACGCTGTCGGGACAAAAGACGAAAATCTGTCCGGCTGATTCATATCTGCCGAAAGAAAACAGGCATAATCCCTTTACTCAAACCCTTTAGTTTTGGTGAACGGTGTAGGCAAGGCATTTTACGGAAAAGGTAGACGAGGATATCCACACTGTGCACAGAGTGCACTGCACACAGTTTGTTTTCGATCTGGAGGGGTAAACAGACCTTCATTGGCACGTGTGGTGGAGAAATTATGTCTGCTGTGAATGATAACTGTGTGTACAAGATATTTGGGACTCTCTGTGACAGAAATGTTTCTAATAAAGGCAACCAGAGAGCCAGCTAGTCTATCTTTCACCTTGAGCCAGCCAGGACAACAGCGCATTGTGTTTACAATAGTTCTACATCAGTGCCGATGGGCGAGATGGAGTTCAGCGTTGGGTGCAGGTACGACTCTTTAGGCGAAAGATGCTGCCACGCAAAGGAAGATAAATGTATGAGACAAATATGCCATATCTAAGCAATAAGTCGATCAATTTAGTTCAATGAGGGCAGTGCAAATTTCTTCATTATTTTAAACAAACTACAGACGCATTCAACCTGCCAAGAAGCAGCCATGCTGCCGTAATGCTATTCACATTTATACATGCAACACGTTGAACGTTTGCTCTCCCGCATGTCTGGCATTAATTTCCCTTCGGAAAAAAAACAACTTTTCAATAAAACAAACCACCTGTGAGGTCAATCTGCACTGACAAACAGAGGGGAGAGAAAAGAGTGAAAAGGAGGGGTAAGACAGAGTTTATCAGGTTAGAAGGGAGATTGAGAAGGCCCTGTTTACATTTTCAACCTGATAGTCATTATAAATCACATGGCTGTGTGTTTACACTCTCCAGTCTTGAGACCGTTTGCTTCTGTGCCTCTCCTTCCCAGTCATTTTTTTCCCCTCTTCTTTTTGTTTCGTGGTTTAGCTGTAACATTATCCGACAGCGCTCAGGCAGACAACAATCTTTGCCGTCATGTATCCTCAAAAGCTACCAGCTTAACAGATTTTGCCCCGTCTTTTATATGTGGTATGAACGACTGTCTTTGTTTGGCTTCAGACAGATTAATACATGCTGGTAAGTTTTTACTGAATGTGCAATAACACAAATCGCTTATTAACTAATGGCACATTTGCATTTTTAAAGAAAAGTTTTGGGAAAAGCGTTGAGGAACAAGCTCTCTACAGCTCATTTTCAAGTTTTGTGGGCATGAGACATATTGTTCAAATTCAGCCGTTTCGACTACTTCAAAGCTCCAATGGTGAGGCTGGAGCCCAGCTGCTTTCCCAAGAACAGCTCAGTAATCATTGTTAAAAGACTCTGCAGGAATCAGCCGGTCGCTCGTTCATTTTCCTAAATTTCACCGGCAGCAGAGACCGTGAGTCTTCCAGGAACAAACCGTTTGACTTCAGCGCACCAATCACCCCGTTCATGTTAAATCTTTCAGTGCAATCATAAACGAACCCAATTTGGTGCATTTATGGAACGCTACACATCTTTAGTGTGGGATGTCTCAATGAGTTAGTTCAAATCTGTAATATTTAGGTTTTCCAGGTCTGCCTGCTTTTCTGCTCAGTAATACACACGCTGAAGACCTACGACAGAGATGGAGAAAGGTCTAGTGACCACAGAATCATCGCAAGACAGCATGCGTCTCATCTCTGAAAAACTGAAAATCATTATGGTACTTTAGTGGTCGGACCCTGTGCCCAACATGGTAACAATCTGCCACTAACTAAAGCGTTGATCAGTTGTTTCAGTTGCTGATACAACAGGTCAACAAGAAAAGGCCCAGTACCCAAATTGTTAAATTGCTATGGAAGCGGTGGATTCAGACATAAACGGATTCCCCTCCAGTGCTTGTATGCTGAGACAAAGAGAGTAGGTCAATTAAATGGCGTGAAAAGTTTGAATCGAAAACATACTGACTGATTCTATTTGATAGTTCCGATTGCCCAGTCACAGCTGGACACGCATGTTGTCGTGCTCAGACGCGCCTGCTTCAAAATGCGTCCTATTCCGAGGCTTATGCCACTGCGTTTGTGTGCGATGTCAGCTGAGCGTTTCTGTCGTGCCAGCAGAGGGGCCTTTAGAACTTGAAAGACACTGACGAAGCCCATTAAGAAGTTCATTAACGGTGTGGAGGGGTTCTCATTAAGAAGGTTATGCTGTGAAACACTGGTGGCAGAAACATGACAGTGTCATGAAAACTCTAAACACTGGTCACACGACCCCAATAAATAACCAGAATATGGATGCTTCTTTTTTTTTTCTTTTTTTTTTGTGTGTTCTGCAAAGTTGCCATCTATGCTTGAGCCAGACTCTAATTTGACCACTATTTCATGAGCCTGAACCTTTTGGTTTAATAGTATTTTGTCTTGAATTGCCGTGCAAACCAATGTCAAAAGCACAACATTGATAATCCTATGGCTGACAGAATAGAAATGTTACAAAATGTGATATAATACATCAGTGCAGAACCCTGAAATACATTATATTTCAAATGGAAGTGAAGAAGAGCTGCAATCTGACGCCATGTTTGGGGGAAATAGTGACGTTACTACACGTTGAATTTCAAATTCAAACAAAAAGCTAAACGAAAGAAAACTGAATGCTCTCAGTTAATCTGAATTTAAAAAACTGCAGTCTGTGCATCTCTTCGCAGAACACGAACAGACGTGTGTATTCAGACTCACTCTCAGAGACACACAAACACACACAGCTCAGTGTTGTGGAGTCACGCACTGGGTCATATGCTCCAGTCCGCCTTAGGTGCTGATTTTCTAATCTAACCTTGCAAAGATGCTTCCGTCCCCGACCAATACATGACCGCCACCAGACTCCTCTTAGAGAAGCAAGGCACAAGTAGGGGATGTGGTTCAGAAACCCAACAGAAGCAAAAAGAGAAAAATCTCCTTTTTACTCATTCTCTTTGCAAAATCATTTTTGGGGGGGAAAAAACATAAAACAGTCTGAAACACTTCAACTGAATTCATTTCAGATGCTTGTTTTTACTGTGGTTCGATTTGAGAGAGAAAAGACAAACTCAGGGACGCAGCTAAACAATTTCAACAGATTTTTCAACAGGCCTGACAGACTTGAAACTTCTTCTGACGTGGGAACTAAAGCTGAAGGAAAACCATCTCTGGCCTCTGGTGAAAAACATTTCCCTTTCCTGGATAATGTTGTTCATGCGCCTGACATCATGGAGCTGAACATTCAAACTATAGTAAAATACTAACTTAAAGGCTCAGCCACAAATTAATTCTGAGCCCGAGGCTGGAGTAACCAAGTCGGCTGCTTATCCCACACTGACACTCGCTTTACATGGGATCGACTCGCTAAAAAACTAAAGCCATCAGTTGTTAACACAGAGGAAGTTAAATATCACTGCATAACTACCTCACTGCAGCAGGCCTCAGTTGTGGAGAAGGCCTCGCTGAAGCCAGCCTGATCCACAACGTGCCGATTTAGAAAACTAGAGGAGTCGCTGCGTGACAGCACGTCTTCTGCTGGTCACTCTGGACTAAATCCATTCCGCTTAGGCGGGTTATATCGAATCACAGAATCCTGAGATGGATCTTTGGCAGATCTGAGGCGCTGCACCTTTGTCACCGTGTGTGGCAATGCCAGCTCTTTGCTACGCTGTTTAACACTGATGTGACTTTGCTATTTCATCCGAAATATGCCGGGCACAGCTCCATTACGGCCGCAGTACATTTGCAGGGGATGCAACGATCAGGTGCGCCGAGCTGATCGTGCACGCGCGTGAGGGAGGAAAAAACTGTGTTTGTAAGAACATGACACAATGTCATCTGTAGGTACGCATGCAGCGGTGCAAGAACTCGTGCATTTTTCCAAAAAGCCTCTCTTTAAAAAGTGCTACGCGCTCAGAGCTGGAGTACAGCTGAGGCCCGCACGTCTTAGGCTGCGTGCAGAAATCTGCAGTGACGTTGCTCAGAAACCTTGTTGACTTGACCAGGTGGAAAAAAGGCCGAGACGAATAATGAAGTCCCCTCACTGTCAACAGAAGCATCACTGACTATTCAGGCCAGACGGAAAGTTTTCCACAGGTCGGAGTGATTATTGATCTCCAGAGAACGAAGCGCCCGCCCTGTAACGTTGAGCGGCGCTCCATCTCAGCTTTGATTCATACTCACTCTGCATTGAAGCCGTTGACATGTAGGATCCTCATCTGTTTGACTATCGTGCTTTTTCCCGACTCACCAGCTCCTGCGGAAAGAGATAGAGATTTTACCGATGAGAGACAGAACGACAGGAATACACGCTCACAAGGCTGGGCTATGGCTAGTAGCTTATCTGAAATACCAGTCCACAGTAGGCCTGCCCGCAGATGTCCCGCTTCCTGTGTGCCGACACAGGCAGTGTACCTGTCTAAAGAGCGCCTAGTCCTGACTGAATATGTTCCGAGTAATGTTTTGGACACGTGGACACAGACAGCGACACTTCTGCACGTCATATCTGGAACAATAACTGGAATATCCCTCACGTTAATGTCTAACATCTGACTTTTCTGAATGGAATGGAATCCTTTTCCGTTGGGTTTTGCCTGCTACTGATGACAGTGCCTGATTGTAAGAGGGGCATCTCTGTCCGCTGCTCCATGGACATGTTCCAGCCCTGGTTTTAGTTTGCATAATGTTGGAAGGCCTTATGTCACCCTTCGGACAGTGGAGCTTTCATCTGAAGTTTCATTGAAGCAGAAAACAGTTTTAAACCAAGCAAGCTTATTATGTGACTTCATGTCTAAAGGAGGAAATTGTGGTGGGCTGTAAACACAGTCAACACTATGGACTGTACTACGGCCGACTGACTGTGGAATACTAGAACATCGTAAGGGAGATGTCCAAGATTCCTTCTGTGACACCACAGCGACCCAATCATGTGGTGAAGGGAGAAGTATTGCCTGCAGTGACCAGAAGAGCAAGGATTTCTTAAGCAGTCCTGGCTGTACAGTCGCCCCTGCTCTCTGAGAACACAAAAAGGCTGCCGACACTGGGACAGCTTAAACCCACGGAACAACCGGGGCCAACCTTTCTCCAAGATCCTGAACCACCAGTCCGCTGCTTAGCGTTCAAAGCTGCCACACCTTTTCGACAAGAAAACACACGAGCTGGTCACCCTGAACACTGAAAATATTTCTTGCACGACGCTTGAACTCCTAAAATAAAATGCACACAAATTCACATTGCAAAACATAATCTGGGCGCAGAACACGGCCCGTTTAGGTTTGGAGCACAGGGCCTGCTGCACGGCCCTGAATGCAGCTCGAACCGAGTGTGTCTGTTTGGCAACAAACTGAAAGTGCCGGCATGCGGCCCTGCTAGCTGGAAGCTGCAGGTCCCCAAACGTGCATCTGCTGTGAAAATGAAACTCACAGCTCTGGCTCCGTAATGTCAAACCTGTTGTATGCACAGCTATGAAAAGAATGAGAAACCCAAAGCTCCGTTTTTATGAGCTGTAGCTTTGTTGAAAAGCCCAACGCCTTTCCATATCTTCTTTTTCTTTTCTTGTTTTTTAACGTCAGCCGTTTGTCATTTCCATAATTTTTACAGTTTTACAACTAAAGTAAAGCTTATAAATTAATGACGGACAGTTGAAAAACTCAATTAATTACACAAAGGATCAAAATATTTTTAGTCGTAATCTTCTGAGTCCAAATGCGAGCTTAGAAAAGCACCACTTAAACACAAACATCAATCCTCAAAAGCCATTTAAGCTAATGCAGAGTTTCTCCAAAGCAAAAGGGAGATATTCCAGATCTTCATATTGATGGCAGCCTATTCTATCCACACACACGTATATACACTGTATGCTTGGATATGGTTTTTCACACTGCACTGCTAAATAAAAGAAAAAATTTAACTGACAGTGGTGCTAATTTGGTGGACTTTAAAATCCTAAAAAACACATTTAAGGACTTGTTTCTCCTCTGCTTAGATGAGATGTGGCAGCGTCAGACAAAGTTCTGACCCATTCGGCTGCTGGCTGAACTTGACGGCTCCAAAGAATTGATGGCGTTGACGGAAATTCCTCGATGATCGTTATCTAAAATCATCAAAGTCGTGAACTCTACGGCAAATGTCAGATTACAGGTTTGATATATGGCACCTTGAGGACAGATAACTGTAGAAGTGTGTCACCAGCCGACCAACATTTGCAAGAGATTGTGCACGCAGGACTTTTTCCTTTAAATTACAGTTACTGCATAAACATTGCTCTTGCATGAGCAGGTTTATCAAGTTCCCTCAGTTATGAGCTGAAAAAAAATCTCAAATTCATTCCAATTATTAGTTTTCCTCAGAACTAGCTACTCCTTAGGCTAAAAGCCCTCTCCTACAATGTGGCAACATCAGGAAATGAACCACAGCACAGGACAATATTTGGCTGAAAGATTTTGGAGGCGAGGTCACTCAATTAGTCCCCAATTTAAAGTTTATGGGACAAACAAGTCATCTTCACGGAGGTTTTGCATTCACACACCGACATTCAGGGCATCCATTCTGATGTGTGCCGTCTTTGCCACGGAGGGGACAGGTTCAGTTGATCCTGTGCCATTTGGTAGATTACATGTTGCTCTATTACTCCGCTTCCAGTTGCTGCACGGCAAGTAAAACACACCCAGCTAACACGGGCCAAAATCCTATTAACAGACTAATGAGATGATGGTTAATCCAGTTAAACTGACAGCCTAATGTAGCGGCCGGTTAAGAATGGTAAACTACAACCGGGTCGGGCGGCAAACATCACCGATGAGCATATTTAAACTTTGTGCACAGGAATGCCACGAGTTTGGCTCTGTTAGATAATTGACAGACATTTGTTTGCCAACCAAACTCACTACAAAAAAAGAAAAGGAAAAAAAGAAAAGAAAAAAGTCCGACATGACAAACGCAAAGAGAAAAAATTTCCATGTTTTGGTTTCAGGTGGCTACTGAAACCAGTCACCTGTCGGCTTTGTTATGACAGAGACACCGATTCCCAGCGTGTATAAAAACTAAACACAGAGTCCAACACACTTTTGCCAGCTGTGCTGAGCTGAAATGGTTGGCGACCGTGTAGTATTCATACATTAAAAATGTGAAGACACTGAGATACAGGTGTCCCGCAGCTCTACAAACGGCACGTTATTTACAAAAAAACGGGAGCCAACTTTAGGGCACACATCATTGTTTCGCTTTTCATGTGGCTCTTGTCCTGCTTTCCTTGAGTCACCACAACTTCCTCCCCAACATAAACACCGGCTTGTCATCAACCCTGTGGCCTCACCGGCAGTAGATGAATAAAATGTTATGATTTGTACACAGAACACCTCAAACCTGTACACCTGCAAAGGGTCATGCATGGAGGGAAAAGGGGAGTTAGGAGCTCTTATGTAATGTCACAGACTCAGCCCACCACCACACACAAACAGCCAAATAATAGTTACACAGATGAGTTTCTCCATTAACTAAGCTCTGCTGTTTGAGTTTAAGTTTAACAGCCATGTTCCATTTAATGGAACCATTTAAAACACACACCCGTGAGCTGGCAGGAGATGTTCAACTACTGTTTGTTTAGACAACTTTTCGCACCTACCGCAGGATAAGGGCCGAATTTAGCACATCTTTCGTGTCGTGTGAGCATTCGCTCCGTTTGGATGGGGCATAGGCGATTGGTGCGTATCGATAAAGCCGGTTTGGATGCATCTCAGTGGCTGCCTGCGTTGTGGCAGGCAACCAGTGGAGCCCGGCGTGTTTCGGTGTTGACAGATGCAGACTATTAAGCTGACAGCAACATGCTGAAAGCCCAGCACAGGGCTGCTTTTTTAGCCTTATGCAATGGCAGGCACACTGTTGACAATGTTCCCCAAAACAACATCCCAGAAGGTTACATGCAGCGAAGGAGGCAGAGCCAACTGGGCAAAGCCAGAGGTCCTGTCCCTAAAGCACAGCAAAACAAAAAAGAAGAAGAAAGAGGCCAAAACTCACCTAAAAGTAGTAGTCTGTGTGTAGCTCTGTATATCTGTTTGTCTTTCTGGAGCTGCTTCTCTATCTTTTTGTTTGCTTCTCTTTGTGCCTTCTCCTCATTTCTCTGGTCTTCGGTCTTACTGTTGCCCAAACAACCCATCTTCCCGCAAGAAAAAAGAAAAAAGGGGGTCCAGGGGAGGAGGAAGAGGAGGTGGAAGAAGAAGTAGTGGAGGGGGTGGGGTTGGGGGGGTGGGGGGTATGTAGAAAGAAAAGTAAATAAATAAATAAAAGAAAATAGTCTAGATCCCTCGTTCAACCCGCGGATTTGGCGACGATGTTACCCACATTTACACCGTAAAACGTTCCGGGCCTGCTCCAAAGACCGATCCGGGGAAAATTATGTGTCCATAAAGCGTACTTTGCTGTCAGAAAAAAGGGCAGGATACTGTTGCTGACGACACGGAGGCCGCCTTCTCAGTTTGCTGAAATCCTGCTCGGGCTTCTTTTATTTTTTTCTTTTTCACTCCTTTTCTGTTCTCTCCCCCCCCCCCACTCCTTCAAATTGCAGCAAAGCGCTGGTTTAGTTCGTCCAAACTCTTGGCCCCCGCGTCGACTGGATGAAAACAACTATAATCCACAGCGTGTCGTTACGAGACCAAAAAAGCGGGATTTCACCTCGAACGGAGGCAGCGCGGAAAGCCTCGTTTGCATCTCCGAAAGCCCGGGTCTCGCGTCTTCACTGCCGCCCGTCACAAGCAGCCCAGCCCGGGGCGTCCGGAAGGCTCGCGCGTGCGGTGGCGCGGTGGCTGCTCCCCACGTCGCCTTTTCGTAATAAACATTTCCATAGGTGTGCACCCAGACCAGGTCTCGATTTTGTTTTGGCGTTTTTTTGTTTTGTTATCTGCCTCCCCGACGGCTGTCTTCGTCGGGGAAACCCGGCGGGACGACAGGAAGGGAAATAATATTTACAGCCGCGCGAGCTACATGTGTGATACCGCCGTCGCTTCCGTCGTCATCCGCGGCTCCTCCTGAGCCTCCGCATCAAAACCGGGCCAAGACGGGCTCCCGACTCACTGCGGCTTTGCTCGTCTCTCCGTCTGGATCGCCAACCGCCTCCGAGCCCGAAACGATCCAGATATCTCCCCCCCTCTCGATTTGTCCTCCTTATTCGCAATGGCAGTTCCCTTTGCTGGGGTTTTTTTTTTCCTCCTCCGGAGGGCCTTCTTCTCCCTGCCCCTCCGCTTTTGTTGCCGAAATGTGTTATCAGCCCCTCACATCACCGACGAGCCTCCAAAAACTGCGCACCGATAGTCTCTTTTTCTCTAAATTCCAGGGTCAGCTCCGATTAATCGCTTCACGGGTGGAGGGGGTGGGGGGGGGGGGGGTTGGGGGTGGGTGGTGGTGGGGGGATCTATTTTTTTTTTAAATGACAAAAGAAAAAGAAAACGTGACCAAGACGTAAGAATCCCTCGAAATGTATCCACGTTTCTTGCAGATGAAAAATCAACCCCCGCTGTCAGGCTCGGCGGGTCCAGCCTCTACTCACGGCCTGTGGGTGTTTACACGGCTACAGTCTTGTCATCCGAACGAACACGAACATATATTTCCCCCCCCTTGAATCCGAAGTGGGTAAACAGGCTACAGGCTTCACACTACATGTGCATTTACATTCAGAAAAATGGGGTTGTTGTAGCAGCACATTCCCACCGCGAAGGCCGCTCCTCTCCCGGCCGCCGGTCGAGGAAGGTGAAAGGCAGCAATGACCAATTTCTTGGAGGTAATTCTTTTTTCTCCCTTTCTCAGCCGCTTTTCTCCCCCCTCCGAGAATAGTAGCCTACATTGAGGAGATAGACGGCGCTGGAGAGACGCGGGGTGGGGCCACACGGCGCTCATTGAACCCTGGGAAGGAAGGACCGAGGGGAGAGGAGGAGAGGAGAGGCCGCCGCGCAGAGTCACGTGGCCGCCGCGCGGGGTCACGTGGCCGGGGTGCGGAGCTACGTCATCGGCGCCGCCGTGCGCAGAAAACGGCGCCCTCTTCGAAGAAAATGCTCCGCAGGAGGGGTGGTAGTCCCGCACAACACTATTAAAACTGTAATAGATTAGGAAAATTCCTAAAACTTGGTTTACGAGGACAGTGCATAGGAAGGTAACATAGATGAGAAAAATACTAATAATTTTGTTAAATCACCTGACAATACCAATTGCACTTTAAACAAATTTAATGAAAACATAAACACTCCCCATTTCTATGAATGAAATGGCGAAGTGAAAATGTCACTTTAATTCAGAGATTTTAGGAAGTTATTAACACAGAAACTATTCATATATCAAGCCATTAATAAACATATGCATTTATTATATATCATATAACTTAAATCAATGTGCATTCATAGGAAAATATAAGAATATTTGGAAGTGGAAGATTAACCTAAATGTGATGGTTTTATTGTTAAGCCGACTACTAATCATAGATTTCAATTAGATTATGAGATTAATTATCAAGGGAGGGGTGTAATCATCATTACTAACAGAATTGAATTTCCCTCAAATTCATCAAACCCTCTTTAAATAGATAGTTACAATATTTACTATATTTTCAAATGTGGCATCAATCATGTTGAGATGTCAATTGATGATGCTTTTCTGAACTAGTTACGATGTAAATATCTTAAAATGTGGATTTCAAGAGCTCCGTTATTGTTGAGTCTTTTAAACACTAGATGGCAGCATTTTTCTAATTATGAACTGCAAGTTCATTTGTTGCCAATTTATCTCATTAGACAACAAAGCTCTTTTTTGACAGCATTAAAAAGAAAACAGAAACGTGTACTAGAAACTAATTCTATTAGATAGTTTTTAAATGAACTGTATCTGTATCGGAACTGTATCCAAAATGTAGTATTGTTTGCACATTTTCCACCTAAAATCTAATTTATAGTCCAGTTTAGATAAAAAATAATTTGTTTAGGCTTTGAAAGTGAACAGTTAGGAAGATTACTGTGTTCATATCTGACTTGAAATGTATTGTGTTTTCAATTTTCAAAAATCCATTTTTTTTTTTTCACTGGCACCAAGTCTCAACAGACATTACTCTAAGCCAGGCAGATCTAAGACCCAAATTTAGAATCAAATGGACATTGGATCGTATTCCTGATATGAAGAGAAATTTCAGTAGTTTCACAACCTTTTTTATAATTTGTCTCATAAATACCTAATCGATACATTCTTGATTTCTTCGCCCATTACCTTTTAAATGTACATCGGGAACCTTTCTTTTGTAAAGTGCTGTGTCATGAAATGTTGACAGCTTGCTCAGCACTTACTCTCATCATAACCAATTCAGATTTACTGCTGCTGAGGAGTAATTGAGCGTATCTTTTAAAATGCTCTCACAGAGGCAGGGGGGTTTATCTACCCACAGGGAATTACCATCTGTAGTAATCAACAGATAAACACACAAGGAATTTATTAGCATAGTTTGATCTTTGAAGGACAGAAACAGTGTGACTATTTTTTATGATTAAATGGAGAATTTATCCCCTAATATTGAATACTGAAATAAAAGAATGACCCCGCTACCTTCCCACGCCAGTGGAAAGGTCATTGGATCGTGACAACTGAACAAGAGGAAACAAACATTGAACTGGAACAGGAACATGAACCAAAACAAAGCAGTGCCTGACTTGCATTGCATAGATTTTGCCCTGAAACCCACGATGTATCTATAAAACCATTTTCTACACCGATTCTATGGGACAGATTATCTGCATTTTACTAAAAGCTCATCTGTCCATTCTGTGCACATGATAAACTTTTTCTCATGTAAGCTTTAGACATTTTTTACATTGGTAATGGTTTGCTCAGCGAAAAAGCTATTCAAAATTTTTTACCCATGCACAATTACTTGTCTAAGTTTATAATAACTTTACATTTACTTTATATTTGAATCAAAATAAAGATAAACAAAGGAGCCTTCTTCATCCCAGTTAGAGGATGCGAAAAAGTATGTTCAACTCTACTATTTCCAGTAAACAGCACTTCATAGTACCAATAATGATCAATAGTAACTACTGATTATTTTGTTTGTCAGAAAAGTTGAACTAGTAACCAAGGTTTCATGACAAATTGAAACTTAAAAAATGACTCGCTAAACGTCATAATCCTGATGATTTTGTAATTTGTAGAAACGTTTCGACTTGATGACGTTAGACGTACTACGTCATTTCCTGTTTTGTCAAGTTTTTTTCCCTTTCATTCTTCTTGGACAACTACTGTCGCTAAATTATTTTCTTACAGTGATATATTTCACTTTAATCTCTTTCACACGCTGTTATTCTATTCTATTTTTAGATCAATTTGATATTTTGACACGTTTCTACTCTTCTTAAGACCCGCTAGCTTAGCATGGCAGCAAACCTCCTTCATCTTTAATTTTTTCTGCATTTTAGAAGTTTAGTTTTCTCCTTATTCATTGTGCTGTCATTTCCAGAGCTGTATAAACTAGGTAATGGCGTTTGCTTTTCCCCAGCTGGATTAGAATTTAAAGAGTAGATAACACAGCCATTGAAGGTTTCTTGGAAACAAAGTGTGGTGGTCCTTCACAATGAATCGATTACCCTGACAAACTACAATGCTTTCCCTCTTTTTTTAATGTTATCATAATGTATTATTTGACTTTTGTTTGTTTTTGACAGGTATTTTTGTTTTTCTGCAGCAGTTTCACAACTGCCATTCTCATTTACAATTCAAATCCTGTGCATTAAAGTAACAATAAAAACAATATCATCATTAAAGCATTATCTTATAAGAATAGTAATTGACTTAATTCTTTGAAATGTTTGTTACTGATGCTGTATGTTTTGTACTTTTTAAATATTGATCACACTGCCTCATCTTTTCAAACCTTTTACTGCAAAAACACCCCCAAAATATACAATTTGATCAAATATTTAAAAAAATTTGGTCTGAAATTCTATAAATCTGTCCCTCACTGCACATTGGCACAAAGTTAATGTTGTTTGTCTCTATGTTTGCATTGATCATTCCTCTGTAGTCACAGTAGCTCTTTAATGGCTTCACTGCCATGAATATTAGATACACTTCCCTTAGCCCAACAGTGCAAATATGATGAGCCAGCCTGATACAACCATAAGGTTCCAAATAATAGCAGTGTGAGTATCTGTCTGGGTTTCTCCAAGAGGTGAAAAAGACAGTAGTTGAATCAAAACTTTTTGATGAATGTAGAGATTCAGCATGTTGAAACACAAACATGCACCCCTCCGAAATAGCTTTTCCTTTTTTTTTTTTTATAACTATCACAGTGCTATTATATTAAAAGAATATTTGCCTTTATTGATGGTCTAAGCGTATGTTCCAGCTGAGCGATGAAGCTGGCTGCTGTCCTGTGTGAGATTAGTGCTACATGAGCACTGTATCAGAGATGTGGAGTTAGAGCACATTAAATCTGATATAAGCAGAGAGTGAGGTGAGGGAGGGAAGAGAGGGTGTGACAGAGACACAAGCAAAGAGCAAAGGGAGTCACCAGATGCACAGTGCACAATTTTGGACCAAGAAATTCCACCGTGTTCTGGCTTTCATCAAATAGCTGCTTTCATCTTTTTCTTTTTAATGAACTGATATTTCTGTCCTGTGACTATTGGAGTGTTGACGTTTCACTGCTGCTTCGATGAGATGTTTTGATAAAGGTTTGATCATTGTTTTTGCTTAAAAATGTGTGCGCGGGGCGAATTTTCCCTCCATATTTCAAAGACTTTTATCCAGTGAGTGAGAGTGCATGTAGGAGCTGCAGAGGTGTCCCTGACACAGAAAGAGACATGGCCAGCGACCTTGTGGTCGGGATGCTCTATAACTTACTTCTACCACTGTTCCTGCTAACCGGTGAGTCTGCTGAAATATTCTACTCATAGGAATAGTTCCTGACAGAAATATAGCCCCACAGGGGCATAGGAAACTTCATAGGGCAATAAGTGTTTCTTGTAAAAAGTATCCCAGTGATAGCAGAAGACATGAATTTAGCTGCAAAGTCCAGTATATTTTATAATAATTAACAGTTTTTTGGACCCATTAACTAACAAACACTGATTTAAATAGACACTTTTTGTATGAAACATTAATTTTAGCTCTATAGTCACATGCTATTCGATGATTTCCAATCTCCTTTTTACCAGTTGATGAAATTATAAATGTTGATGATCTATTCACACATCTAGAGTAATGCGATATTAACATATATCACCGCATATTTTTGGATGAATAATTGTACTAACTAGCTTTAATCTGTTCACCCCAATATAGGATGATTCTTAAATGAAAGAATTTACATATTTTTCCTTTTAGCAGTATATTTCTAATCCTTAAGCATTTTGAAAGGAACAAAGTAATGACAAAGGTAACAAAAAGAACCAAACAAACCACATAGTTTTTAATTCTAACTCTTTTGCTAGTGCTTTACTGTGCATTTATTCCATTCTGCATCTATACTGTGTTTTTTTTTAAACAGATCATTTATATTAAATGATGTGAGACATCCAAAACAAAAACAAAATGCCAGTATTGAGTTCCAGTTTTTTCAGCGGTCAAATGAAAAACAGTGGACCATTTCTGATTAACACATTGTGCTTTCCTTTGCACCTCAGCATCCTCATTCCGCTACAATGCCCTGTCAGTGGTGTACTTTGGGTTTTTGCTCACCTTGCCACTGCTGCCGAATCCCAGCCTTGTCACCCTGAAAGGTGAGATGGGTTATATTCATGATTCTCCATGTCTTTGCTCAGAAACGGGATCAAATTATTAGTTTTGATGCAAACTTTAATGACAGGGTTGACAGTCACTGAGATTCTTTCGCCGGTTAATCCTATTAAATCTCAGTTACAGTCATGTTTTACAGAATCTTAAACAATTTTGCTACTAAATAACCGAAAACACAATGCTTTAAAGCATCACAGGATAACGTGGAATTTGTGTCCTCTGATTCCCCCTTTTGACCCATGTGCATGCAGAACTATGCCCAGAAATTTCTTGTCAAACTCCCGAAACTGATGGAAAAAAGAGCTTTTTATAGTTCCTATTTTTAAAGGTCGTGCATGTGACATTTGATAAAAATGTACACACAACTCCAGCAAGACATTAGTAAACATTTCATAATGCTGCAAACTTTCAAGAATTTTTCTAAAACTGAAAAAACAGAAGAACTTATCGGAATGCAGATCTGGGCTAGGGAGTGAATGTGAGGCTTCCTCTGCAAGGGAGAGGTGGTAATGGTTGTTATTTAGGTTTTAGTTTCTGATGAATAGGAAGACACTGCTGTTGTAATTGTTGGGTATTTTCCATTTTTCATCATGCGAAGCACTGGTGAAGTGTAATAACATATTTGGTTAGTTATATTTAGGAGTTATCTGATTACAAAAGTGTCCCCCCCTCCCCAAAGTATTTGTAATACATTGTAAAAAACAACAGATTTTTCAGTGTGTTATTATCTATTTGCTGATGTAGTAAATGTAAATTAAAACAATACGGTGCCAGGTAAGTTGTGACTTTTAGGTAATCACAGACACGAGCATTTCTAGTTAAGGGGTAAATCCTTAATCACAAAGGGGCCAGTTAGCATAAAACATTTTTACTTCAGTTCAGTCATCATGTAGAATTTGTTGCTTTTCTTGTAATGTTAATTTTGTCTTTTTGGACCTGTTACAGTTTATTATGCTTATACTTGTATTTTATCATTCTTTCTATTGATTACTTCTTAGTGATACAGAAGTGATTACCGAGAACTTTAAAGTTGTTAAGACTGCTGTAGTAAAGCACTGATATATAGGGTTGGACAATAAATGTCTATAGCGAGTGTGTGTGTTCCCTCTCCATATTGATCACTGCAGTCTCATGAATTAAGGTATCCGTACCCCTCCTTCAAAGTACTTTGTAAAAGGGAAGCGGTTGAACTGATCAAATCAATTATGCATAGCTTGGTAATTACAGCACGGAATTAAAACATGTGATGTCAGCATTCTGCCAGCATTTGTTTTTTCTCTACGTTGCCCTCCATCTTAAAACTTCGTAGCTTTCAGCATCACGGATTCCAGTTATTTTCATCTCCCTAAAATCATTCTGCTCTCTTTGGACTAAGTGATGAAGTGTGTGTAAAGTGTGTTTTTGAGCAGCCACCTACACTTAGGAGTCTGTGCATGCGACTGTGTAACTTCCTTCTTGGGAAGCTGAGGGGATTAAGTGAAACAATGCTTTTAGTAAAAATGTTGAACAACAACAACACATTTGCTGGCTCAGCTAATGTTGAGCCACATAAGCTGTTAATGCTCTGTGTCTCCAACATTTTGATTACAAGAGTGAAACTCTAGACAAGCATCATATAATGGTTCATTTATTTGAATTTCTAACCAAATTATCTACACATCTACCCTGTTTGAGAGTTTAAAAAAAGTAACATAATGTCACAGCACTCATCGAGAGATTTCAGAACAGAAATGCCTTGAGTAGTTTTATGTGTGAGTTAAATTTACTGTTCAATCGACTGGATTTGACCTCAAACCTTCTGAAGCAAACAAAAATAGCCAACCCAACTTACATGCCAAATGTGTACAAGATGTGGAGAGAAATACGTGATCAGTTGCTGTGTGTTAAGTTTACAAAAAATTGAATAGCCTGCTTATTCAGTACAACATGGGACTTGAAATTGGGAAATATGTTTTAAAGTTCAACAGACAAAGAAGAATGAAAATCCGAATGCCACCATAACTGCGTGTGGCATGTATTCATCTCTGTAAAGGAACAACAAATCCATGCTGATTGTAACAGCCATATGTACAACTTCTCCTTAGTTTACCAGTCGGACAACGTTGAAAGGTTGTTCACTTGAATCTTTTTCCTCTTAAGGCAGAACGGGTCTGTTCCTTCGGTTGATCGTCTACATCAGCTTGACCTTCCTGATGCTGCAGTGCTTCATGCAGATCCCTTTCGCCTACATCCCTCCAAATGGTAAAAACAGCTCGAGTCAGACATCAACAACAAAATATAGTTTGACTGTAAAATAGTTTTAAAAAATCCACAACTTGAAATACGGACTAATTGAAAAAATTATATTGATTTTCTTTAAACAGTGAGTGGCATCTGGGAAGATTTCCTCTACCATTTGGGAATTGTAAGGTATGAAAACATGCTGGCATCAGCATTATTCAATAAAATAATTCTATATGTATTATTCTGGTGACTATTAACAAACAACCTTTAACATAACTCAAATATGGAGGCTTATAACTGTTATTACGATAACTGCTGTTAACTCCTCACTCTTATAACACCAATTTTTTGTATTTTGTTGTTAGATTCAGTGCTGTTGATGCTGTAAACGTGCTGCGTCACCTGGCTCCAGATGTGATCGTCCTTTCCTCTACTCTGTTCATACTGATGTTGTGCAAAAAACTACTACGCCCTCCGCCCCAAGTCAGCCTTCATGAAAATGGAATCCCAGCCCCAAACCCTGAAGTACTCACACACAAAACAAGTAATCACTCTTTGGGTCTGTTGATAATGAAACGGGATGTCGGCCTGATTGTTCTGTGGTTTTTTGCAGGATGTGGAATCGTCTGAAACAGAATCAGAGGAAGAGAGTGAACCTGAGGGCTCGTCGTTTGACAGCTCGGAGGTAACAACGGCGCCGGTTCAGTCTGGCCCGCCACAGTTCGTCCAGAAGCTGATCGTGTTTGCGGCCGGCCTGAGAGTGCTGCTGTCAGCTATCATGAACACAGCCGGGAAAGTGGTGGTGACTCTACTGCTGGGGCTGGCAGGTGCAGCACAGGACAAAAGCTGTCAAAGACATGCAGACGCAATGAAACTTGGAAATGTCCGTAGATTTAATGTAATGTGTCTGTTTTATGCTTTGGTGTGTCTGCAGGGATCACGCTCCCATCACTTACTTCTGGAGTGTACTTCGGGGTGTTTCTAGGTCTAGTGTGGTGGTGGATATTCAGCCGCTCCATCAGTCTGCTACTTTTCAGCTCCATGTGTGTGATGATGGTCATTTTTAGTGGAGGACACCTTCTGGCTCTGTACCTCTATCAACTGCCCCTGTCCCAACAGATTGTACCACCTGATGATGTCTATGCCAGGTGTGGTAAATCCATGTTTATTTTTTCATAACTTCCGTTCTCTGTAATTGTTTCAGGAGAAACAAATTTAGTACATGTACATCTAGAAAATCGAGATAATAATATAATTTGGTCTTGTGTCAGATTTACTAAATAAATTTGTCTGGACAGCAATAAGCTTAATAAGTATTTGTATTTTACTTATTCTTAACGTTCATTTGAATCTTTTTGCCTTCAAAGTCAAATTGTTTATAAGATAGCTTTTTATTCTTGATCCAGTTTTATCTTTGTTACTTATCCATTTCTAACATCCTCTTGTACTCCTCTCCAGGTTGTTTGGTTTGACAGGAGTGATTAGAACCAGCATTTTACACCCGCACACTCTTGGTCTGCACGCACATGTCAGCTGGCCTGACTTCGTCAATCCTTTGGTTCTTCTGCTGCTCTACTACACGCTTGTGGCTCTTCTGCACAAGTGGGCCTGCATCACTGAGGTTTGTGACGGCTTTTGAAAAGCTTTTATGAACACATCATGACACAGCGTAACCCCTGAAGTCCTCCCTGTTCCATTTTTTACTGCTAAGTTACCAAAGAGGTCAAAAATATTGCTCAGCACATTGAAAATGACTGTTTGAAATCATATTTATAGCTCTGCAATGTATCCATACTCCCCAGGGCATTTGGAGGCTGCCAGCCTTTGATTATTGCGACTGCAGCTACTAACAGAAGACTAACAGTGGCGACCCATGGACAGCATTCAAATTCATTTCACTCACACGATGGACTTTTAATACCTATTGTGCTTTTCAGGATAATGCTGATGATGACAAACCTGAGAGTCCATTGGAAAGTCCAGAGGCTCCCCCAAGCTTCTCCAAAGTCATCTACATCTCAGGAGATAAGCAAGAGGTGACCCCCAAACATGAACAGTTCTCTTTATAATCATAATCAAGTCAAAATATCATTAAAATACATTTTGCTGAAATGTTGGCAGCGATTCCTAGGTCCTAAAATTTCAACAGGAGGGTTCTGGACCAAGAATGTTGATAAGAAAGAAAAGTTTCTTTGTAATTTTGCCCTATTTTCAAGAGTTAAAGATGTTTTTCTTATAATAATGTTTTTTTTTGTTCGATTCGGCGTCCTTAATCTATATTCAATGATATATTAAAGTCAACTCAAGATGCATCTGTTTTCAGCTGCTGAGCAGCACAGATGAAGACACCTATCTGCCTGATGAGGTAGGTAGTTTACAGCTGAAAACATTATATTTTCTTAGACTGAAGTTTGCCTCAGTATATTAGTATTGGAAAGAAATGTCTTACTGTGATATGTGCTCTCTCCCTTCAGCCGGTGATCTTGATATCTGGAGAATCTTGGCAAAACAAACACAGCAACAGCTTTGGATATCTGTTAGAAGGAGCAGGCTACACAAACTGTTATCAACCATCACATTATGAGGGCAAAAACTCTCCTTCACAGGGTAATCATAAAATACATCCCACTTAATATTTACATTAAACTGCTGACAAAGGGAACAGGTATTGTAGAAATGAATTATCCTTTTTTTCATAATTTGCCTGATTTTGTTTATTTTCATGGTATTTCTTTAATTTAGTTTTTTTTAAATCTCTCTTTCTAGTGACCGAAAGTGAGGAAGAAGCCGGTGAGAGGAGTGAGGAGTTTTCAAAGAGTCAGACTGAGACGTCAGCTCCTCCTTCTGGTCCGAGTGGTCTGGTTGTCTTCGGGCGGCTGTTGCAAAAACACAGCTACGTCAGCGCCCTGATCATCATGATGGTTAGGAATAAACTGAACTTAATCTAGAGGGCTGAATAAGAAGTGTTTTACTCGTCAGTATTTCAGCCTGACAAAATCTGGGGAGCAGCATTCCAAAAGTAAACTTTGTTTTTTTATTTAACTTAAAAGAGATGGACTGCATTTAACTACTTAAATGCAAACTTTAAAAGACCAGGTGCATTATTGTACCAATATCCTTAAAAAAAAATGTATTTTTCTATCTAGGTGTGGAGTATCACCTACAACAACTGGCTGACCTTTGCCCTGCTTGTGTGGTCCTGCATCATTTGGATGATGCGGGACCGGCGGCGGTATGCCATGATGTCGGCCCCTTTTCTCGCCATCTATGGCACTGTGCTTGTGGTGCTGGGCTTCCTGAGTGGGCTGCGTCTGAGTCGGGGAGAGCTGTATCCCGGGTTGCCCCCGGCGGTGATAGTAGACTTTGACCTGAACAGCTATCATCCTGCACCCTGCATTCACCTGGGAGCCAAGGTGAGGAATGCAAGTTCTGTGTCGCTGTGCAAGTTGAAAACTAATATATATATGGGAAACAAATAGGCACAAAGTGATGATCACCAAACCAGCGTCTGCACTTTTAATACTGAGTGTTTTCAGCTACTAAAGCCTGTAACTCTGAAATACTGAAATATTTAAATTTAACATGTAATCTGTGTCCATAATAACCAGATCCTGAAAAGTAGATTTGGTTTTCTGTATAAAGAGCAGGCAACAAATGCTACTATTTCTATGTTAAAAAAAGATTTTGGAAAGGATTTTTTACTTTATTTCTTGACTCACACTCAAAGCAACATTGTAGAAAGACTCTGTGAGCATTGACATGATGATCCTGAGATTATGTAAAATATGTGACACCATTTTAAAAATTAGACACAACTTGTTTTCCACTGAAACTCAGAGCTGCTCATGAACACTTCTGCCGCAGGTCTTCTACAGCTTCAACTTTTGGCTGATGTTTCGCCAGCAGCTGAAGGAAAGACAGGAGGAGCGGAGAGCGAAGGAGGAGTCTCTAGATGAAGTCAAAGTCATACCTTGTAACTCATTTTCAGATTACTATGACTCGTAGAAGAGAAAAAAAGCACTGAGTGAATCAGTGAAATAATTTTTGCATTGATAAAAATCCTTTCTAAATACTCTGTCTGCTTTGTATTTATTCCTTCTTAGTCTTTCTTTTCTACCCTTGCTCTTTTTCTCAGTTTACTTCATTCCATCATTCCTTTTCTCTGTCTTTCCTCCATTTCAGCAGAGGAAAGTCCACCTTCACCTTTGGTAGCAATGCTGATATCAGGTTTAAAAGGGCTGCTGGTAAAATACTGGATCATCTTCTGCTACTCCATGTTCTTTGTCGTCAGCTTCTCTGGAAAGGTGTCCTACGAAACATTGAAATCAGTTATTTATTTGTGTTGTAATTTAGATTTTTCCTCTGGAATGTTTGTGCACATCAGAGTAACTGTCTGTCATAAATCGTTATTTCATTCACTCAGGTGGTAGTCTACAAAATCCTCTACATTGTCCTCCTGCTGCTCTGTGTTGTTCTCTACCAGGTTAGTGAATTAGATCAAACGGTTCATTATTCATTTTGGTGGTAACTTAAAGATTAATCTTTATCTCTGTTTTGCCCCTGAATGTTTTATGCTACACATATTTACTTTTCAAACGTTCTAACACAAATTCCCTGCCCTTCTAAACGTATTGCTTCACAATGACATTCAAATTGTTCATGTCCATATTTTTCAATCACTCTTTGACATAAAGTATCTGTGAGTGAAACAGTTCTCTCTATGGCTATTATGACCGTCTATTCTGATAAACGTTGGGTCAATAAACAGACAGGAAATAAACTTCCACAGTTACAACGCTGCGGAACTGTGAGAGCCACAGTAAATTTTGATGAATCTTTTACCGTGTTTACTCCAGAATTCTTATCGGTAAATCATTAAGCTGTTCTTTGAGCATGAAATATTCAGACTATGCCTCACTCTGGTTGATGCTCTGGGAACAAGCACAACAAGCAGACAGTGCACCCCTCATCAATACTTTTTTTTCAACTAAAAGTATTGATTATGACTAATACGCACATGCACAACCATATTTTGCTGCTGTTTCCCTGTTTTTTTTCCTCCCCCTATTATGTTTCTGCTGACCTTTTAGAGAGATGGTGGGCACTTACGGGAAGGCCTAATGGCTGCAGATATGACATGAGACAACGTTATTTGTCTGTGTGGACAGCATCAGCAGCCCCCTGGTGTTACATATCACATGGATGAGGGGTTTCAGGCAACACTGTTATTTATTATGTTGAGGATGTAATTTAGTTGATGTGTTTTTCATATTTTACCTCAGGAAGTCAAGCCCTGTGCGCCCATGTTCTTTTAAGTAATCCATACACCAACACTTAAACATGGAAGCAGTATATTGAGTTACACTGAGTGTGATGGAGGTTCTTTAATTTTTCACCATATCCAAGCAGAGAGAACATTTCAGATCTCTTGTCTACCCACAGATCCGTTATGATGTCTGGCGGCGGGTTCTGAAGAAGTTCTGGGCTGTGGTGGTGGGTTACTCCATGCTGGTGTTGATACTCATCTATATGTACCAGTTCAGGAGCGTCTCTGCTCTGTTTAGACAAATCATGGGCATGTCAGAAGATGGGTGAGTCTTTGTTGACTGAGTTTTTTTAATTATTACACATTTAATTGCCCATAAATAGATTTTTATTTCTAGGGCTATCTGAATCTTAATTTGACCAAAACCTTATGACAGAGTGGGTTTTACTTTGCTCCCGCTTGATTTCCCAGGCTCCGTGATCTGGGTTTGGAAAGGTACAGCACTGTGGAGCTGTTTGCACGCATTCTGCTTCCCGCTGCATTCTTGTTGGCTTGTATCCTCCAGCTGCATTACTTTAACACAGACTTCCTGACTCTTACGGACCTGGACAACGTACCTATTCGACCGACTTCCAGGTGAGTATGCGGAAAAGCTACGATTACTGATGTTCACATTGAAAAGCTGCACCATTGATATAATTCGTCTTATTTCATGTATAGGTAAAGTTACTTATAAATGATGGTTTTTATTTTGTGCAGGTTAAAAAGAACATGTGTTTTAAGGTCATAATGGCTGTTCTCTGCACTTAAAAAAAACCCTCTTCTTTTGTTTGTTTAACCTATTCACTTCACAGGAAGGAAGAACTAAGAAGTTCAGTCAATGTAATCTCTGACGTGTAAGTAGTACTTTTACCTTCTTGTAAAACGCCATGTTTGCAGATCATCACAACGTACTGTTTTGTGCAAATCAGCATTACAAATGTTCGGTAATGGAAATTAAAACACCCGTTAGTACATTTTCCTATTTATTTTGTCAGCTGGGTGTTGATAACTTTTAAAGCATACATTTACTGAGCTTTGCTTTCTGTTTGGGATCCTGACACAAATCAGAATTTAATTCTGTCTTCAGGTTTGGAAATGAACGTCTGATAGTTGTCTAACTTGATGTCTAATGTGTTGTTGGATTTTGTTATTAAATGGGAATCCTGTCTTGGTGAGAGATAAATTAAAAAATCTATCAGAATAGTGTTCTTGGCTCCAATAAGTACATGTGTAATTTTCATCCTGCTTGTGTATCTTATCAGTGGTGGAGTTAGTGAATCATGTGTGTTTGCCGAGTTGAAAAGTTATGCAAGAGCTGCCAGTAAAACGATGCCCCAGGCTGGTTAATCTTCTCCGTTTCAACGCGAGGAAATTGATGGGCTGCTTATTGATTTTAAACATCAGGAAATGCCCAGTTGTGAGTAAGGGGAAAATGGAGACTCTTTGAGATCAAGTATGTAAGGTGCTGCAGTATATAAAGCCATAAATGCAAAGCAGCTTTTAACTGATTTATCCATGCAATATGCTTAACTGGGAAATCATTTAAAAAATGTTGTTCTTTGTTCAGTGCTATGCTGAATATGAAGAGATAGAGGGAATGGCAGAGCCTTTTTTTTTTTTTTTTTAAATCTGTTTTAGGTTGATGCCGAGCCTTTTCTCCAATTTGAGGTATTAATGAATTTGGAAGAGACAGCAGCCTAGGGGAGGATTAACTGGAATCAGGGAAAATATATGCAATTTTCATCTTGATATATGCATTGTATTGTGTAGTATTTGTATATGAAGTTTAATGAAGATTTTGAAAAATTAGCATATAGTTTTATAGATAATGTTCTATTTCATTTTTAGCTGTTTTATTTTCATATGTTAAAATACTCAATTTGAGAGGATTTGTATTGTAGGATTTACTTCCCAGTGATGGATTTATATCTATGATTGCATTGCATTTACCATAAGGTAAACATTATGCACTAATACTTTCCCTGTCTGCAGATTGACATAGCATTTATAGTTGTCTTTATTCTATTGTTGGGCAGATAATGGGATGATGCAAAAACCATATAATCAAAAATAAGATGTTTGAAATGTGATAATCATCCTTAATGTTGAAGTTTGTCTGGTAAAATAATTTTTTTTTTTAGCAAGTTTCTTTCCCAATGAATGAATTTCGTGCTATTAAACAGCATGATTTATAATATTTGCTGTTTGTCATTGTTGCATGAAACAGCCAATTCATAACGCTGAAAGTGTGTTGAATATCTGGTATAAAAAGGAAAGTGTAAACCACCCGAAATTCCTGGAGCCTTGAAACTCAGCATTCATGCACTTTATGTCATTATAATTTCTGTCATTGTGTGGTACTCTTTAAATAACTTACTATCAGTTTATCATGCCCATATGCAGCATCATAAGTGTAAGGGAGAAACTGTTTGAATCAAGATATGTAGTTTCTACTCTTGTGAGTTTTTTATTTGTACTACTTCATTCTCTAAAATCAACAAGCTGCCTTCGGTCTCTAACCTCAGCATCAAAGAGCTCCAAACCAGAGTCCTGATCTAAGATCGGTCAATGGATGACCCAGAAACCTCAACAAAGCTGTTAATCAGATTGCGTATTGATGTGTGGAGGGCACATGAGATTTATTGGATCTAACCTTGTATTACTGGCATATAAACTCATTCAATATGAGGGTGGATTTGTTTTACTGCCTGAAATACTGCCATGAATCTTTTTTGGTTGAGGGTAGCTATTAGTCAAGTCAAAATACTTGGCATTTAAGAGAAAATAACCAAAAAGATGAATTTTCTTCATCTCGGTTTGAGTTTATATAGAGATAAATCACACTAAATGACCTGCTCATGTTTTCATGCATCCATTCACAAGTTATCAAACAGCAGATTTCCTATGTCTTATAGCAACATTTGTCAGTGTCATAGGTCAATGGTTGGTGCTTCGTCTTTGGTTCAAGGGCAAATTAAATAAAAGTAAGATTCATATGTCAAAAAATGGCCACAACAGATGATTTTATAAATCAATTTTGAAAAACCTGGAAAATCGTCTAAACTACAGGAGCTTTACCTGAGTTGGAAATTGATCATAAAAAGTAGAGTATTAAAAGAAAGTACTTTATTCAGTCCTGTGAATGTTGCACGGATTTGCTGTATATACATAATGAAGGGGGTTGATCAGAATATAATCAGCCTAAGAGATGCTTTTGCATTTTTAAGATGAATTCAGTAATCATTTGGGAATTAATGAATGCCCTTTTTTTGTCTTTTCATTACCAGAATTAAAGAAAACATTGAGAAGTTTCAGAAAAGGTAGGTCTCATTTCTTTCTTCTGCCACTGTTAATCTTTGAATGTCATTTCCCAGCTCTTGAACATTCTGGCAACTAGAACTAGAACCTATTGATTAAAACTGGTCTCGAACTGCCATTTGCTACATCATCATAAAATTACTGAAGAACAGCAGTAACATAATGATAAGATGATAAGAAATGTATGTGCCCAACAGACTTGTGAAGGAGCAGAATGGGAATGGCAGAAGTCAGGAGACTCTGGACAGCATTGAACTACATACGCCCTCTGAGACAGGAGCTGAGGCGCAGGAGGAGATTCCACCAGAGGGTAACCACTGCTAAGGATCCAAAATGGGTCTCAAGTTACCTACTGTTGGATCAGTTGGGCATTGGAAAATTAAATGATATTACATTACTATATATCGACAGGCTCTCTACCAACTAGACAACAGCTGAATGATTCATCTTGTACAAACCTTATTCTGTCTGCTGCTTATGGAGGTAGTAAACAGTCAAGTTTCATGTTATGTCCTGTATTTGTATTTTGTTTGCAATGTCCTGTGGCCTTCTTTAGAAAATCTGCCAAGTAGTCGTGAGGACAAGTGGATCGTGATCGTGGACCGGGCAAGTCTGCTGCTTATTCAGGCTCTGTGTGGACTTGACAGACTACAGGAGCTGTGCTGGCGGCTGATGGAACTCCACAGCCTCAAAATTGTGTCATCTGGCATCATCTGGGTGTCACTACAAGAGGTGAGCTGTTGGACCTGTGTATGTGTGTTTTGAATAAAAACAACTAATACATATTTCCATTTTGCAGGTTTCGCTCATGAACTTCCTTTTTCTGGTTCTATGGGTGTTTGCGCTCCCGTTCCCACGGTTACGGCCTTGGGCATCCAGCATCTCTGCCGTGTGGGCCTGTGTCATGGTCGTGTGCAAGATGTTTTACCAGCTCAAAGTCATCAAACCTCTGGACTACTCCTCCAACTGCACTGCGGTGAGTTTGGCTTGGTTGTTTGCAAGTGTGTTTTCGTGTGCAGGTTGGGATGCATGTTGTTTTAGCGCTTTTAAATCACAAAGAAGTTTTACAAATTTTTTGCATGTGCAAACGAAACGCACATAAAGTCACATTCAACTTACACTAATATGTGTATCTGAAAAAGTTTGTTTGAACAATCCGAACTTCTGTCATACTGTTCAGTTATACACTCTCAATTTGAGAGAACTGATAAAGTACTTTTAAACTATTCGATTTTTATCTTTAATCCCACTTGCTTGTATTGAAATTTCAGGGTTTGCTCCCCTCCAACAGCTCGGGGTTGGATGATGGAGCTGAGCTGAGGGGAAACATGATGGAGCTGCTCAGGAGATCCATTCTCTACATTGAGCCTGTTGACCCGGTTTACTGGTGTGGAGCTTTGCGCAAGTGTGAAGGCAGAATCCTCCCCTGTTTAAGGGTGAGATGAGGCGAACATAAAAATTGAGTGCCACAATGCAGGAAGCCGAGGATGACCTTGATTGTCACATTTCATAGTTGCTTGCAGTTTTCCTAATTAAATAGAGTCACAAACAATTTATAAACATAGCACATCACATACACTGATATACAGGGGAGTGAAATAATAGTTCATGCTCAAAAATATGATGCCTTTAAAGAATTTGCACCATTTCACAAAGTCTTCAAATAAAACCATGAATCTAGTTCAGTTTCTTTTCTGTGTTGTAGAACCATCTCATGGTACTGGGGTTGCTTTTGTTCGAGGCAACAGTCCACCGACACCAGCTCTACTTCCGTCTCCGTAACGACCTGAAGCCTCCACCCTTCAGCATCATCTTCCAGGGTATCACCAGGCAGCACCTCGATCATGGCATCCTGCCCTGCATCAAATACTTCATCAACTTTGGTTTCTACAAATTTGGACTTGAGGTACTTTCATACAGGCTGCAGTGCATGTGTTCACATTTGGTTTTGTTTATTTCTACACATCTGACCTCTTTGTACGTACACACAGATCAGTTTGATCGTGGCAGTGAACGTGATTGGTCAAAGGATGGATTTCTACGCCCTCCTTCATTCCTGTGCCTTCATGGTGATCCTGTTTCGGCGTCGCAGGAAGGCTATTGGGGAAGTGTGGCATAAATACTGCTGCTTCACAGCCGGGCTCATGGTGTTTCAGTACCTGCTCTGCATCGGCATCCCTCCTGCTTTCTGTGTTGGTAAGAAGGTTTTAGCAACTTGTGCCTTTTTGTATGGATGAACTGTCATTTCTATCCAGCTCCTTCATTTTTTCTGTAGTATGTGAGGATTGTTGATAGATTTAGAAATACTCCATCGTGATGTCTCGTTGCCTGCCGTAAATCATTTCCTGTCACTGACCTCTGTTACACTTTTTTGGAAGATTATCCCTGGAGAGCTGCACTTCAGCCTTTGACCTCGAATGTTATTAAGTGGTTCTACCTGCCTGACTTTGCAATGAACCCTGACCCATCCTTCATTTTCTGTAAGTGTATGAATCAAAGTGAAATGTTTATTTTCCCTGCTTTTTCCTTTCTTTTCTCCTCTGTTCTCGACGTCCCATGCTATTCCTCTGACTATGAGTCTCCCACTCTCTGCAGACGACCACCTCCTGTTGCTCTGCTCGTCTCTGCAGTGGCATGTGTTCATGGAGGAGAACCGAGCAGCTGTGCGGCTGCTTGCTGGCGACAATGTTGAGATCAGTCGTAGTTTGGATCCATGTTCCTTCAACCAGTTCATTCCTGTTAACAACTTCCTTCACTGCAGGTTAGAAATATCAACCTCGACTGTAGGCATTTCTATGTTTGTTTTAATCATCCTCTATGCTTAATATAAGTTAAGTGCATGTTCAAAATGTAAATCAACTCAATGTAATGTTTCTTTTAAATTAGGATAAACTATATAATTGTAGTTATTTGACACTGTTTTCAGAATGGTTTTAATTGACAATTAGATTTTTTAAATCTTTGTTATGGATTTTCTTCATATTTGAAAAAGCAATTGAAGCTTGGTCGCTTTTTACTTTAATGCCCCAGTTTTATTAAATGAGCTAAGTAAAAAGGGAAAAATCTATTTTTGTTTTGAACCCCCTTTGAAATATGCAACTATACTTTCAGTAGGGTTCTTTTTTGTTTTTTTTAGTTATTAAAAAATGCCTTGTTACAGCCTATTTCTAACAAAAGTTTTATACTTTGTTTCAGCTTTTTCCCCAGCTGTATTTAATGGGTCTAGTTCAATTCTTATCTTGAACGAGCAGCTTGAATTAACTCATGGAAAATAGGCTGAACTCTATATTGCAGCACTGAGTATATCCTCTCCAACAGCTTCCTGCTTAGTAAGTTATACTGCAGGTGGAGAATTGGGAGTCCATAATGCTGCTTTGTGGTCATTTCAGGAGCATTAAAGGTTTGCTAGATTACTCATTATGTACGTTATCAAACTCATGAAAGCTGCTCTAACAAACTGAAAATGCTAGATAAGCGCTCATGGGCTAACCCCATTTCCAGGTGCATTTGCTTATAAGTTTTACTATCTTGCTTTTACTGGGAGTCTGCATCGGATGTAACGCCAATAGAATGTGCATCCATCCATTAGCTAAACATGTCTTGTAGAGAATCACAGAGAGCTGGGATGCTCAGAAGAGATAACCAGAAAGACGCCAAACTCTGTACACTCTGTACCCTGAATCTCTTTCTCAAAGTGAGTGTGACTGTCTCTGTTTTTTCTTCAGGTGCTACCTCGACATGGTGAAGGTGTTTGTTTTCAGCTATTTCTTCTGGATGGTACTCTGCCTCATCTTCATCACTGGCACGACACGGATAAACATCTTCTGCCTGGGCTACCTGGTGGCCTGTTTCTACTTCATGTTGTTTGGCGGCAGCGTGTTGATGCAGCCGGTCAGATACATCCTGAAACTGTGGGACTGGCTCATCGGTTACACCGGTTTTGTGATCGCGATGAAAAACCTGCTGTCAGTAAGTGGTCGCAGGGAGCAGGGAGGCTCAGCTTTTGTTTTGTGGCATGCAGAACAATTGAGAACACGTATCTCTTTATTTTTTCAAAAGACTGTTGGAATTTGACTTAATTTTCTGCCTGTCTTTCAGCTCGGTTCTTGCGCCTATCTGGACAGCCTGTTGAAGAGCAGCTGTTGGTTGATCCAAGCCTTCAGCATGTTCTGCACCATCAAAGGCTATGACGTCCGTGAGTGTCTGTACCATTTACACCGGTCTGTGTGGCTGTGTACAGAGCTTCCAGTGTGTTGGACAGAAAGAGAGGAATGAATAAAACTTGTGTACAGTTGGGCGATTTATATTTCATGAATTCTATTGTCTCGTATGACTTTTGAATGTTAAGTACTCTGTGCCATGAAAGTATGAACAGGACTTTTTTATCATAAGTTCAAAGATCTTCGACAGACTCTTTTTCAAACATCTTAAATGTGCGTTGGGTCTCAGAAAGCAGTTAGAGGCGAATATTAGTAGATATTGTGGAACATATGTGGAAAATATGTACCATACTTAGTTTGAATTGTTTCTGGGTATTTGTGTGTAGGTTGCAAGAGGAATATATTGCGCTTCACAGCTAAGGGTGCTTGTTTTAAATTTTTTATCCAGTCGACTTTTACTTGTCGCATATTTAATATTCTATGTCTTTTCTCCTTTTGCGTGTCCCAGCGGAGCCTGACGAGGAGTGTGAACTGCCAGAGGGGGAGGCGGGCATTGTCTGGGATGCCATCTGTTTCACCGTCCTCCTGGCCCAAAGGAGGGTCTTCCTAAGCTACTACTTCCTTTACGTGGTGTCTGACCTCAAGTCCTCTAAAATATTGGCCTCAAGGTCTGCACTTTAGTCTGCTGGTAGACAAACCTTTACATAAGCTTTTGCATGCAAACAAATTACAACACAATAAGTCCCGTCAATGTTTCAACATAAGAAAAAAAGAAAATCTGAAAATCTGCTGAGAAATAACTGAAAAGAAACAAACTAAGAAATTATTATTTAAGCGTGTAACAAGTTTCACATTTTCCTTACCTTTGATCCTAAAGCTTCCAGGATTATAGGTGAACTATTTGTGAGCTGATGTCCTACAGCAGGATCATAAAATGCTAAATGCTTTTTTTTGTTATTGCCCTCGGTTGGCCCTTATTGAAGACTTATGTAGTAATGGTAATGAGATAAAGTAACAGTAAAACAGCCACCAGTAGTTGCACAAAAGTGACCTGAAACTGATGGCAAAACAGATAATACACAAGCAGCGTGGAAATCCTGCATGGTGCCAGCAACAGTTACATTTATGTGAATTTCTGTTTTGCGTCTCTCAGAGGTGCTGAGCTGTTTGAAGCCAAAGTGAAAAAACAGGTAGCAGCCAGACTGGAGATGGAGAAGAAATCCGTTGAGACACTGAAGAGACAGTAAGACTGTACAGTAAAACAGTGAATAAATCAATTAATGGATCCAGTTTATGGTGATGACCAGCATATTTCCCCTCTCTCTGTCTCCCATTTATCTTCTCGAAAGAGTAAACTGAGAGTAATCAACCCTTCTCTCCTCTTCCTGCAGGATGGAGAAGATTAAATCTAAACAGAAGAGTCGACCTGCAGAGGCAGACGATGTAGGGCTTCCTGCAGATCCAGAGCAGGTGCCACAAGGTAACACAAGCTCATCTGTTTGCGGCTTCTGCTATCCCAAACGTATTTTCAATAAAACCTATTATGAAAAGCACGATTACAATGCTGTTGATCTCTTTATATCCAAGTTGAATGAACTTTTTTACTGTTTCAAAAAGTTTGTGTTAAGTCAATTAAGTACCCCATCCAATTTCAAAATAAAGGAAGATCATGCATCTCCAAAGTTTAGCACCCAGATACAGGAGGGTAAGTGAACCCCAGCACTCCTCGATGAGGCTGACAAATCTTAATTCTACTGAAAAAAGGTTTAAAATTACTGATGCTTTTCGTGTCTCTAAATGTAAACTTTTGTCTTTTTAGTATAAATAAATAAGTCACTTATAAAGTACTTTATAAAATAGTTTGTGTTCAAATATCTGTAATACGTGACCAAAAGTTTTTTCCAGACGATGACGAAAAGGCAAAGCAAGACGCAGGAAAGTGGTGGAAGCCTTGGGTCTCTCAGCCTGGAGGTGAGCAGCATCATGACACAATAACAAGCAGCGCTGTTCCTACGTTTGATTAAGGATTGTTCTCCTTATATAAATCCTCCTCTTGTCTGAAGGATAATGTCACCCTGAGTTGTTTTATAAAATGCTAACAACAGTTATAGATCCGTTTTTCTGGTTGCTTACCTGCTGCAGTGGAGAATGAGAAACTTTGACCAGGCTCGGCAGAGTCAAGGTTTCTAACTTGCTGTGTTTAAAACAGTGGAAAACAACTGTGGCTACCACCTGTTTGAGAGTGAAAGTGAGGAGGAGGAAGAAAAAGTTACAGAGAAAAAAGAAGAGGAGGAACCTCCAAAGAAGAAGTCAGCATTTCAGGTGGGAGCCGGTGCTTTTAAAACTGTAGCAGTTTGCGTAGGAAAATAATCTGTGCTGTTCAGAAATAAATGATGATTTGTGTCTTTCATGTCTAAGTTGGCTTATAATGCCTGGGTCACAAGCTCCAAGTCGGCTCTGAAGGACCTGAAGAAGGAAAAGAAAATAATAAAGAAAGAGGAGAAAAAGAAGGCAAAAAGAGAGCTTCAGAGGCAGCAGGGTGAGAAATGATAAATAATAACTTCATATTTTTACTCATTGCCGATCACATACTTAATAAATGTACCAGGACATGATAGAGGTTCATTTGGTTCCAGCAATGAATGCAAGATAAACACAACCTCAGAGTAACAACAGAAGATGCACTACTCCATGTGATTTATTCAACAAAAACAAAAGTTGAAACATGCAGAAAAATAGTTGATAGAAAATTAGAGTAAAAACAATCAAATGTATCTTATTAAATGGACTTGATTTTTTTTTTTACTTAATCAAAAGCAAGTGTGAGCATCTGATTTTTAGTTCCCACTGTATGTTAGCGTATTATGGAGTTAAATATGAGACACTGATATTGTGTCAAGGTCAGACACCACATCAGTGCCTCAAATACTACTGTAATGATTCAAGATAACAATGATCTTTCTGATAAAAGACATATTTGATAACCCAGTTATCATTTATCTTAACGATGTTCACCTCATTATTGCAGTAGCATTCGTCATAATATATCACGGAAGTGAACAGGGTGCACTTAAAATCTTATTCAATTGTGATATCAATTAAGATATGCTTTTTTTTTAGGCATTGAAAGAGCAGACTCCAGTGAGGATGAACTGGAAGAAAACAATGTGGTGGAGGAAGAAGAGGAAAAAGGTATAAAAAAGAAGAAAAAATAGAAACGGTCATAGAATGATAATGAACCACTCGATTGAACTGCTTCACCTCAAACACGTCGCTCTTACGTTCACATTTCAAACAAGCTGCCATAAAACTCAAAAAGTTTTTTTGCTCATGTTCCCGCTTTTTGCAGAAAACATCCTGCAGCGCATCATTAGCATGCTAAAGTTCAGCTGGGTGCTCCTCCAGTCTCTCGCTGATGACTTAACAGATGGTCTGAACGCATTCTGCAAAGACGGCTTAGACATTTCCAAAGTTCTGTGCTTTGAGCGAGCGCTGCTCAACCAGCAGCAAAAGAAGGTGGGCAGACTGGAAATTCTCCATCTGTAGTGTCTTTAAGGACTATTTTATTCAGTACTATCTCTCTATCACTCTCTAGGGCAAAGAAGTGAGTCAGGAGAGTGTGAAGCAGTTCTATGAAAACTGGATATCCCGTCAGAATACGATGTCATCTCTGGATGGCCTCGACACTCTGCCCCCCCCCTCAACCCCTCCAGATGCCCCCTCCTCACATCATGCTTATGCCAAGCTGAAGAACCAAGCCTCCAAAATGTCCTGGGGCAGCAGCTTTTCTAGGCAGGTTTCTGGACTCTGAGTGAATCTGTAAGGTTAAATGGTGTGATGTGGGGCTGGAATATAGAAGGCTGGAACCCCCCCACCCTCTATCAGACATTGCACAGTCACATACTTTCTCCTACTTGCTCCCCTCCAGCTGTATGACAGATGAGACCATGCTGGGGTCCCGACAGCCAACACAGGAGGAGCTGGACGATCCTCCCGGTCTGCAGCCCACCGCTTGTCAGCTCAGACGAAGACTTCTGAAAGAGGCCAACATCGACTTTACCTCCTTGGAAACTGATGAACCTCCACCGGAGTAAAAGAAAAAAAAGATTTTATAATGAATTTTAGTCCAGCTATAATATTTTAGTAATAAGTTGTGGAAAAAAGCAGAAACATCCGGTATGACTGTACCTTGAGCTCTTTTGCAGGACAACTTAACAGTTTGGCAAATATTTGCTGTTATCTTTTACATCTTCAGCTGTGATTTACACAAACATTTATTTCCGAATTACTCCATTTCCTCTGCATTTTGTCTGCTTTTTGTGTTTTTTTTTCATGGTTCTTTCTTTTTGCTCCACAACACAGTTATCGTCACAATCATTCTTGAAACTGAAGTCAATATTTTTCTTGAAAAGCCTTTCAGATGCAGCCGCTCACGAAGGAGACGATGAGCTAGAGGAGGACGACAAGGATGAGGCGAGTGAAAGGAAGTCTGAGCAAGACTGTGAAGAAGAGGAGAAAGATGTCCATCCAGAAGATATAGAGTTGGAGAGAGTTGAGCTGGATGAGGACGGGTACATCGGCCATGCAGAGTGCATGTCACAGGATATGGGGGAGAGCTACGGAGACAGAAGTCTCGATCTCCCAGATTCCCCCAGACCTCTGAGTCAGGAAACAAGGAACCTCACTGCCAGCGAGCTGCTGCTCAACAAGTTGGTGCACTTTTTGGGGGAATCTTTTTTATCAACGAGTGTTAGCTGTGGAATGTATCGACTCTTGATGTGCATCATGATTTCTTTTCCCTCTCGTCTCCCTCTTTTTTTGAAGCATGTTTGAAAACGACGAGATCTCTGAGTCTGATAAGTTTTATTCCACGCTGCCGAGGCCGCTGAAGGTGCTGTTTGCCCTCTACAACACCATGGTGTCCAAGTCGGAGATGCTGTGCTACTTTGTCATCCTTCTCAACCACATGGTGTCGGCGTCGTTCCTCTCCATCATCTTGCCAATTCTGATATTCCTCTGGGCCATGCTGTCTGTGCCCAGGCCCACCAAACGCTTCTGGATGACAGCTATCATCTACACAGAGGTAGGTCACGAGACAAAAAGGAAAATTCCTTTTATTTTTTTAAATTACAGTGCATGTTATGACCTTTTAGAATTAAATAATTCTTTCTAAATCCAATCTGGGTCAGGTGGATTGTCGACTTGCTACATGATTGGTGTAACACTGAACTTATTGGGATTTATTCACGGTTTAAAGGACTCACTAAAATCCTTGTTTCAACCTTGAGTGTCATTTGTTGTCATAAGAAGACAGATTCTCCTTTTTATTCTTTCAAAAAGTTTCAGATTTAGGTTAGAAAACATGATTAAATAGAATATCGGACACAGTTATATGCCTGTTTTAAACAAATCTAAAATATGTGAAAATATAAAATACACATGTAGATTTACAAGTAGAATACATCCAAAAAATTAGACATATGAAAAATTGAGAACTCAGGATAGGAGTCCCTAATGGCCGTGACATCACCTACTGTGAATTAGTACGACCCCTTGCTGATTGATATTATTCTTTTGGCATTTAGCTGTGATGACCAGCTATTGTTATGATGACAACTCATTCACATCCATTTCAGCTGTCTGTCCTCTCCTTGTTTCAGCTGACTGTTGTGGTGAAGTACTTTTTCCAGTTTGGTTTCTTTCCCTGGACCACCTCTGCTTACCGTGGCATCAATGCCGAGCAGCCCTTTGCGCTGCCAAACATAATCGGAGTGGAGAAAAAAGATGGCTACGTCCTCTTTGACCTCATTCAGCTGCTCGCTCTTTTCTTTCACCGGTCCATTCTGAAGGTAATCCTAAAAATTAACTAATACGTGATGAATACTAAATCATTGTGTAGATATTTGAATTTCTACAAATATTTTTTTTATTGTGTCCTTTGCTGTACAGTGTCACGGGCTGTGGGACAATAAGGAGGTTGAGATGCCTGATTTCTTCAAGAAGCTTAAGAAGAAAGTAGACAAGAAGAAGATGACGGATAAGGCTGGAGGCCAGGATACACGCCCACGCCGGCTGAGGTTCCTCCCCCTCCAGGCCTCCACCATATCCATATTCCGGAGACAAAATAAAGACGAATCTGACGGTAAGAATTCAGAAAATCTTTACTTTAACGTTATGGTATTGTTTACCCTTCTAAGCTACTCTTCTAAATTTGTTTGATTTGTCATTCGTCAGTATTTTATCCCTAAAATTCCCTGAGATCTTTTTGACTTTGTACTATCATAGAAATGAAGCCAAAAAAACGTAATAGCAAGAGAAAGAGACGGCACGCTACTCCGCTGACCAGGAAGCAGAGGATCAGACAGCAGGTCAGAGAAGGGATGCTCCGGGCCAAAGCTGCCATCATAGAAGTGTGAGTCCGTATATTTACCGTTTAGTCACATGTTCATCATACTTTCTTGTCTTTACATTGCTGAATGTGTGGTTTTCCAATGTGTGTGCTGTGAAAAGGTGTAATGAATTCTCCCCCCTTTCTGCAGAGCTCTTCACATCTACTTACCTATAAGACAGTTTTTCTACGACATCATCCACCCAGAGTACAGTCCTGTGTGTGATGTCTACGCCCTGATGTTTCTCATTGATGTTGTCAATTTCATCATTACCATATATGGACACGGGGCTTTTGGGGTATACCATGAAAACAGATACACATCACTGCTTCTTATTGTGACATACATTCACAGTTGAACTGTCCAGTTGAACATTATGATTCAAACAGGCTGATTTCTCACTCTCCAGAAATATTCTTCAGCAGTCGACATCACTGAGTCTCTGTCAGAGGACCAGGTTCCCCAAGCCTTTCTGGTCATGCTGCTCATGCAGTTTGGAACCATGATAGTGGACCGGGCGCTGTACCTGAAGAAGTCTCTACTTGGAAAGTGTGTTTTCCAGGTGGTTCTGGTCTTCGGCATACACTTCTGGATGTTCTTCATCCTCCCTGGCGTCACAGAGAGGTCAGAGTTCATCGCCTAGATACAAAGCTTTTGTGTACTGTTCCCAAATAGTTCTTAATGCTCAGATATAAACTGGTAAAATGCTCATCTTTGACTAAGGTTTTTGAAACTTGGGTCATATTTCATTTCAGAATCTACTGATGTAAAATCCAAAAACAGTTCAAACAAATACACAAAAAATGTGAAGAAAACCTGTCTCATGTCAGGGAGAAATGGGGAAATCTTTCCTGTCGCTCTTTGTTGCAGGAGGTTCAACGTGAACCCAATGGCTCAGCTGTGGTACTTTGTAAAGTGCATCTACTTTGGCCTGTCAGCCTACCAGATCAAATGTGGCTATCCAAATCGCATCCTGGGCAACTTTCTCACCAAGAACTACAACTACCTGAATCTCTTCCTCTTCCAAGGGTACAAAAAACAACCAACATTTTAATACTCACCTCCACATGACATGATTTTCAAAAATCCCTTTAGTTCTTTATCATCATTGTGCGTCTTCTTTATGATTTGCTTCTCCTCCAGTTTTCGGATGGTGCCCTTCCTGACGGAGCTAAGGGCGGTGATGGACTGGGTTTGGACTGATACCACCCTGTCTCTGTCCAGCTGGATTTGTGTTGAGGACATTTATGCGAACATATTTATCCTCAAGTGCAGTCGGGAGTCCGAGAAAGTGAGAAAATTTATTTCAAGCCTTTACTTTTTCTACGTATATCAAAATTCCATTTGGTCCTTAAACACATGCCTATAAATTAAGATCATATTGATCTTTTTTTGACCTGATTAAAAATCCACATTAAAGGCAACTCTGTGTTGGGCTGCCACAGAAAATCCTATATTTATCTACTAAATGAGTGATATACGTCATCTGTTTTTTAAAATTTTTTGGAGGGGTGATGGGGTTGAATGGGGGACTGAACAGATAAACTGAAATTTATTTATACAATTTCCAGAAATATCCCCACACTCCAGGGCAGAAGAAGAAGAAGGTGGTGAAGTACGGGATGGGAGGGTTCATCATCTTCGCTCTCATCAGCATCATCTGGTTCCCTCTCCTCTTCATGTCTCTGGTCCAGTCAGCTGCTGGCGTGACCAATCAACCGGTGGATGTCTCCATCCAACTCAGCGTTTCAGGATATGAGGTCAGAGTGAAAAACAGTGTTTATCCTTTTAGATGTTTATTTGCTGATATTCTTTCACTTGTCACAGTCCAAAGGGGGCTGTTATGTGCTGGTATAATTTGTTAAGCTGACACATTCTGTTTCATGTATGAATATTGCTTTGTTGAAAGGGTTCATGTTTTTCTCTGTCTGTCCTACACAGCCTCTGTTCACTATGAGTGCCCAGGAGCAGAACTTGGTGGCGTACACTGAGGCTGGATTTAACAGACTCACCAAACTTTATGCTACTCACCCCGTGAGATGCTCTTTCTTTACCTGCAAAATTATAGAAATGATTTGCAACTAGGTCTAGGCCAGCAATTTACTTAACTATAATCAAACATTAAAAAAGATAATCACACAACCCAGAATGTAACACTACCAATGACCATTGGAGGGACCAGATTTGACTTAAGACATGCCGGTCACACAGTGATAACAATTACAGAAATGCTACTGGCTGATCTATTTCATAATTATGTTTCTTATAGTCAGTGGTGGCATTTGTTGAAACATTTATTGTAATCAGTTCCCATTTGCTCTGTCTTCCAGGGTTCCATGCAGTTTCTGATGAACTATGAAGCTGAGGACATTGTTGCAGCAAAGATCAAAAGTGATGCTAGTTTGTTGTGGAGCATTAGCCCAGCCAGCCGAGCGGCCATGATAGAGGAGCTGAGCAACTCCTCTCACATATATATCACCCTGCGCTGGACACTGCTTAGGTCAGACTGTGTGTCGCTGTATTTAATAAGCAGAGTGGCACCTAATAGACTCAAGTATCAGTTCTTTTATCCATAGATCTTCCATATAAAAATCACTGCTCTTTGGCTCAAACATGTAAAAATAACGGCAGCTTGAAATGTTGATGACAATGTTTTCGTCCCAAGGCATATAATGCACATAAAAGACACATGAATAAACCTGACCGTGTTTGGGGTGGTCCTCTCCTCAGGAATGCGTCCATTTCAATGATTGTCGAAGCCTTGGGAGAACACACTGTGAAGTTTAGCGACAAAGCCCTGAGGGATGGGATTGTCGCAATGCTGAAAGGAAACAGCAGCAAGCCTGTGTGAGTCTCAGCTGACACACAGACTGCATTATTTGACTTGTTTTTCCTATTTTGTCTTTTTCAACCACTGCAAGGTCTGCAATGATCCATATTGTGTTTAAAACCAGTGGGAGTCAAACATATTATGCGCTGTACTGTATTATAAAGCTCAGCCTTTCCTTACAGATCTGAGTCAATACCAACTGATCTTAATGGAAAGGTGGTGTAAGGCCACAGTTGGTTCTTGTATAGGACATCAGGAAGTAGTTTTTCCTCTACAACAAGCTATGCTAACCTATGATTTTCTGTCCTGCAGGATAATTAACTCCCTGTTGCCCAAGTACATCAGGGGTCCCAGGGGACAAGAGTCCAAAATGGCAACCAGGATGATAGTAGGTTGGTAATTATTTATTTGAAATTTATACTTTTTCTATTAAATGTCCTCCGTTTCCAAAAATGATAGTACATTTGGTATGAAAACAAAGATCATTGATCTGACAAGCCATATTTTAAGGGCCACGCTTTAGTCTTCAGAATGCTTTGAAATGTGCAACAAATTTATAATAAAATCAAACAGAATCGGTTGTCTTGCAGTAGATAGTATTAGGGCGAATGGTATACATCTCGCCCTGCACCTTTAATGAGTATACAGATCTTTTTTTGTTTTCCTCAAATTTATTTTCAGTATTTGTTATAGTTTAAAAAAAATAAAAATCTGTAAATTGTGTTTAAATTCATATCAAAAGGCTTTGAAGATCTGTGCAGTTAGCATAATCAATTTGCTTTTATTCCTCCTTAGTTAAGTGTGGGAATAAATGTAATCCCAGTTTGTTTTCCCTCAGAGCCCTCAGACCATCCGACTCTGGCTTTCTACAGACCCATGTCAATCAAACTCCAGCAGGTCGACAGGGCGGACAAAGACGCAGACCAGTGGTGGATGGTGGAAGAATGCTCCCCAGGTGTCACCACCTCCAAGCAGAAATGTCACAGCATAGAGATTGTGGTGTTCAATGACAAAGTCAGCCCATCCAGTGTGGGCTTTTTGGCTGGACATGGGTAAGTTAAAAAGAAATTAACTCATCAGATATAACAAATTGGAACAACTCTTTGTAGAACCAGAACAATGCACTTTCCAAAATTCTGAGTATAATGTGATGGCTGGTTAATTGATAATTGTATTATGCATTTTAGTACTTCTTTTCATTACTTTCCAAATACAGAACTTTGAAATGACTGAATTTGTTTTTTAGAGCTCTTACAGCACTTTGAAACATATGAAAATCACTGTAAAATCTTTTGTTATACTGTCCTTCCTTCACAGCATTGTAGGCCTCTACATGTCTGTGGTGCTTGTCATTGGAAAGTTTGTGAGGGAATTCTTCAATGGGATATCGCGATCCATCATGTTTGAAGAATTGCCGTGTGTTGACAGAGTCCTGAAGCTCTGCACAGACATTTTTGTAGTGCGGGAGACGGGAGAGATGGAGTTAGAAGAGACAATGGTCGAGAAACTCATTTTCCTCTTCCGATCACCAGAGACCATGATCAAGATGACCAGAGAGAAGAAAGACAGCTGAGTTTAGCAGCATATCATCTGTTCATATGAGATGTTAGTGTCCAGTTTGAACTCCTGTTGCTAAGAGTGCAAATATTCCAGCAAGTAAAAAAAAAGCACAAATAAGACAGCAGTGTGAAAATGTTAGAAAATATTCAAACTGTAATTCTAGATCCTGCTGAAGTATAAATTCTCTTTTAGATCCCTATTTTGACATTTAGTCTTCCAATACAAAAATCTGTGTTAGGGAAAACTTAATCTTGAAGTTGGAAAAGTAAAGCATTAAAAGTCCTCACATTCTTGTACTGTGAAACATCCTTCCAGGCTGATTCGTATTCAGATGTAAATGTGCCTGATGTTATCAAATACAAAAGCAAGCTGATAAAATTGTTAATCTTTAGAATATAGACCAGTCACTTTTTAGAGTTTAGGGTTGATAAAACAGTCTACACTGCTGTTGTATGGGTTATACTCCCTGCCAGTGGTTAACGGGGGAATGCATGTTTTTCCTTCAGAGGTTTTTCGGTGTTTAGCAGACATGCCATCACATTCTCAGGCCTCAGTTCTTTTAGGACAAATCAGATGGACCCATACACACCTCTGTAAATACCATGTTTCTGTATATTACTATAAAAAAAACTGCAGCATTAATTGACTTAAATAAAAAAAGACTTATTAGACAAAACTGTTTCAGTGTCTCATTTTGCAGTGCTTTACTTTATATTCACTGACAACAGATAGAGACAGTACATTTCCAATATTTTTCTTTAATACAACTTTAATTACAAATGAAAAAACAGATGTTTCCTTCAGGTCCCCAAAATTTGACATATCTTGATGTTATCCAACGTGCAGTTTCTTTCGTTTCCACATTACGAGCGACAGGATGGTGACAGGACCTCACAACCCCTGGAAAAATATCTACATCCCAGTTTCACATCCTAGTTGAAAAAGAGCAGAAGTACAAAGACATTAGAAACAATATCCTCATAAAACAGGCCTGGTCTAGCTAATAAAACAGAAGCAGTTATTCTATGGGGTTATGTGCAAATGATCAAACTGTCTTCACACATGAGGTGCAATCATTTGATCTGGAGTGCGCAAAACCACATTATTGGAAATATCTGATTCAGACAGACCAGATGATTTGGGATATATACATGATCAGTCTCTCAATATGTCTCGATAAGGTTCAGAAGTGAATGTGTCCAAACTATAAAGTTGATTGGTGAATTCAAAATGAGCAGGTGCACATCACCATCTCATACTGCCCATTACACAGCCCCCTAAACATCAATTACATAATCAGCATATGTGCCAATTTAAACTAAGCTTTACTGGACTCACTTTTGAGCAAAATGGCACTTTCATGTTAATAATTAAAAACTAAAAATGAAAAGTGATCCTTGAAACATACAAAGAACAAAAGCAGAGAAAAAAAAAGCATGCATGCTGCATTCATGGGCATCTGATTTTTTTATTCAACAATTCAACAACAGATTTTCTACATCTTGAGATCACTTCACCTCAAGACACTTCAGGATTACCAGTCACAGAATAGGCCACTCTACATTTAGATAATCTGAAAACAGAGGTTACACCTGAAGATCACAACCTGATGGAAACTGGGGCAATGTGTAAATGTGCGTAAGGTGTAACGCCATCCACTCCAACAACTGCATATGTACCTTTTAACAAGGTAAGTCACACTCTTTTTGTAAAGTTCCGTTATTTGAGGGAGCTTTTAGTGTAACGAGTTACTTTAATTTTGATCAACTTACTATCACTCTATTGCCATTGCTCTTCCGCATGCGCAAAATTAACAGAGACGATCTCTGCTACGAAAAGAGCCAAGAGCAATTCATATGGTTTAGGTATACAAAAAAACATTTAAAAAAAAAAAACAACTTACATGCTTTTTTGGGTTTGTTCACTTTAACGCTGGCTTCTGCAGCCCTTAAAGCCTCGGCTTTGAACTGTGGCTTCATTGCAGCCCGCACAGCGTTAGCGCAGACAGCAGAGAAGCGAATGTAGCTGCAGAGAGGACACACTTGTTAAACACAATTCAAAAGATATTATTCATCAAAGATGTTGAATCTGAAAAATTCGACGACGCTAGTGTACTTGACGACAACTAAAAAATATTAGAAAAGGGCCTTATTGCGTTTAATTACGAGTTACAGTCAGACCTGTAGGTTAAACATGTGAAGCTAATGAAGGCTAACTAGCAATGTAGCTCTTTCAAATATCCAATGATAAAAAAAGACAAACACTTTGCTATTCCAAACAAATATACTACAAAGTACTAAATAAACATTTACCACAACAACTTCTCTCTACAAATGTACATTTATTTTGTTTTACAACCTTAGGCCTGCTTGTCTCCAGTATGCGACCATCTTGCTTCTGTTGTAGCTTCAAGGACAGGTCGCACGTATGCGTGATGGCGTCACTTAAGATACGTTATTTTCGCTCGACCCAATCAGAACGCTGTCTATGCATGATTGGCACCTATAATGCTTCTCATCCCGCCCCTAGGCATAAACTCATAACAAAGGAAATACATGTCACCTTCAGTGTGAATGATAAATATTCTTTACATTAGCTAAACAAAATGAAAAAAGACACGTTTGTGACAGACAGACATACATACATACATACATACATACATACATACATACATACATACA